>JAQNBH010000012.1:8294263-8616763 GCA_028752905.1 Cladorhizidae sp. MBARI D1340-BT2 | reverse complement strand
AGTAGTAATAATAATAGTAGTAATAATAGTAATAGTAATAATAGGATTAGTAATAATAGTAATAGTAATAATAGTAATAGTAATAATAATTATAATAGTAATAATAATAATAGTAATACTAGTAATAGTAATACATGTAGTAATAGTAATAATAGTAATAATAATAATAGTAATAATAGTAATAGTAATAATAGTGATAATAATAATAGTAATAGTAATAATAGTAATAGTAATAATAATAATAGTAATACTAGTAATAGTAATACATGTAGTAATAGTAATAATAGTAATAATAATAATAGTAATAATAGTAATAGTAATAATAATAGTAATAGTAATAATAACAGTAATAATAATAATAACAATAACAATAACAATAACAATAACAATAATAATAATAATAATAATAATAATAATAATAATAATAATAATAATAATAATAATAATAATAATAATAATAATAATAATAATAATAATAATAATAATAATAATAATAATAATAATAATAATAATAATAATAATAATAATAATAATAATAATAATAATAATAATAATAATAATAATAATAATAATAATAATAATAATAATAATAATAATAGTAATAATAGTAATAATAGTAATAATAGTAATAATAATAATAATAGTAATAATAATAGTAATAATAATAGTAATAATAATAGTAATAATAGTAGTAATAGTAGTAATAGTAGTAATAGTAGTAATAGTAGTAATAGTAGTAATAGTAGTAATAGTAGTAATAGTAGTAATAGTAGTAATAGTAATAATAGTAATAATAGTAATAATAGTAATAATAGTAATAATAGTAATAATTGTAATAATAGTAATAATAGTAATAATAGGTAATAATAGTAATACTGTAAACCCAGAAAAGTAAGCGGTCCATTAATGTTAGCGAATTTAGCGATGGGGAAAAAATTGCTAAGTTAATAGGCAATCAACATTTGTGGCAATATAAGTACAAAGTTCAAAAACACTCACGCGCGCATGCTAGCTGTCAGCAGAGTCGTCACTGATTAGGAGCTTTCGAGTTTTGATCGAGCATCGATTGTTCGTTGGTTGAAAGGCAATGCTGGTGGATCTAGCTCGTTTGTTTACCTGAAGGCGACGGAGCAACAGCTGCAGCCAAAAAAGTATCATTCCATATGTCACTACTACTAGAGCGAGACTGGATTTGGCTGACGATCAGCCTGCATTGGCAATATTCGATGTGTTTGCAGCTCATCGCTGTAGTTCTGTTCTTAAAAAGCTTCAAGGCAACAATATCCACCAAGTGTTTGTTCCTGCAAGCTGCGACCGGAGAGTTGCAGCCACTTGATGTATGGAATTTAGGCTTTAATGAAGGACTCCTTCATGAGATAATGCTAATGAAATCCATGAAGCCCTGGATGGTGGGAAAGAGATATCAGATGTTAAAGTGAATCTTCGATTCGTGTCATTGATCAAGCCCCTGCATGCAAACTGGTTAATCAACAGTCTTAGCAATCTTTCATGCAATACTGAAAGACTAAAACAAGCATTCAAAACCCCTGGAATCATGGACTTTATTAATGATTAATAGTAATAGTAATAATAATAATAGTAATAATAATAATAGTAATAATAATAATAGTAATAATAATAATAGTAATAATAATAATAGTAATAATATTAATAGTAATAATAATAATAGTAATAATAATAATAGTAATAATAATATAATTATAGTAATAATAATAGTAATAATAATAATAGTAGTAATAATAATAGTAGTAATAATAGTAATAGTAATAATAGGATTAGTAATAATAGTAATAGTAATAATAGTAATAGTAATAAACTAATAGTAATAATAATAATAGTAATAATAGTAATAGTAATAATAGTGATAATAATAATAGTAATAGTAATAATAGTAATAGTAATAATAATAATAGTAATACTAGTAATAGTAATACATGTAGTAATAGTAATAATAGTAATAATAATAATAGTAATAATAGTAATAGTAATAATAATAGTAATAGTAATAATAACAGTAATAATAATAATAATAACAATAACAATAACAATAACAATAACAATAACAATAACAATAACAATAACAATAACAATAACAATAACAATAACAATAACAATAATAATAATAATAACAATAATAATAATAATAATAATAATAATAATAATAATAATAATAATAATAATAATAATAATAATAATAATAATAATAATAATAATAATAATAATAATAATAATAATAATAATAATAATAATAATAATAATAATAATAATAATAATAATAATAATAATAATAATAATAATAATAATAATAATAATAATAATAATAATAATAATAATAATAATAATAATAATAATAATAATAATAATAATAATAATAATAATAATAATAATAATAATAATAATAATAATAATAATAATAATAATAATAATAATAATAATAATAATAATAATAATAATAATAATAATAATAATAGTAATTGTAATAATAATTGTAATACTGCTACTACTTGGAGAAGTGGCTATATAAGTGGTAATAATTATTCCTTAGCCAGCTTAATATTGACGGTGCAGCATAGAATTTTATCAGTGATGATCATTTCCATTTTATCAAACAGGGCTAGTTGGCAGATATTTTTGCCTAAAGCAAAACTTGTCTGCTTAGATTTTAATTGAAAGTTTCTGCCACATTTGGTAATAGCAGATTCCAATTCCATCAACAAAACTATAATTCCAATGCACTCTACTCTCTGTGAAACTCAAATGACTAGGTCACATGACCACTAAAGATGTGTTTTTTAATTCGTGTAACAATCTGCCAGCAAAAACTGTGGCAACCCCAAATAAAATGCTCTATGATGGGCACATATACATCACTTATCAGAGTCAGGCTAGTGAGATTACTACATTGGTGTTGCAAAGAATAAATTATGGATACTTGGAGCATGGTTGATAGCTACAGCCAAAATCATGATGAGGTCAGTAGGGTTTTTTTAATTTATATATATATATTTTTACACTTTCTCCCTGCAGTAGTGAGAGTGAGGTAGGTGCTTAGGGACGGGGGGGGGGGGGAGGGGGGGGGGGGGGGGAAGGGGGTGAGTTCAGTTAGCATTTCCTGTGTTCCATCTTGAGCAGCCTCTACCACCAGGAATATATATACCACTTTCTAACCTCTTGTAATTTATTTGGGCAGTTTCTACAGAACTAAAATAATTTCAAACTTATCAGGATGGCCCTAGTGATATAACACACTTGTGTGATTTAGCTCTGGATTTTAATCTATGTAAAATAATATAAAATATTACGATAGCTATAATAATTTTAGTGCTACAGGGATTATACAGAGAATATATTTGATATTCCTAAACTTCCCTTAGCTAATATGATGCTATGGTCTTTCTAAATCTTGGCATACACTTTTTCAATTTTGTTACTAGCTAAAAGCACAACAAGCTTTACAATTTTCTGCATGAAACCTTAGGAGCTGCTCACAAAGCATACAGGTATCAAGTATGGCCACCCAGGACACTTTTTACTTGCTTGGCAACTAAGCAATTTCTCACACAGCTCTAAACTAGAAAGTATGGCTACATTGGATATCAGGTGGACCGTTTACTTGCTTGGAACCTTACAAATGCCTGACACATACCACAGGTATCAAGTATTGCTACATTGGCTGCCAGTGGGACTGTTTACTTGCTTAGCAACTTAGGAATTGGTCATATATTCGTATAGTCAACAAGTATCTGATATGGACACCAGTGGGATTATTTACTTGCTTAACAACTTATGAACTTCTCATGCAGTATCAATTATGGCTGCATTGGACACAAGGGGGATAATTTACTTGCTTAACAACTTAGGAACTTAGGAACTTCTCGTGCAGTATGCAGTATCAGTTATGGCTGCATTGGACACAAGGGGGATTATTTACTTGCTTAACAACTTAGGAATTCATCATATAGCCCACATGTATCTAGTATGGCTACATTGGATATCAGATGGACTTTCTACTTGCTTAGCAACTAACAAACTCCTCACACGTGCAACTGGTATCAAATTTGTCTATTTGGATATCAAGTGGACTGTTCACTTGCTTAGCAACTGGACACACTGTAGCTAAGATATACTTTGATTCGATCTCTAGGCTTTGATATCATACAGTGCAACCCAGTCCTCTATTGTGGCTAGGTTACAAATTAAAGGTTAGAGCCTATGTACACCAGTAAATAAAATAAAACTAGTACCTTGCGTAGTATGCAGCTAGTGACAGATGTATGTGCATACACACCCTTGATTTGTTATAATTGTATTTGCCTAACAACACATATGTGCAAAGAGTTTTAAGCAATCGAGTTGTCTGTTAGCATATATATGAATATATGCAGTCCATGCCAAAAAGATCTGAAATTTCCAATTTAAACCATCTTAGCACAGAAGGCACCGGGTAAGTAAAAACTTTACAATACCCAAGGAGTTATTTCTAAACATGCGGGCTAGGTTGGTATGGTAAAAATTGGTCACTCTATATAAAATTAAAAAATCTCTTTTTGTGGACTCTTTTGGCACTAAAATTATTATTGCCGTGACAAAGATGCATGGACCGTAAGTCAAGTTTTATTAACCATGATGGGATGAGACTAAGCAAGACCTTACTACTACATCTTCAACAACAAATAGTCTTCCTCCCTTTTACCAGCTCTACATTTAAGCCACAATCAATCTAGACCAGGTCAGTTGTTCTTTTTTTTTGGCTAAGAAATTTTTTCTCAATAAAATGAGAGTGTGTAGAGAGGACTGATTTATTAGTCTTCGTCGTGCTCACTTGTAACAAGGCAAGAAAGTTTCATATGACTTCTTTCAAGGCTAGAGAGCTTTTTCTCTCCGCAACTCTGAAGGCTGGAGAGCTATTCACAATAACTCCCACAGCAGAGCAGATTCTCACACTACCTTTCTGGGCTGGTGAAATTCACACACCACCTTTCAAAGATAAAGAGCTTCTTGATACATTTCTTGAGGAAAGAGACAGTCACATAGACATCTTTAAGAAAGGACAGATTCTCAAAACCTCTCTAGGCTCAAGAGCATTTCTTTCCTTAATCAACCTTATTTTTTCTATGATCATGTACTTATATTTTTTCCTTTCTTCAGTTGACGCATGAGGACAGGATATGCACTTCACTTCGATACAACTGCTCCCACTTTCCTCCCTATGTTAAGATAGGATCAAATTGCTCACCTTATTGTGGGTACATTTGGATATACTCTTCTGAGACGCAATATCCTATCACTTAAAATAAGCACCCTCTAACCATGAGAGTCACTCTACTATGCAAGAGGCTGTAACTTATCTCACTAAGTTTGAACATCGCAGCAACTGGTCGACAAATAAAACAAGCTTCTTTGAGCACCTGGATCTGCTCGAAGGTTGCTCTAGTGCGAAGAGGTTGTTACTTTCGTTGGTTGGAATTAATGTCTTTGTTAATTTTTGCCATTTTTCTTTGGCGCTATTGATTTGATGATCAACAAGGCAAATGTACAGCTAATGGGGCCTGCTGTTCTTGCCAGCTATGCATTGAATGGATTGTAACTGTGCCATCTGAGAAAGCACTGCTATCTTTTTCATGCTCAAGGGTGGAAAAATCACACCTCATGTCATCACTTATTCTTAGATCTGCCACTCCAGTGACCTGGAGCAAGCTGAAGAGGAAGAATAGGATACTTCTTTTTTAACAATTGCCCGACAGTATCATGTCAGGTAGTTCATACTATATATTTATGTTATTTATTAGTAAGGTAAACATTAAGATATAACGAGCTCACACGAGCTATAGCATCTCATGAAGCTAGAGCATCCAGTCGAAACATCGAGGATTTAATTTCAGGTCGATTATTTTTTATTGACAAAGTCATTATCAACTATCTCAGCCTTCCCCCCCCCCCCCCCCCACCACTCCCACCCCCCTCTCCAACACCTCCCCGCATACACACATACAGACACACCTACACATCTATAGTTTAAACAGGGTATAATTAGCTGTTAAGGTCCTCCCATTAAGAGGTGAAATGGATAAAGTCCAACCTAAGAAAAAAGGAATAACAAAAACTACAAATACATATAGCTATATATATATGTCTTATACAGCTATATATACAGTACATATAGCTATATATATTGTCTTATACATACATATAGCATGTCTTATAATATACATACATATAACTATATATGTCTTATACATAGATATAGCATGTCTTATATATATATATGTCTTATACATACATATAGCTGTATATATATATGTCTTAAACTGCGGGAAATGATATATGACGAAGCCACAATATGTATGCAACAATTGCAAATGTCATCAGGATGGTAATTCTTGCACCTGGTGTCCTCACAGATTTGTGTGAATTAGCTCTTGACTTTGGGTAGTGAGCATTTAACTTTCAAATGTAAATTGTAATTTTTTATTGCCAAGAGAGAGAACAGAACTTATAATATTTAATTCCATTGGTGCTACCTCTAATTCAGTTTCTTATATTCTGTGTTGATTTTTCCATGGACTTATCAAAAATCAGCACAGGATAATGATTAAACTGCTCAGTTTAGCACAGTGCACATTGATTTTTAATTACTTCCTGGATGAGAAGCAGGAAATTGATCTGCTGTGGGCTTCCTATAGCATATTGATAAGTGATATTCTTCATCCGCATAGTCATTCAAATAGTTTTATATATTTAAGCAACACTGTGTTCCTAGTCAGGACTATAAAGGAAGGTGAAGAGTTGAAGCCTCCACTCTCTCTCAAGTTTGAGCATAGCCACTTCACTTCCACATCAATTAATCAATGGGTTATAGATCTATTCTCTATTTCTCTGTCTTCATTCAGCTCTGCTACTGTGAAGGTGCAATATATATATATAATTGAATGGGATATATTAAAGTGTTAGCTAACATCACTTATAACTTGCAGGTTTTCTGGGACAGGCTCTGCTTCAGCAGGAGAATGATGCACCTGCAGTGACTGTCTTTGTCCAGACAGGCATAGATGGGATTCATGGCAGAGATGGTCCTCAAGGGAGAGAAGGGCCAAAAGGGACGGATGGAACACCAGGTGGTCCTCGTGGAGAACCTGGGCCTCAGGGGATAAATGGACCGCGTGGACCTTCAGGTGGAGGAGCCACCTACACCAGGTGGGGGAGCAGCACTTGCCCAAATGTACCTGACACTACAATACTCTATAGTGGCACTACTGGAGGTACCCAGTTTACTCAAGTTGGAGGTGCAGCTAACCATCTCTGCCTACCCGAAGATCCAGAATATAGCGAAACCATCAAGTACAGGGAGCATGTACAGGGACATTCTCCCGTCCATGGAGCAGAGTATGAATCTCCTGTCGTAGGAAAACAAGACCACGACATTCCCTGTGCTGTCTGCACTGTGTCTTCAAGATCAAACATAGTCATGATCCCAGCTAAGGCAAGCTGCCCATCTGAGTGGACAAAGGAGTACCGTGGCTATCTAATGTCAGACCATATAAATCATAAGCGTTCTACATTTGAATGTGTGGATGAATCTATGGAGTCCTTACCTACCGGTCAGGGTAGTGCGAATGGTGCCTTACTCTACCACGCGGAAGCACACTGTGGAACTGGCCTGTCCTGCCCACCTTTTGATGCAGGGAAGGAACTAAACTGTGTGGTGTGCACTATATAATCTCCACAATGCCTAGCATAATATGGACTCTAGTTGATACACGCACTCCTAGCCCTGAAATGTATATATAGCCACACATGTAGATTCAGACATCATTAGACTGCTGCTACAGTACTGTTGTTGATAGTGACGTAGATAAATATCATACTCTGTTCTTTCTTATGAATAGTTTCACTAAGCAGACTCTCGTATTTAGATGCATAAAAGATAGTCTCGTCAAACTCACATGATTTTTTTCTTTCGCTTGCCTCAAAAGTCAGAACAGGCATTGTGTTATCATTCCTGTATTTGTTTTTGCCGCTAAATAAATTACTAGGCGTTAAACACTAGTCATTGCAGCCACATGCAAGTTTGGCGAGACACCCTCTATCCATGTGTGCATGAGAGTCCTGATAGACCATTCATGTGTGTTTGTGTATCAGTGTCGGGCCAGCGAGACTAGCTACTTCTGTAAGTCTGGTATCCAGTAAAGGCCACAGACAAGGTCGTCTTATTTCCACCAGGGCAAGGCCTTGGACACAGGCGCTAAAGTGCTGTGGAGATGACAAATGGTCTCCTGCCTGCAGTAATTGCTGGGGCATGTGCATATCAGAAATCAGTATACTCTTTGTAATGCCTATACACAGAGGAAATGACACACACTACCTGCTCCTATTAACAGGAGATTTTCTTTATGTCAGTCAAATTAATTATTTGGCCATACATTTTCAATAACTATTAGCTTTCAAGAAATATCCATGTGTTCTTTGTCCAATACTGATCCAGAGTAGAGGAATATGGCACCAAACAAACAGAAAGCAACCGCTAATGAAGCAAGTCATTGTTGGAGACAACTAGTGCGTTAGTTATGGTATATAATAATTATGTTGGGCCTACTAGTTTATAAGGGTAGAAATAACCTTGTGTCCTTTGCTTGAGTGTAGACAGCAAGTGCTTGTGAAGCATACCCAGATGGCTGAAACAACAAAAAGGGCACCTGCCTTAAGAAGGCTTCTCGCTACATACTTAACACTGGAGCCACAGTTCATAATAACTCCAGTCTGTATTGTAACAGTTAATGATGTCAAGCCATATTTTTTTTAAATGTATGTGTTGCCATGGTTATTGTCACCTGGAACAATAATTTTCAATCATATTGACTGTTGGTTGTTCCCTGCACCCTTCCGCCAACCCCACCCCCTCTGGTCAATTTGACGTGATCTTCCAATGCATGCATGCAAGTATGATTGTCTGGCTAGTAAAACACCATCAGAGGGACAAGAAAGAACAGATATTAGCTATGTCACTATGAACAACAGTACTGTAGCAGCAGTTCAACGATGTCTATATCTACATGTGTGGCTATATATACATTTCAGAACTAGGAGTGGGTGTGTCCTCTAGAGTATCTTAACATATATAGTCCATATGCTAGGCATTGTGGAGATTACATGGTGCACACCACACAGTTTAGTTCCTTCCCTGCATTGTAAGGTGGGCAGAACAGGCCTGTTCCACAGTGTGCTTCAGAATGGTAGAATAAGGCACCATTGGCATTTTCCTGGCCGGTAGGTAAGGACTCCATAGATTCATCCACACATTCAAATGTAGAACGCATATGACTTATCCTTTCTGACATTAGAAAGCCACGGTACTCATTGGTCCAGTCAGAGGGGCAGCTTGCCTTAGCTGGTATCATGATTAGTTTTGGTCTTGTAGGTACAATGCAGACAGCA
Organism: Cladorhizidae sp. MBARI D1340-BT2; assembly: GCA_028752905.1. Lineage (NCBI taxonomy): Eukaryota > Metazoa > Porifera > Demospongiae > Poecilosclerida > Cladorhizidae > Cladorhizidae sp. MBARI D1340-BT2. Next base: position 8,607,310 of record JAQNBH010000012.1, on the reverse strand, counting down.
CAGGGAATGTCGTGGTCTTGTGTACCTGTGATAGGAAATTTATACTCTGCTCCATGGACGGGAGAATGACCCTCTGCATTTAGCTTGTACTTGAGGTCTTTGCTATATTCTGGATCTTTTGGCAGGCAGAGATGGTTAGCTGCACCTCCAATTTTATTAAACTGGGTGCCTCCAGTAATGCCCGAGTAGACTATTGTAGTGTCAGGTATATCAGGGCAAGAGCTGCTTCCCCACCTAATGTAGGTGGATCCCCCACCAGGACATCCAAGACGTCCTTGCTCCCCTTGAGGGCCACGTACTCCACGTGGTCCACCTGGTTTTCCATCCCCCCCTTGTGGCCCATCTCTCCCTTGACGACCATCTCTGCCCTGAAGCCCATCTCTGCCTCTCAGCACGTAGATATTCACTCCTGGTGTATCTGTCTCCTTCTCAAGCAGAGACTGTCCCAGAGAACCTGCAAGTTATAAGTGATATTAGCTAACACTCTAATATATTCCAATAATATATTTTACCTTCAGAATAGCAGAGCAGAATGAAGACAGAGAAATAGAGAATAGATTTATAACCCATTGCTTAATTGCTCTAGAGGTGAGTAGCTATGCTAAAACTTGAGAGAGAGTGGTGGTTTCAACTCTTCACATTCTTTTATAGTCTTGACTGGGAACATAGTGTTGCTAAAATCAAAACTACTATGCGGATGAGGATTATCAATATCCTATAGGAAGCCCACAGCAGATCAATTTCCTGTTTGTCATACAGGAAGTAATTAAAAATCAATGCCCACAGTAAAAGTTACAAAACAGAGCTTTATGATTATTGATTCTCAACCGTCTGTTCTGTGTTTTGAAAAGTCCATACCTGAATTTACGAAGTTGTATTAGGTCCAGGTGAGGTTGTTACAGATATTCACTTATAACTAACCACCTAGCTACACTAGAGGCTTAGGTATTCGATTTGGTCGGTAGCCACTTTTAACTCTTTACTGCACCTAGCTGGAAAGCATAATATGTCCGGATTTCTTAGAATAATAGCACCATAGGACTTAAATATTTTGTGTTCTGTACTCACACATTGTAACAAGACATTGTAAAGTTATGTGCACCCCACCCAAAGTCACGAGCTATAATTGCCATCCTGACAATGTTGACAATTGAGGCATGCACTGTGGCTTTGTGATTTTGTGATTTTTTCCCTCACTACTTAAGACCCAATCACAGAGACTGAATATATATATATATAATATATAGTTAATTTTATATATTATAAGCTGGGCTCTATCCATCTCACCTCTAAATAAGAGGATCTGAACAGGTAATCATACCATAGTTATACCATAGGTATAAGGGGGAGGGGGCGTGAGGAGGATGGTTCAGGGGTGACAAATGTTAGCCTTATATATATGTTTATCATAACAAAGATTCAACCAATAATGAAATACCTGATATGATTCTGTGGGAGGGATTTGGTACAAAAGAAATATCCTATTCAGCCTCTTTAACTTGGTCCTCAATTAAGCAGATCACTGCAGGGGCAGATCTAGGAATAAATAGTGGTGTGTGTGTGTGTGTGAGTGTGGAGTGAGGGGATAGAGAGAGGGGAGGGATGCAAGGGGATCATGTGTAGGATGCAGGGCAGTGATTTTTCACCCTTGTGCATCAAGCATGAAGCTCCAAATTTAGTAGTGCTTTTTCAGATCGCTGAATTCCATCTATTTGCTAAATAGCTGGAAAGAATAGCAGCCATTCACCTTGTTAGCCATGAACCCATTATCGCAAAGCACCCTCCCCCCCCTCAAAAAGCTAGTGGTTAGAACCCCAGCTCTCACCTATAGTAAACACCTCTTAAAGCAACCCTTATTAGATCAGGTGTTGAAATCATCAAACCTGGTAAGTGACAACCTCTTGCAATTAGCTCAGAGAGGAAAATATACATCAGTGGTTGGAGAGTGCTAATTTTCTGTGATCGCATTTTGCATCCTAGAAGAGTATATATAGCTACCAAGTGGATATACACACAATAAAGTGAGCAAAGTGATCAGCTCTAAGCATAGGGATGCGAGTGGTATATAGAGGTTGTATTGAAGTGAAGTGCATGTCCTGACCTCATGCGTCAACTGAAGAAAGAGAAAAACGTAAGTAGATGATGGTAGAAAAAATGAGGTTGAAGTTAATAATCATTTTGTTGCAAAGAAATGCTCTCCAGCTTGGAGAGGTTTTGTGATAATCTAACCTGTCTTAAAGGTGCCTTCAGAGGTGTTGAGAGAAAAAGCTCTTGAACATATAATATGCCTTTGCTAATTTCTGGTGCAAGGTAAATACAATAGTATCAAGGTTGTAATTACAAACCTAGCCACGATAGAGGAGGACTGATATGCACTACATAGTTTTAAAACCACCAGATTGACTCATCATAGACATTTAGGGCAGTATGTCCAGTTGCTAAGCAAGTAGACACGCCATCTGATATCCATTGTAGCCGTACTAGATAATTGTTGGCTGTGTGTTCAATTCCTAGGTTGTTAAGCAAGTAAATAACCCCACTGGTATCCAATTTGATATAGCTGTACGAAAAGTTCCTAGGCTGGGTAAGCAGGGATTTGTGATAAGTTCCGAAGCTTTAAGAAGGTAATGTAAGCTTTAAGCAAGTGAACAGTCACCTAGGTGGCCATACTTCGTACCTGTAGGCTTTGTGAGCGGTTCCCAAGTTTCTAGGCAATTTGATAGTCCTCCTGATATCCAGTGTAGCCATATTACATACCTGTAGGCTTTGTGAGCAGTTTGTAAGTTGCTAGGCAATTTGATAGTCCTCCTGATATCCAAAGCCATACTTGATACGTGTGGGCTTGCGAGCAGTCCTAAGTTGCTAAACAAGTAGGCTGTCTTGATATCTAATGAGCCAGACTTTGTGAGCAGTTCCTAAGGTCCATGTATATAGCCAATTGTAAAGCACGTTAGTGCATCTCACTAGTATCAAAATCGTAAAACTATATCACAATAGCTATGGGGGAAAATTATTTTAAACATTTTCTCTGCACGATCCCTCGAGCACAAACATTCTTATTGCCATGATAATAATTATTATACATGCACTTAATGTCTGGAGCTAAATCATACAAGTGTTAGATCAATAGGGCCATACTGATAATTTTGACGGTATAGAAACTGCCCAGTCTGAATCTGACCATTTGTGGTTTCATTTTTAAACCATATATTTTCTCACGTCCACTCTAGTTCGCATTCATATACCAAAATGTAGCCAGTGCAGTATGCTTTATGGCAGTTTTTAGTTTTGCCATACATGTGTTTTTAATTAACTGCAGGTTGGCAAGTGAAATCATCACCCAACTCTTTTTTAATCGCTACTTTCTAGCATCAAGTCTTGAATACCTACAACAACTGTGGTTGAAAGAACTGTACCCTCTGTACAGATTGAATCCCAAAGGATTTTTTAATATTTTTTTTCCATGTGAATGGGGTATTAACAAAACCTTGTGGTTAAGAATTTAGATCTCCATTAATTCTTCCCACTTGATTTTATGAACTAAATCTATAGCTCAAACAATAGCTCTCTCTGTGTGCTCTCTTTTGATGTGTGCTCTCTTTTGATATTAAAATATAATGCATAGGTACAGTTGGGGTACTTCAAATTCTCAGTGCCTGAAATAGTTTTAGTTCCTGATTGGCCAGTTGAAATTGTTATCTGTGGCTAGAGGAAGGACCTAGAGGAAGGACCTACTCTAGAAAGCAAGTGTGTTCACTAGAAATGAATTTAATAAGGTATTGTGTGGCGAGGGGAGGTGCAATAAAAAAAACATAAATCTGAAATTTATAAAACGTTGTTGAAAGTGTCTACTCCAAGCTAAGCTACAGGCCTCACTATACCTTGATCTGTAACTTATTGATGGCATCAAATTGAATCGTAATATGGAGAAGTAGCTAGAGTTATTCCTTAGCTCAAGCGCAATATTGACCGTAACGATCATTTCCATTTTAGAAACAAAGCACTTTGTTCACGGCGATCATTTCCATTATTTAAATGTGTTGGAGTGGGTATGCTAAGTAGAAATAAAATCTCACGTGTGCCTAAGGAAGCTTAGCTTGTGCGCCGTGGACTGCTGTGCTTCTCCAACGATATTTTCTAACGCTCGCTTTTTTTCCCTTTATTTTTCCTGATCTCAGTCGTCTTTGTTCTGCTGTTTCAGAAGCAAGCTTGAACTTTTCTTCTCTCTCCTCTTCTGAAGTCTTCCACTCTGGCAAATCAAACAATTAGCTGTTCTGCTTCAAATGATTTGGAATCTGCAGCGTAGCTGTAGTTTTAGTATGCACATGCGTAATCCGCGTGACACCTTTTCCAAATTTAATCACACCTCCATAGCTAATTCTGTGGGCTTCGGGGAGTGCTGTAGCAGCTAGCGTTCTTCACCAGTTGACTTTGATCCGGTCCCAGACCAGTGCAGCTGTGGTTTGCAGCTATAGCTTACTGTACTAGCACTCTAATGTCAAGAGCTGTATTGAAAACCACAACAAAGTAAGTTGCGTAGCTCAAACTATGGGCGCTCAGCAATTGTATCTTCTCGATTGATGTCTGGTGCAATTGATACTGCAGTTCCATTTAACTCTACAGAATGTGCTTGGCAGCAAGCAAGACATCTAGTTCTGACTCCTTTTCTGGCAAGTGGCGAGGGTCAAAGATGCTTAGTGCTGTAACTATTCCGCACTGTCTTCAAAGCGACTCTTGATATTATCAATGAGATTAGTGAAGTAAGGAGTGAAAATGGCACGCTTAAATCTTGACCTCATTTCATCAGTAACTTGAAGATCCCAGTCTTTCAAATCAGTAGACAGAAGCAAATCAATTTTTCGGAAATACTCTGCTGTTTCATCTGGAGAATCCACCATTGCTTTAAGTTCACCTACACATGCATCAACGATGAAGGTAGATTCAGCAAAATCCTGTGATTTAGATTGAAGGGATGTCTAGCAACAGGATCAAGTGCATCACAACATAGATAGAGTTGCAATGAATTTATATGTTTTATCCTGTTTCGCTAAACCATATGCATCAGCATTACCGTTTTCCTCGTAGATGGACTTGAGTGTTGCAACCACCGGACAAAAATGAGCAAGAACGGCTTGTACATCACGAAGCACAGAGGCTTTCTTGGGAGTAAAATGAAATAACTTCCAGATTGAAAGAATATTAGATTGTACACGTTCGATCTCCTTTATTGACTTTGCTGCATAAACACAATGTCAATTGTAACTGATGGCATCTACAGTGAATGTAAATAGCCAATGGAGAATGAGACCTTAGCCTAACTTGCACTCCAGTTCTCAGGCCACTCTCATAGCAGCAGCTCCATCAGGCCCAATTGCTCTCATATTTGTTGACAGCAGATTGTTGTCATCCAGAAAAGACTTTATGGTGTCTGCTATAGTGGATGCATCAGTCCTCTCAACAGGCAAGATTTTGAGGAAGTGTTCATCTGGTTTTCCATCAATTAGCCAGCGAGCACATATGGACAACTCTTCAACATCGACATCGGTGCACTCATCAGCCAAGGGCAAAAAAATTGCTTTTCTCTCAACCGGTCCAAGATTTTGTTTTCAAGTTAAGTACTGATGCATTCAGTAAGTTTGGTAATAGCAGTGGTAGAACAATAGTGAGCATTTTTCCTGGCACCTTCTTCAAAAAACAGCTTAAGATCACAGTCACCACTATCTATCAACAGAGTGGTACGGAATGTTGGTGAATGGGCTATTGTGTTTAACATGAAAATACACACATTTCAAAAGTTTCTTCAATATAAGCTATAAGCCTATTTCTAGCTTTCTCTGCTTCTGCTTGTCTTCTAGCGGATGCAATGTGCTGCTCCAATACACTCCCATGTTTCTCTGCAGCCATGGCCATTTCTGCATTGATAATGGCATTTTGGTGACTTTGAGACTTTTCATGCTCACGTAATTTTTCGGTAGCCTTTTTCCAAGTTTTCAAAGAAGACTTCATCCACGTTTGATGAACACGATTTCCCTTTGATATTTCAGCCCACTTCTCACACACAGAACAAAACATACCTTCAACACCAGGCTGCTCATCATACCTAACCCACCAGTGAGCTTTGTTGTACTCGGGTCTGTAAGACAACTTCTGTTTATATGAATTAGGTCTACTTCTGTTCATTGTTGACATAGAAGTAGATGGCTCACTTGCAGAATTTGATGTTAAACATACTGAGGAACTATCACTGACTATGTCAGTTCTAGGATGTTTGTCTGTGCTGTCACATTCGGTTGAATCCTTGTTAGCCCGCTTCCTAAACAGCTTTCTCAGATCCATGATGAGTTGGTCAGCAGGATAAGTAATACCATGTGGCCCAGTGAACTTTTGAACTTTATATTAATTTTTTAACATAGCAAACCAACCTTAATGGGCTTAGGAATGTGCTACACTTGGTATGATGAGTATATATTGCTGATGGGTTACGTATGATGAGCAGCCTGGTGTCGAAGGTATGTTTTGTTCTGTGTGAGAAGTGGGCTAAAATATTAATGTGTGTTGCATCAAACATGGATTAAGGCTCCTTTCAAGGCGTGGAAAGGCTCCTGAAAAATTACTGAAAAATTACATGAGCATAAAAAGTCTCAAAGTAACCAAAATTCCATTCTCATAAATTGCCTCTAAAATTTATGCTAACACACTACCAGAACATGTCAGTATTCCCCCCTTTCCAAAAAATCATAGATAAAACTCTGATGCCAAGCACTAGCTATATAGCAGAAGACAATAAAAAATCAACTACAGATATAATTGGTTTTAATATGACTTATGGTATGGTAATAAGGGAATTCATAAAACTGACTCCTAGAAATAGCCAAGTTTTGTCTGCTGATAATCAGTTAATGATAGTTATTGTCCAAGCCCTATATAGCAGATTTGGAAAAGAAGTGTGAATGCTATAAAAAAAAAATAGTGGGAGAAGCATTCGCATCCCACAATGGAGGAGCTTCCTTTGGCTCAGGTCAGTTTCATTCAGACTTAGCCACTCGATTCAGCAACAAACTCTAGCTTTGGAAATGTTTGCTAAATCGTTATGTTCAATATTGAGCTGGTACCCCTTGAAAACTGTGAGGAATATTACTCCTATATAGCTGTATCTCCATATTACAATCCAATCTGATACCTATCAATAACTTGCAGATCAGTATATAAAGTTAGGCCTGCAGTTGTGCTTGGAGTAGGACAATACTTGGAGCAATGTGATATAACTTTCAATTTTTTTAATTTATTGCACCTTAACTCACCACACAATGCCTTGCATTCATTTCTAGTTTTGCCACGCATGGCATATGTATGTAGCTATTTTTCTATATATGTATATATAATTATTAAACACATGTGGTATATACATGAGTGCGTATAAGCTGCTAAAATATCCTCAACTCTGCTCAGTTGTCTCCTTTGAGTTCTTGCCGATCTGAAAACGACTTTAACGTTGACCTTCCTGCAGACCCTTCGGATGTCTTCACTCATCTTCTTAGTCTCCCGATTGCCTGTATCAGTGTACTTATCTTCCTTTCTGCATTTAGATATATCTATAATATACAGACAAAAGGTTGATGAAGGCTTATGGATAACAATTCTCTATAAAGACTGATGTCCTTTCCAAAGGCTCCTTGTCAGTGACTACTCTCCTGGCTCTATCATACAAGCTCTTCACCACTCCTCGTCTGACATGGATAGGATGATTTAATCTATAATCAGGTACCAGTTGGTGTGCATGGATTTTCTGTAAACGGTTGCAGTTAACCTTCTGTCTCTTCAGCGAGGCATTTGTGAGTGGCAATTCGCCATACAATGATTGTGTATCACTGATACTTGAGAGCCAATTGCTGAAGCCTCTTTCTGCTCATAGTATGCTTCTTGATACCTTAAGTAGGTGGATTTTAGGCAAAGAAATCCCATCAGCACCTAGTGTAATCCTATCACACATGCTCTCGTGCTTGTGTCGCATGGTACAGATTGGCTTGCTTCTGGAGTCTTTGCTGGCCTAGCCACTGCCTGCTTATATACGAGAACCAGAGAAGCACTAGTCCACAGGTCTGCACATATGTACCAAGAGAGAAGCCCCTAAGGCACCCACTACAAACTCCACATGTAACCTCATCTGGTTTATCAGACATTTATTTATATTTATATATTTATTTTGTTGTTATTATTGTTGTTATTTTTGTTGTTGTTATTACTGTTATTACTATTATTATTATTATTATTAGTGTTGTTGTTGGTGGTGGTAGTTGTTATTACTATTATTGTTACTATTATTACTTTTTATTATTATTACTTTATTATTATTATTACTTTATTATTATCATTGTTGTTGTTGTTAAATATCATCATCAATCAATTATTATTATGTTATCAATGAACTCTTAGTAAAATCCTTCACAGACGTTTCGCTAGCCCTCAAGACGCTAAGACTCACGTGAGCCTGCTGTGTAGCTACTGGTCACGCGTCCAGCACGTGAACTGGCACACGCCGTTATGTTTAAAAAATGGTAATGTCATATTTTGAGTCTGTCGTCTGCTTGAGAAGCTTTTCTGTGTCCTCCGCTCTGGGCTTATTAGCTTCAACAATCGCTGCCTCTGTTCTAGCAAGCTTCCTGCTCGACCATCACAACCACGTGCGCAAGCAATCACAGCAGACCCTTCAAGTAACCAATCTCTTTTACCTTTAAGCCATCAACTTTAAGCCATCAACAACTAGGATCCTGAAGAGGATACCAAGGGCCTCTGGATACCTAGTATCAGCTAAGCTTGCTATTATCCTGGATAAGGTGTTGGCCTCCAACAGTCTGAACTGCTTGGGAAAGGTTACTTTGTTTCCTGCTAGATGCCCATGTGCCTTCAAGGTGTGTGGTCAATGTTGGTCTCTCTCTACTCATGTTAACAACCAGTTGAGAGAGGAATTGAATCCACCTGAAAGTGTCAACCTCGCATGTACAAGAAGAGAACTAAGCCAATTGATCCACTAGAATCCTTAGGCCGAAGGGTGTCTGCTAAGTTAGAGGAAGTGGATTTTAAGGGACAGTACATTTGGCATGCACAGAGGATTCCTTAGCAAAGAAGGATGAAGCCAACTTCAAGGCATTGAAAGATAACTATCCCCCCTCTGCCCACCCTAACTCATCAGTCCATCAGCACTTCCTATTATGGCTCCCCATCCAAACTCATGTTAGAGGGTGATGTAGTTCATGCCATCAAGTTGTTTTCATGTGGTTCAGTTGGGGGATGGATGGTCCGAGACCACAACACTTGAAGGGCATGCTGAAGACAGCCAGTGGCGATTCATCTACCCTCCTATATATCTGCTCTTAGAGCCTTTGCAACCTTGGTACTGGAGGATAGGACACCTTCCTTTGTCCACCCTTTTTTCTTTGGTGCTAGTTTGACAGCACTTGAGAAGAAGGATGGCGGGATTAGGCCCATCACGGTTGGATGTACCCTCGGGCGTCTTATGGCAAAGATTCCAGGGAGTCGAGTTATACCTATATACACAGTTGGGGTTTGGAGTATATACAGGGAGGCGCTACTCTGCAATACATCGAACACCTGCAACCAAATTATGTGTTGTTAAAGATCGATTTTAGGAAAGCTTTTAATTCTGTGCACAGAGACAAGACAAAATGCTTAGTGCTGTTCAAGCTTTAGCCCCAGAAATATATAATTATACCCATTTGTCTATTCCATGTATTCTTCTCCATCCAACATTTTCTGGAAGGATCAGACTCATGTTTTCTGAGGGGGCTCAACAGGGTGACCCCCTAGGCCTCCTGCTCTTTTGTTTGTCCGTTCATCAACACTGCACTCAACTTTCATCTGTGTGCGTGTGTGTGTATGTGCATGTGTGTGGTGTGAACAATGTAAACAAATATTACAAATATTTATATGCCTTAATGTGTAACACTTCTGAGGGGCGAGATTAGGCAAGAGAAGGAACTTCTTATCCAGCTGGATAATAACTTGTGATGAACAATGATAATGTTGACGCAATGGGCTAAATTTTATTTTGGCCGTTAGCTATATAATATATAGCTACAATTTTTTTGATTATCAACTCACAATACTTTTATTAGTTTGGCTCTATATTAAGTTTGGCTCTATATTAATAACGCCAAATGCCACAGATAACAATATACATTTAGAATTAGAATTAGCACCAACCCAAATCAGAAAACTAAATAACAATTCCAAACCTTGCACTAACAAGCTTTGAAATTGGCTGCATGGATCTTAGCAACTGCTCACAATACCCACAGGCATCAAGTATGGCTACATTAGACACCATTAGTACCGTTTACTTGTTTAACAACTTAGTAATTCATCACCCAGCCCACAAGTATCTGGTGTGGCTAAATTGGATATCATAATTATGAACTATGTACTTGATTAACATTACAAACTGCTCACACATCCCACACAGGTATCTATTGGGACTAATTGGGTATCAAGTAGACTGTCCACTTGCTTGGCAACTGGACACACTGCACATAATGTGGATCACAAAGCCCACAGGCATCAAGTATGGCTATATACACAGGACACCATGGGTAAACTTTACTGGTTTAACAACTTAGTAATTCATCATACAGCCTACAAGTATCTGGAATGGCTAAATTGGATATCAGATGGACTGTCTACTTGCTTAAAATACTCACACATCCCACCAGTTTCAAGTAAGGCTAATTGGATATCAAGTGGACTGTCCACTTTCTTAGCAACTAGACACACTGGCTAGGATATACTGCAATGGGTCAATCCAGTGGCTTTGAAACTATGCAGCACAACCCAGTCCTTTACTTTATCTAGGTTAGTAATTAAGAGTTGTACACCCTTTCATCGGTAAAATTATATTTAACTCGCACCACAAATGTGCAAAAGAGTCTGTTGGCACATGTATATGTACAGCTATATATATGTTTTGTCCGTAAAAAATAAGACTTTATCGTATATAAGGATCATTATGAACTTTAGGTGTTTTTTTAATAATACCAAAGAGTTATTTTTAATCCAGCAGGGTAGGTCTGTAAAAATTGGTCACTCCAATTATAGTCACTCCAATTATAGGCATCGTAACCCCACCTACTTCACATAGGTATATATAGTTTGTGCTTTGCTGACTCAGCAATATCCACTAACCTCCTTTCGAACTGGAACAGTCATATATGGTCAGAAAGTGCGGGAAACATGTTACACTTTTGGGGGTAATATTTTCAAGTGCACATTGCCAGCTACTGAGGTTAGAACTTGATGGCAGATGATCAAATATGGCCACATGTTCTGCAGAATATCATATAGTGATATCACATTAATGTATGATCATTTTCATGCCATTGTCCTGTTGAAAATGCTGTTTTATACAGTTCCCCAGCTTCATGTGGTATAGTATAAACCTGGTGCGTATACATGAATAGTGAAGCCAATAAAAAATGGATTAATTTCAGAGCTCTTTGGCAAAATAACAGTCAAAAATTCACTTCTTTGGCACTAAAATTATTATAGCCATGACAGAATAGCCATGACAGAGATGCATGCACCAATATCAAGTTTCATTAACCATGGTGGCCTTTCTTCTGCACTCCTCCATCTTCTGCACTCCTCCAGCTCTACATTTAAGGCAGTAGCGACACATAAATTGTCGGTGATTTTTGTCAAAATTCAAAGTTTTCCTCTTTTTGTTGTTGCTTATATTGTTCCTGAGCAAGTGAACTTACAACAATTTGAATGCATCATTCTGATGTTATGGGGGGGGGGGGGGGGTTACCATGCATTTTACTCACATATAAATGGAATTTCAGGAAGAATACCTGCTCAGTTTCAAGTAAGTACATGTAGGATGGATCATAACTCTGCAACCCATTACCCCCAGAGTCCAACGACTACTGAAATAAAGTTATTTGAGAATAGTTTAATTCCATTCTAAATACACATTAGTCAGAACTTTAGTCAGAACTACCTTGCAACCGCATGTGTCAGCAAATTTTTAGTCAGTGAAAACATATAGTTAGAAATAAAGTTTTTGTACCATTTTGTAGCTCTGTACTAAACTGGGATGAAAAATGGGAACTTAATGAATATTTAATGTAATATGTGTTACTGCTGCCTTAGGGCACAGTCAATTTAAATCAAGTCGGTAAGTTATTTTTTCAGCTAACAAATTTTTCTCAGCAGTGCGGCAGTATGGAAGGAGTATGGAAGGAGGGGTTTTCAGTTTGTTCAAAAGACATCATTCAAGGCTAGGTCTTTTTTTCTCTCGACATCTCTGAAGGCTGGAAAGCAATAACTTTCGAAGCAGAGTAGCTCCTAACAACAACTCCCTAGGCTGGTGAAATTCTCACATCATCTTCCATGGATAAAGAGCTTCCACATTTCTTAAGGAAGGAGACAGTCACACAACATCTTTAAGGCAGGACAGATTCTACAAATCCTCTCTAGGCTGGATAGCATTTCTTTCCAACAAAATGATTATCAATTTTAACCACGATCATCTACTTACGCTTTTTTCTTTCTTCAGTTGATGCGAGAGGACAGGACAGTCATGCACTTCACTTCAATACAACCTCTCCCACTCATCTCCCTATATTTAGATCAGAACACATTGCTCACATTATTAGTACACTGGGACATTCCTTTCTTGGATGCAAAATACAATCACTGAAAATGAACACTAACTACTGGTCTGTATTTACCTCCTTTAGAGGCACTCTAATGTGCATGAGGCTGTAAGTTTGATGATCCCAACAACTGGATGACAAATAAAAGCTTCTTTCAGCAATTGAAAGTGCTTGAGGGTCTCCATTAAGAGGTGGTTGCTGAGACATGAAGTTGTAATCACTGCCTTTTTTGGCCATTTTTCTTAAAATTCTTGGCAGTGACAGTTTGATGGTCTACAAGGCAACTGTACAGCTAGCAAAGTTCCCCAGAAGGGCTTACTGAATTGGAGCAGTGTGAGACTGAATGGAAGAGATGCAAAAACTCAGAGCATGCTACTCAGATCACCATTAGGACGAAGAAATGTCATTTTTGTAAGTATAGGAGAGGCTAATATGACTACAACAGAGAGAGAAGCAAAGCTAAGCACAAAAAAATGGATCGATGGTAAGCAGAGGCATTGGTGCTCCCAAGAGGAATTCAAGTTAACTTCACCAGTTCGCTAACTCACACTGCAATTGCAGTGAGTTTCTCAATTACTAGTCCTGGCGTTGCCGACCCTTTCCTTTCCCCCACAAAAAAGGTAAAGGGTATTCAACGCGAGACTAACGTGGCTGACCTTTACCGAATCCTAACTACGCCAAACTAGCTACAACAAACTGCACAACCGACTTGCAGCAGTGCTGCCATACTTACGACACCACAAATTATCCGGCGGCTCCAAAAAAAAAGTGTAAACGAGTCTCTCTCGGCGTATCGGTTCATGTCCATAACAGGAGTCCTCAAAGCAGTAGCTAGGTCACTAATCCAAAAAAAATCCGCATCCCCCCATTGGGCCCTGACTGTGCTCCACCACACGTCCATGTTGCCTCGAGGCGCCCGACAAGGGACTCATTTGTGTGAGCCCGTGCAAAGACATTCCTCCCGAAGAGAAATGTACATTCATTCCTGCCTGCTCTTGTACAGATTGCTTTCAGCTAACTTTATGTTATTTAGTTATTGCTAGGGTCCCTCTTCAGCTCTTGAAACCTCAGCAACAAAAAAATACAAAAAGTTGATTGTAAAGAATTTACAGTGCATTTTGAGATTTTCTCTCTTAAATCAACACTTTTTTGTTATTATGAACACTAGGAGAGAAATCTACAGAACACTAGATGCATCAGCTCAAAATAATCTCCAATGCTTTCAACGGGATTAACTTGGCTTTAACATGGCATATTTTTCCAGGAAGTGAGTTCCCACATCTCGATATCTATATATATATAGCCCTTCCAAAAGTGTATTTGGCCTCCACACCACTGGGCCACTTCCGAGCGGCTGTGAAGGTTTATGACCAATCATGCAGGCCTTTCTGATCATACTATATAGTATCCCATTGATTGACTGGTCATGGGCAAAAACTACTCTTCCAGGGCAGGAAGATAGTGCTTTCAGGGGGCTGTTAAGCAGTGAGGATCCACTTCATTCCCGTGGCTGTGGACTCGTTGGGAACTGAACTGAAGCGAGGAGGGGATGGATACCATCTTGGTCATCTTTAGAGATAGCTACCTCCCACAGAATCTACACACCATCTTTTTCATTCATTTCTCTAGGCTTGAATGTGAATTTGTCAACCCCCTCTCCCTCTCCTCTCCTCTATGGTGGATTGGCTGGCCTGTTAATTTGTGTCAGTTTCATTTGTTGTGTACAGACTTATGGTATATAGTAAATATGCAATTGGCAATCCCATTGATCACTTGCCAGTTTCTATTTAGGTTTAGGGAGGGTAGCCACAACTATGGCTTATGTCCAGTCACTGAATTCAGTGAAGTCTTTGTCTTCATTGTCACATCTAAGCCTTATAAAATATTTGTCCTCACCACTCGGCATTGTCACCATCCAATCTTTTATTTTTGTGATGTAAATGATCATGTACCTGGTTTTGAGCTAAATTTCTAAATAATGTTGAAGTCCAAAACCTTTTCCCCTCAGTTTTCCATTTTCCATTTTATTAGGGGGTGTCTATTCATTTTTTAGAATATTACAGCAATAAACCCAATAAACCACACAAAAAAACCTTGTAAATTTTTTTTTTAATATTTTTTTAATTCAAGTTGGAATTTTGGTTGTCTTGCATTTGGCACTGTTAGCCTATCCTACAATTGAGTTAGTAAAGGGTAATGACTATATGAAGCACAATATTTAGGTGCATGTACGAGTAATTTACACATCCCCACCTTTTTTTCCATCCTAAATCCCCCCCTGCTGACCCCCAAACTCAGAGACGTAGCAAGCACCCAGAAAGACATGGCAATCCAGATGTTTGAGTAGTCTTGGCTACATACATGCATGCTGAGAAAAAGAGGATACAATGCTAGACACGAGTTTTCCGATTTTAACATTGTGCATTTGAATCTGAGGATAAGCAAGCTCAAGAAATGCAGACTAGAAATGGCATACTCATATATAGCTTGACGATACCTTTTAAATGTGTGCACACGCACAGAAGACCACATATATAGTGGGAGTTAGAGAGAGTTGGGGCCAAGCAGTAATATTTGGGAAGTGTGGACAGGAAAAGCTGAACAGAGGACATTTAAAAAAAAACTATTTGGTACAGGAAAAGATGAAATAGAATGCCTAGTGAAAATATGTTAGTTTCTATTAAACTCTGAATGAACTGTCAGGTGACATAATAACATTACAATAACCTTTCAATAATCAACGTGAAATTGTACTAGATCTCCAGCCTTCATCAGGAATAATTTATTCTTGATGAAGGCTAGAGCATCTAGTCGAAATGTTGCGAGAGTCCAATTTCAAGTTGATTATTGAGATGGTTATTGCAAAGGGTCAGCTTCTACACATGTTACTTGCAAATATGTAACTATAAAATGATTTTAATTCGCACGATTGACTTTAATAACACTATTACATCATCTCTCAGAGGATTGTTACATAGATTTAACTCTTCAAGACTTTGGGCGTAAACAAAATCATCCGTGCGTACTTCTGGAATTTCGTTCGAGCTCAAATTGATGGTGCTTAGGGCCGGAAGTCTTTGTAGCATGTCAGGAAATATTTGGAATTTATTCCATGACAAATCAATGGTAATCAGCTTGTTCATACTTGAGAGCTCTCCAGGAAGTGTTGCGAATGAATTGTGACTCAAATCTAAAACTGAAATAAAAATATGAAATGATGTCATGACATTTAAATCTATAAGCAAAAATGAAGTTAGGGGTTATTGTGTGTAGGTGTGTGTATGTAGGGGGGTTTAAAGTCGCTCTATTGTGCCATTCTTGTTCTTCATGCGCCATTTTGGCGCCATTTTGCCAATGAATATCATTATAACCGCTAAAACCCATGAGAGGTGTGAAATGAAATCATTTGCATTCCAACATCTAAGTGGCATTTGATGTGGTCATCAAGAATCCACCATAACAACATAGACTATTCATAGCTCTGGTCATTAACTGATGGAATGTCTGTCAACTATATTTAAAGCTACAGCCATACACAATAACATACATGTCATTAATCAACTACAATAATCTGCAGTTTAATATAGGTAACCATTGAGGCAAGTAAACAAAAGTCGTGCATATGTCACTGATGTCGACATCAAAATTTATAGCAAAGAAATCCATTCAACAGAATATCCTTTCAGAACAAAGGGATTCGGAGTGATTCAAGGGGAGCCTCTGAAGAAGAGCTTCCAGAAACAGCAGCAAAGGCCAGGAAGAGGCCATCCATTAGCCATTCTTTTAACGTTCTTTCCATTTTACTCGCTTCCCCCCTCAAACTGGTGCAGGTTTGTTTTTTTAACTGTGTTCAGTTCAATTATATTTGTGAAGGTGTGAAGGATGTCTGAGTTTCGGGGCTCATGACGGTTACCTACAATCACTTTTCGAGGTAAAACATTTCCCTCTTCTAACTCTCTCATGGAAATGGAGAGTGTACCAGACTTACTTCTTCGACTAAAATGAGCAAAGGAATTAAAATCAGTACTTACTTCTTAAGCCTTCAGTATATGCAAGGACTAAGACTGGTCTAAGTTTCCTCAACCACAGTGCATAGCTATATTTAAAAAACAGGGTCTTGCCTGGAGTTAAGTATTTTTGTATTTTTGTTACAAAGGCAAGAGCCTGGAGTTATTGAAGATGAACGAGGCCCTGAAAGGCCGGTTACATTGACAGCAGATACATCATGAAACATGCAGGGTATTATATCCCAGGACTGCCAGAGTTACTATGACAACCCAGGATAGTCCCTGCACCGTCAGAATTAGTATGGCACAACACGGCATCATTGGTCATGGCTCAATGTCAGGCACTACATGCTGTGTCAGACAAATCTAGGACCATGTTTTTAGTTTGCTCTTAGCGTACTAAAGCAGCTGAAGGGGGGACAATGGCATTTTTTCTTTTTTACTTATGGTTACCACTTTAGAGCTCCGTAGATTCTGCAAACTTCATGGTATGGACTTGATATATAGCTCAAAAGATAGGTCTCTCTGTGTGCTCTCTTTTGATAAAAATATTTTTCATAGGTATAACTATAGACAAGTTACTAGAAGGCGCTAAATGTAAGTACGTGGTCAAGCGTGTGGGTGGAAAATGAATTTCGTTAAAATTCACATTTTCCACACACACGCTGACCACGTATTTACATTTTAGCGCCTAATGAATACACTCATTGCGTAGAGTTGAGCTTCCTCTAGCCACTGGTGCTAATTTCAAATCTTTAGCACTTTGCAATCTGGATATATTTATGTGCATCAGGCATTCAGGTTTTGAGGTCCCTCCACTTTAGGTCTAGTAACTTGCCTATAGTTATACCTATGAAAAATATTTTAGTATCAAAAGAGAGCACACAGAGAGACCTATCTTTTGAGCTATATATCAAGTCCATACCATAAAGTTTGCAGGAGCTACGGAGCTCTAAAGTGGTAACCATAAGTTAAATATATTTTTTAAGATGCCATTGTCCCCCCTGAAAGGAAAGAAAAGCTATATCCATATATAGCATAGTAATTTTGAAGATGGACACGAATGTTGTTTTGTTGTTGTTGTTGTTGTTTTATTACACGAAAGTATCTATTGATTAGGCTTCGACTTGTGTGTGTATATATATATATATGTACCTATAATGATTGAGTGATTGTTTGGCTGCTATACAATTTCAGGAGCTTTGTTTGATTGGTTGAGGATTCAAAGGGACTCATTAGGTAACTTTTCAAAGGTCGTGAGCACATCAGATTTGTGATAGGGCAGGATCTGGGGTGTAAACGGCATTATCGAACGACACAGCACTTGGCCAGTTGGCCATTTTATTTAGGGATATACCAGCTCATGCACTTTTTACGTTGCAGACAAGAGCACACAATTAATACCTATGCATGCGTTTTTCATGTTCCTGAACAACATGGTAGCATGGTAGCATTACCAACAAACAATACACTAGATACATTAGAGTTCACCTAACACAAACAGTTAGCTAGTGAGGCTGCTTCTAGTGTTATTATATTAGAAAAATGCCACAGTTGCTGAAATGGCGAGATTTACAGAAGGCAGAGTTGTCTCAGACCTGTTCGACTTTTTTCTCTCCTCAAATAGCCATAAGAGGTTTTGAAGAATCATTTTGGGGCGAGGGGAGGGGCTGGGTAACAACGTCCCTCGATCTCATTTTGTGCACCTCGGCTGGATATTTGACCAGCTGGTAAAGGGTCATTAACTGGTTGTGATACACACACATGGGCACAGTCTTGTCTCCTTTCAGGTCAATCAATACAGCCCCTTGTTGTTGTTTTTTCCTCTTGCTTCTCTTATGATCATTTTTGTTAGTTTTGTTGTTTAGTAGTCAACCTAATTATGTGAAGTCCAATTCTGAGCTTCAGGGTTTTAAAAACATTAATTTCTTGTTGTAACAGACATATCACACACCATACCTTGTTATTGGTGTTTCATTAAGGTTAGCCCCAGAAGATCAGCTACTGTCTCCTTCAAGAATTTGGTAATAGGATAACTCCAGAAGTAACCAAACCTAGCGGATTCATTGTACACACGTGTGACCAGATTTGGGAACACAAGTCTAAACTTATCAAAAATGAGATTTTTTTTAATTTTAATATTGGCACCTATGATGACTAAAGAACATGTCCTGAAAGTTAACTGTTTGATTGTGTTGCCTTTGAGTTATGACATAAAACAATTATCCTCCAGCAAGAACTCAAAAATTAATTATTGGAGTAATTGCATTTCAAACGTGTTGCAGGCAACATGAGCTGTGTGGTGAAGCCATATACTACTAACTTTGCTTGAGTTCGCAACTTTTGGAGCTTCTCACCATTTCTAGGCCTTCCCTGGCTATGTCTTCTACACAAGTCATCTCTGTAAATCAAGGCTAACTTGAAAAGCAGAAGAAAGCGTGGTAGGTGAAGAAAACGTGTCTAATTTGCACGCTCGAAGCCAGAAAATAATGTTCCCTTCATGAAGGGGAAGCGAACCAACCTAGCTCACTGTAAAGGCTTATGTTGTCCTATAGAACAAGAGGCTTATGATTGTTACAGGTATATTTGCCAAAAAGTATAAAACTGCATCAATAATTGTTCCACCGCATTTAGAGCAAATCCGGTCACATATATATTGCCATGTGGTAGCTCATTTATAATTATCTTTTTGTGAAGATTTCAGTAAATCAACTGACTGCTCCATCTCTGCATTCTAACAAATTCAGCTGCAAGGCATAAGTGCCATATAACTAGGTTGCATCATCAACGATCATCAACGAAACTACCCACTGACAATCGCCACCTACAACTTTTTCCTACAATCAAAACGTTAGTCATTGCAATGATTTGTGGAGTTTTTCTGGTATACTATGAATGGACCTATTGTACACATGTTATGCACGGGAAAGAGCAGAGGTGGATGGTTGTCGATAGATATTAGTTTTTAGGTCTGCTAAGTTAGAACCTGGGCGAAGTATTCCGGCATGCAGGAAGTATTTTCCGGAGCTATATAGTAGTAGTCTATAGCAGCCCACCATTTAGGTGCTAACATTTAGGTGCTAAGAAGCATGAAAAAGAGTTTTACAGAGGTGTGAGCTTGGATATTAGCTGTCCACCCTTTTAAAAAGTGAGTAAAAATCAATATAAGCACTCCTTGATATATGATAACGTATCTATATAATATACTTCAGCACAAGAAAGGTATACTGGCAACTTAGTATTATACTGAAGTACTGATGATCAGCAGTTGACCATGTCCCATGGGGACGAATTTGAAAAGTTGAAGAAAATTATGATAAGTGCTGGTTGCTTAGCAATAAAGCATGTGACTATCATTACAAAAACTTTGAAGATAAACCCATGCCTTTTCTAATTAGACATGATGACACGAAAGACCAGTTATGCTATCCAGTTAACTTTTGGTGACTTACATTGACCATTCGTCATCGAACCAAGTCAAGGAATTTCAATGTTGCTATGAAGTGGGTGGCCAACAGATAATGGACCACGAGACCAATACCACAACTATGCCCATGATAAGCGTAAGTATCCTTGGGGTCCAGAACATGGAAAGACTACTACAATATGGCATATAGCTACATACCAGTAACAGAGCCACCAGTACTTGATGGACTAGGAGAACTATCTTGACTGCATCCATGACTATACCCATGATGAGCTGGAAGAGTTACTGTCAGGAATGGAAATCAAAGTCCCACTCCCGGTCTCCTGACTGTTACAAGACTAGAACTTGAACAATATGTGTGTTTATTAAATGTTAGCCTAGTACATTGGTGTTGATTGGATGTTAATTAGTTGTGTATTGACTGATTGCCACTGGCCTATAAAAGGAAGGCGTGGCTGGTCAAAGTTCAGTTGAGTTAGTTTGATTTGAATTTGTATGTGCTCTGATAAGAGTTATAATTATAATAACACCTTTGTCTAGCTTAGCCTATATAGGCCTAGCTAGACCCACGAAGACCAAGAGGGGGAGCACGACAGTTACCAAGCCACTGACCCATCAGATTCTTATGTTGAAGAAACAATATGTAGAATAAACCTATCACTTGATTGCATATTAATCCCAGGAGAAAGAAAAAAGTCTCATAGAATTATGCTAGCTTTATATATAATGACTATGCTGGTCTTTTAATTATACCATCCTGTGAAGCATTTGATAGCAGTGAGGATCAGATGGACTTCTTAGATAGGTCATGATGAATAGATGTTAGGTCTCTAAGCCATGCGTTCTTTATATTTATACATAGATAGAACAATCATTGCACATTCTTGTACGCTTTTAAAACAATTTACAATTAATTTAGTAGCGGTCATTTTGTCTTGCACCATATGATGCTTACACCAGTGAGAGGGTTAACCCTTCCACCAGTGAGAGGGTTAACCCTTCCACCAGTGAGAGGGTTAACCCTTCCACCACTGGATTTACACAGCACTTTTTATAAATAGTGACGTTATTTTACATAATATTTTATATTAAACCAGGAGTGCACAAATGTCCCTAGCAACCATGGTTGATGTTATAGCATTGGTGTTGACAAACATTGTGGTCAACTGTAGGTTGCCTAGCAACTGACCACATATGATGAATATCATTATAACATTTGATTGTTTGTTTTGATTTGTATTTGTAGGGACAGATAACTGTAGATTACATCATGATGTAAATATAATAAAATGACAGTGTCATATTTTACTAGGGCAGATAATTAGAAACCATAGCTAACTAACTACCTACTAGCTTTATATTATTATATCTATATAGATGGATAGCTAGTACCCGCGAAGTACCCAGGTATATAAATGCTATTTTTTATACAAGTCAGGAAAAAAACAGTAATGCTAAAGGATCTTACATGTGGCTATTTATTTTCCTGGGACATCTTGTTCCTGTTCTTCACCATCGTCAGTCTCAAGACCTGGATCCCTACGCAAATCAGCGCCACTATCTCTGGACTGGCAAAAAACAGGTTCTGAATCTACGATGTCATTCAGAGTTGCTAGCTCTTCAGGATCTCTAGTCTGTTCTCCGTGGTAGGCAAATATCCCTTCTCCTTCCTCATCACTGCTTTCAACCTCAGACAGACCGAATTCATCGTCATCCAGCATTGCCAAAACATCGTCCACATTTAGTCTAGAAGCCATTTTTTTATCGATCAGCTGAGTTTGACGTCACGAATACCTTGGTTACCTAGGCACTATACCTCAGCTATTTTAATTCCAGCTCTAGCTAAGCAAGGGACATGCCCAGGTATATTTAGCACATGCGTAGCTAAAACGAACGATTTTATATATTTGTTTTTGTCGCGGTCATTTACAACTCCGCCATACGGCGGTGAGACGGTTAATGTCTAACATTTGCTTCTAAGGAGCTCTCTCTATGAGAAAAATGAGAAAACCGATTCGATTTTCAGATGATTTTTCCACAGAACAACATCAAACGTGGGTGTGGTCAACACATCACAAAATGAGCACCCATTGATAAAAATTATTCGACCAACAAAAGTTTAGAAATTGCAATTTGACTCATTGACTCACTGGTTATAGATGCAAACTTTAAGCCAAATTTCGATGGGATTTTTTTCAACTGGTTGTGGGAAAAGCTGACTTTTGACAGCTCCACACCCTTCACGAGTAAGAACACAGCATCTGGGAGTTTCCTCAGTCCACAATGATCCAGCATCAATTCTAGCGACGATTTTCCCTCTTCACACCTCTGGACAATGACAGCACTTTCTTCGGCCATTCTTTAGTTGGACAAAAACCCTTTACAGTATACCAGGTAAGAGAGACAGACTCAAGAGTACACTCGTCTCCGAGCTATTTAAAACCCTTTACCAAAAACTGGTAAAGTATCGCGACACGATTAATTGTTGGAGTTCAAAGTGGAATAGCCAAAATATGTGTGTTTTTATGCGATTTCGCAGAGGGAGTTTTCAGCCACACCTTTTAACCCAACAATTGTGCCAACAACTTCCATTCTACACACACAATAATGATGTACTATGAATTAACTATTATATCTTCTCATTAATATTTAAGCAAACCAAATAGTAGTGGGGTTGTTTTTCATATTTTGACCAATAATCAAATACTTTCACAAAAGTGACAAAGCCATTCAATGTCTAAAATACTTCCAATGTCTACATCAGCACATGTCTCTTCAAACCATCTTCCACAGTGGCCACATTCCACCCAGTTCTCCTCAGAATCCGAACTATCTTCGGCTGTCCCACAGAGAGCACAACAAACAGACGTCACAAGTGCAACCTTACGACGCTTCGTTCCACGTTTCACTACATCAGAATCACCTGATGAAGACTGGTTGAAATGTGGCAACCCAGAACCTCCCAATGTTGAAGGATCACCAGTGGATGACAGAGGCTCAGTAGTAGATGGAGGCTCGATAGTGGATGACAGAGGCTCACCAGTGGATGACGGAGACTCACCCGATGAAGATGGGTTGGAATTTTGCTTGCTTCTCTGTTTCCCGTACTTCTTCTGTTGAAGCTCAAGCTGCCTCTTTTCCTTTCTCTTTTGCTCCTCCTCCTTCTTCCTCTCTCTTTCTTCCTGTTTTTGATGCCGGATTCTGGCTTTCTCTTTTTCCAATTCCTTTCTTTTCCTTGCCTTTTCCTCTCGCTCTAGTCTTTTCCTTTCCTTGTCCTCTTCTTCTTCTTTTTTCTTTCGTTCTTTTTCTTCGCAAAGTTCAATAAACTGATTTGATGTCGGTGGCTTGGAAGCTTAGTTCGATGTGCTGTTTGCTTCCCCTTCTTACTTTTCACTTTTGGATAACATAAAATGTCTTTGAATACCGGAGAAATTGCTTTTCCAGGTTGCAATTTAAGATTTGGTGCTGGTGTCTCACTTGATGCATGCATGGAAGCTACAGAGACAGGTGTGGAAGTTACAGAGGTAGCCGTACCACTGGCCTTTGGTGGAGAAATGTTACCTTTTGTTGTAGCATCTTGCGACGATGTGGAAGTCTGGTCTGCTAGACTTTTGAGTGACTTCCATTCAAGGTACAACTCATCATGAGTGAGATCATATCCTTCATCTAGTCGGCACTGGAAACACTCAATCTGGTCCACTGTCATTGATTTTTCTAACATCTGCAGAGTTGGTGTAGATCCTGTAACATCAGGTAGATTCTCAGGTGGGTTGTCATGTGGACACTCAGGTGGACTCGGATTCTTGTCACCAGCTCCACTGTTCTGAGAGTGGTAGACAGTAGATGGTGCAAGGATATCAGCTTTAATAGCTAGCCTGTTTATAGGACAAAGACCTGTGACTCTGAAGCTGTTTACCATGGTTGACAATTTCACTGTCTTCTCCCAGGCAACTCGAAACACTTTTGCGAAATCATATTTACTCAATACATCGCCTAGGTGCTCTATCTCCCATCTTTCTACAGCCTTATCCCAGTTCTGTTTCAGAGGCTTGAAGAAGCCGACATCACATGGCTGCATACAATGTGTACAGTGAGGTGGGAGACAATAGAGTAGTACCTGATTTTCTATGGCGAGTTTAGAAACTTCCATATTGATATGAGAGCCATGTCCATCAAAAACTATGACAACTGGACGTTCAGGAGGTATTCTCTTAATAAAATGGTTGGCTAACCAACCATAGAAGAGTGATGCTGTCATCCAACCATTGTCACTGTGTCCCATGTAACTATTTGGAACACCACCATCTAAAGGGTTTTCTTTGAAGCGTTCACCTGGAAAGACGTGATAGGGTGGTATGGTTTCGCCAGCTGCATTATAGCAGACCAATGTAGTGATCTGTTGTTTATTTCCACTACTAACTTTGTTCACTTGTTTTGAACCACATGGTGCTAGCACTTTCCCAGTACGAGACATGAGAGGAAACCCACTCTCATCGCAGTTGTAGATAGCAGAGGGGCAATCAAGAATATTGTGTGATTCTAGGAAAACTTTAAAGCCAGCATACCATTGATCCAGAATGGCCGGAGTGCAAGAGAGAGCACGATACACATCCAAGGTTTGTGACTTCCTGAGTGAAATTTCAGGATGTCTTGCCATAAACCCACGAAGCCAATCCTTACCAGGACGGTTTTGTGCAAATGGGTTACGTCGACCATCTTTATCTAGAATCGCCTTGACTATCAACGTTAGATGGTCCCTTGTGCGGCCATATCCAATTGAAGACATGTGGAATACCCAGTTAACAAGCTCAGCTTCCTCTGCACCAGATAGATATGGAGAAGGGCCTGATCGAGAATTAGCAGGTGATGTTGTGCTTAACTTTACTTTGTAGAGTACCTATAAAGGACAAAGGAAGTTTCATTCAACTCCATTATGAAAAAAAACACCCTAAAACTAAGCTTAGAAGTGAAACTTACCTCTAGGAACATCATTTTTTTTGGCAGATTGCCGCACCCCCATGCCATCATTGCAATCTTTCAAGGCCTTTGTCATCATTTGTACTGACCATTTTCTGTACCTTTCCCTGGTGTTAGTTTCCCTTTGATGTAGATTTTCTTTATTATCAGACATCTGTTAGCCTGCAGACCAACTCCAGCAGCTTAACTCCAATCACAGACAGAACTATACTACAAAGTTTACACCTCCCCCTTAGCTACACACTTTCAGGGTGGACCGCGACTAGTTCTGAAGCAAACGCCACTGCTTATTCACCGCCTAGCTCGGTCGAAGCCTATTACCAGCTATTAAACAATGGCTTAAATTATTTCTATATTACCATGTGACTTCACTGGATGTCTATTTAGAACATCTGCGCTCTAGTTCAGAGGATAAAATTAAAAAAGTTGCGAGGTGGCTGAAAACCGACCCTGGCTGAAAACTCCCCCCGTTACTATACTACCATAGACTACTAGAACTAATTGACTCAACACTGCCTAAAAGGGCCCCGCCTTGCCGCGCCGTATGGGGCTGAAGCTATAATATTATTTTGGCTACTTTCGTTTTTTTTCTTTTTGGTATATTTTAGTTTTTGTTAGCATTAGCTAGTTATGTATTTGCTAGCTATGTATAGCTAGCTATACGAGTATCTAGCTAGCCATATTTCATGTAGCTATTTGCCACGATGAGCAGCGCTACTTTTGTTTCAAATCTTCAAATAAAAGACTTTTTTCACTTGCAGACGAATTAGCTAAACTACGCAACTCAAGTTTAAGAAATTTTCCAAACATCTCTCATCGTACAATCGTACAAGAAAAGTAGTTGTATCTCCCACGCAGCGAGACCCTTTACCGATCGATACCAGGCAGGTGTGGACACGTTTTTGAAACCCACTTTTTGTTTGAAATCCTGGATCCGCCACTGCAGTAGCCACCATACCAGAGCAGCTGAACAGCTGAACGATATTACAAGTGAAGATTTCAACTTAAGGCATGGGGAAAAAGTGCCAGGTAGTTAATTGCCGCTCTGGCTATGACTTAACGAAACAGGACAAGGCAGCCGAGGAAGAGGGCGAGGTGCCAGAGCCCAAGAAGTATACAGTGAGAGTCTTTCCTGCTAATGAGGAGATCAGGCAGAAGTGTGAGAAAACCTCCACCGAGAGGATTCCCTTGACACCAAGCATGGAGGTGTCTGTGACAAACACTTTCAGCCCGAGGACTTTGAGGCCACACAGGTGAAAAAGACTGGCGTTGACAGGAAACGTAGGCGTCTCAAACCAACTTCCATCCCATCCCTCTTCCCCAAGTACCCTGGCTACTACAGTCATGTCCCAGTGGTACAGTCCAGGCCCACCCAGGCAGCCATCATGGAGGTCAGACACCAAAGGATGGCGGAGTTGCTTCAGCATCAGGAGGTTGAGCTGATGGCAAAGGACTCTGTCAATGACTTTGCCGACCTGTGGGAAAAGATGTGCAGGCCAGGCTTCTGTATCGACCATGGTTTCAGGTAAATGTAATTTAAATACTGTGGCTAATGTACCGGTATCGGGTTTGAACATTTTGGTCTAGTCCCGGTTATGAATCTTGACCTTATGGATTTTTTATGAACCTTGACCTTTTCGGTTATTTCCCCCCCCCCCCCCCCCATTTTTGTTGGCCTCCACAGCCCTAGCCCTAGCCCAGAAGGGAATGTAAAATTACTAAAAAGCAATTAAAAATATTTTAAACTCTTTATTCCTAAAGCACGTTTAAATTAGACCCAACAGATACAATAATAGGTAGTCTGTGACCCAAGTAGTCGGTGACCCAAGCAATTTTTTAAACACTAACTGTGTAATTATCTTTGTGATGCAGATTTGAGATCAAGAGGGAACCTGGCGACAACCACCACCAATTCATCTGCTTCACCATTGACAAGCTCGATGCAGATGACGGTGGACGAGTGTCCGCAACTTCCTATAGGGCGAGGTCATCATCCGCAAGCATGCCCTCCTGTGGTACAGGTGAGGAAGACGCATATGAGCCACCTGACCATGCCAAGCCTGCCCTGGGACACATTGCAGGCTATCTGGGATACCAGGCCACCAAGAAGAAGGACTGTGATGACTGCATCAACTTGTTGGTGGACAAGGAGGCTGGTGTCAAGGACCCAGTGTTTGACACTGACGAGGTGGATGAGGAGTACCTGTGGATGACCAACACCTTGAACAGGGGAGGACTCAAGGCACCCACCGAGCTGGCTGTCAGCCTCACAGTTGATGTGAGCCAGGTGTCGAGGCACATAGTTGGTGACCCTGATAGGAGGGCAAGCTTCCTTGCCTGTGACGGTGCTTTGAAGGTCTTCCAGGCTGTTGTGAGTAAGTTTGTTGCAACTACCAAGGACGCCAGAACGAGGCATGTGACAGTGGACACTTGTTGGTAGAGGAGTTGTTGCCATTTATGGCAGGGTCCCTGTTCAATTGCTTTGGCAGCAACCTTGCCAAGGATACCATGTCTCAAATCCACAAGAAGTCCAAAAAGAGTGCAACTACCAAGGACGCCAGAACGAGGCATGTGACAGTGGACACTTGTTGGTAGAGGAGTTGTCCAAAAAGAGAGGCAGGGATGCGAGAGAAGGCACAGGGAGACCAGGAAAAGGCAGAAGCTACAGAGTAGCATGCTACACTAGCACATAGACAATATAACTAGAACAATTAACTATACATAAGCAAGTATGTTTGGTGTTTTATTTCGCTATGTTGAGTGCGAACAATTTTATGACGAGTCTTCTAGAGAGATTAAACTACACTATCTAAGGATGCTACATTTAAAATGTGATCTAAAAACACGGATTAGAACCAGAAATATATAAGTTTAAAGATTTTTGTCCGAGTTCCGTTTTTAAGCCCCATATGGCAAGGCCCTGTTGGGGAGTGTTGAGTCAATTAGTTCTAGTAGTCTATGATACTACATATAGTTATTAGTTTATGTAGTATATATAATTATATACATTATTGTTGTGTAATTACTTACTAATAATAAAAAGAATTTATATATATCCCCAAATCATTTTCTTCATAATTGAAGATGTGCTTTTTATGCTTGTTTAAATTGGTGACTAGGATGTCAGCTTCAGAGTCAGTCAGTACCAATCCACTATTGCCTCTTCTTCTCAGGCCATATGTCCAGTTTGCAAGAGATCCATACATGTGACTCAGTGCCATGTTTTCAAGGTTGAATTGACAGTCATTATCTGGGCTGCTAATCTTCTCTAACACTCGATGACCAGTCATCTCAGGTTTCCAGTGGTGATGAGACAGCCTCCCATTCTCAGAGTGATTCTCCTCATTCGTTTGACCGTCCAAACCCTTCAGTTAGAACTCCCAGAAGATTGCCACATACTTCTAGAAACTCAGCAGCATCTAAGTTAGCTGCCATTCTTGTGAAGTTTCCTCTCATAATGATGTTGACAAATGGGATCGTGTTTTTTTATTTCCATCTCAGAGTCCTTGCTTCTCACATCAACTCATTAATCCAGTCTGAATCCAATATCTCATCTATACAAATCTCTGGGCACTATCATACCACTCCTCAGCATGATTCCTTATATATATCTCTGGCTAAGCAGGTTGCATCTAAGCTTGATGATGGAGATATTAGGGGAGTGGTCTGCATTGCCAGCTCAGATGATTCCTTGGCTGAATATGCATCCGGGTAGTAGGATCCACAGCCAAGGAACTTGGCTGATTGCAGTGAAAGTACTCTGAATTTCTTGCGGGATAAACATCTTCCACCTTATCCAAATTCAGTCTCCAGCTCCAGTAGTGGCTAAGGCCATCCACTCTTGGGTTATGTCCTCAAGGGTATGATCAGTAAGTCGGCTAGTGATGGTGGTCCCTTACTTCTTGCAGCCTCAACTGCTTTCAGCTGTTGGGAAAAACTCCAGCTTCTGTTCACCCCTTCTTTTTTGGTGCTCTCTCATCACACTGAACAAAAAGGATGGTGGTGTGAGACTCATAGCCATTGGGGCATGTAGTAAAGCTTTCATTGAAGCAGTCCATGAGGGCTCTTCTGGCATCTCTTCGGTTGGGATTCGGACGTCTTGAAGCTTGGATCTATGCCCTTCTCCATGCCATCTTTAGGCCCAAATGGATGATGATCATTGGTGTGATCAGGTGGCTACTGGTTTGCATTTGGGTGCTCCTCTCTGTCACCCCCACAGTTGTCTGCAGTGTGGATCCCAGGGGAATCAGTTTGCCACTCATAGTCTCTGTTGCTGGAAGAGTCAATGTCATTTTTCGAGGCATGCAGCTATTAATGACGTTGTTCACAGATTGCTTGTTTCAATAAATATATATTCCCTCTCACTTGGAACCTTCAAGTATTTCTCACTCAGGTGGCAAGCAGCCTGATGGGGGACTTCCTGTTCCCTGGAAAAATGGCTGTATTCTTGTGTGGGATGCTACCTGTGTGGACACCTTTGTCCTTTCCTATGCCAACCTACTGTCTGAAGGTCCTGGTGTATGTACGCCAATATTGCTGCTACACATTTTTGTTCCAATTGGGATAGATTAGAGACGGTTCCTTCAGGAATTGGGAGGGTAAAATTTGACGAACCATGCTCCTATCATTTTCTCCCCTTGAGTGTTGGGAGCCAGTGATTTCTATATATCACAATTGGGACAAAAACGGGCAGGCATTCATTGATGTTGTTGTTATTATTTTTGATGTTGTTGTTGTTGTTATTATTTTAGAGTGAATAGCCTTAAATAAATATGATATTAATATGCAAAAATATATAATGCAATATCATAGTCTAATTAGCTCATGCGAATTTAATAATAATAATAATAATAGTAGTAGTAGTAGTAGTAGTAGTAGTAGTAGTAGTAATAATAATAATAATAATAATAATAATAATAATAATAATAATAATAATAATTAATAATAATGATAATAATAATAATAAGTTAAAAGCAGTCTGATGTGCACGCAAGATGTTCCGAGCACAACAGTAGCCAACAGTAGCATTTCCACACTGTATTTCTACTGACAACCATTGCAGCAAGTAGAAATGGGCCTTAGCCTTCCTAGTCTCCTCCTTAATTATCCTGCCCAACTCCATAAATAAAGGACATGGCCTCACCACCAAATACCCCCGTGGTCAGAGGAACGAAATAGTGAGTGTCTCTGATCAAACGATACTTTTGTTTCTTCAGGAATTCAGCTCTGTTGGCAACCGTTCCGTGTTTCCAGACCTCAAATCCGCATAGAGGAAGAAAACATGTCTGAACATGTGGTATCCCAAACCAGAACCTTCCCATTCTCCAAGGCACAACTGTTGCACAGTCAGGACGTTTGCCATCATCATCACGATCCAAGCCTACTGGTTCCAGGTGGAGGGGATTTTGGCGATCTTTGGATAAATTGATTGATAGCAGCGTGTCGAGAGTGGCGACCTGACACTTTCTGCAATTGAGCCAGAAATGGCAAGCCAGGTGGTGCTTTCAGCTATACACAATTACTGCCTGCAGAACAAGCTGGTACAGCACCTTCGAAATTTCACTTTGTGTACTTTCCCCTAGTTGCATTCCCTTTTGGTAAAGGGTGCTCCGACGTTAGTGATTGAATGGCGCATGCGCAAAACTAGAACAAAGGGGGGGGGGGAGTTATCTGGCAAAAAAACTGGGTGGGGCCGCGTCCCATAAGCAGAGTAGAAGTAAAGATGGAATTAGGTAATATGTTATTGCTGCAGTAGACCCAGGCAACTTTTACCTGTACTTTTTTCTGGATCAGTGATTTATGAAAAGAAGATCAAACCTGGTAGCGAAGTGAATGTCAAGTGGAAGGATATTTGGTACGATGGCACAGTTCTTAAAATTGGACCTAAAGGCAACCTTAGCAAGGTAATATATAGGTGCTCTACTTATTTAGCTTCACAGTTTGCATCTTTCCTTGTCTTCTTAATTGAGAGGTGAGTGTGAGATACTTGCATAACAAAATTTAAAATCCAACCAGCAACTATGAAAACAGTCTATATCCATAGCAATGAATACATTCTTATGGCGCCCATTTTTAATGAGTATTTATTTTATACCAAAGGTCATATTCTCGACAAACTCCCAGTTTCGATGATCAACTTAAATTGAAACACTCAACATTTTGGCTAAATGCTCTAGACTTCAACAGGACTAGCCGAAACAGATATATATAAATCAATCTTTGGTGTCGCATGGGCCATCATGACCTCTGGCATATATTGCAGATATCGAGAGAAAATCTGGGGAGGGTTTTGTGAGCTAAGGGCAACACAAAAATAAATTGCTCTGTATAGTTTACATGCTAATACTCTTGAGTATCCACATTACTAGTATATATCCATAATAATATTATATAGATTGTAGTTATCTGTTCCTTTCCCTCCTCCTCAGAGAATATGCCAATTAAAGCTGATTAAAGTGTATTGATTCAAATTAAATAATCTAGTTATTTACTTGTGGAAATCGTTTAGCTAAAAATAAATCTATCTTTAAAAAATAATATTAAAAAACTCACAATGAACTCTCAGTTGACTTAATCAATTTGACTTAATCAATTTGAAATTGTATTCTCTCGACGTTTCGACTAAATGCTCTAGCCTTTATCAAGAGCATCTAAAACGTCGAGAGAATACAATTTCAAGTTGATTATTGAGAAGGTTATTATAATTTAAAAATAGCTTCTACAATCTTCATTCAAATTATTATCCTAGGGAGCTTGGTCTTAAAAAAGAATAAAAACTAACAACAACAACTACAGTAAGCATCTGATGTCTTTTTCATGAGAATATTCTCCTAATAGATTGCAGAGATCGGAGACAAACATGAATTTCTGGTTGAAGCAAACCAGTTGAAGCATTTTGATACAGACTCTGGTGAATTTCATGTCGCTTACAATGACGGGGAATCCTGGTTGAAGGCAACTATTATCGATAGCTCTGCTGAGGGTGCTGCAAAAATAAGGTATATATTATTGTGAATGTATGTGGCGGCCATTGACTGCTAAATTAGTTTTAGAACTATATAACAATATTGAATAGCTGGAGAAAAAATATACATGCAGCAGAAATTGAGATGTGGTTCGAGCTTGAGAACATTTCTCCTATTATTCGAAACGAAGTTTATTATGCAGAGCAAAACACTCTTCAAGCTAGCAAAAGTGGAATGCTTCCAAGTCGAATGCTTGATGAACATTCAAGAACAGTGCAGAATGTACTATATCAATCTGGCAATGACTCTGATGAGCCACACCTCACTGATGTGAACTATTCTACTGAAACTGAATCTAATGTTGACTCAAATCTATTACCAACTCTTCCAGAAGATCCTATGTACCTGCCTATGTGGAAGCCAAGCAATGGTCCTATGCTCTTCCCACAGGTAGCAATCAATAAGGCCATAAACAATATCTCACAGACATCCATTCCCTGTTCATGGTCTTATAGCAATCGAATTCCAAGACCTTCAGGAGGCATTGCTCCACATTATGCTTCAGGTTTCTTCAGGAATTTTAGAACTAAGAAAGATATGAACAATAACAGTCTTCTATCTGGCAGAAATATTTTTGAAGAGAAACACAGAGAAAAAATCATTCCTTCGAAGTCATCACTTCAGGAAAAAAATCACCCAAGAGATTTGCACAATAATCAGGTGGAAGAGAAACATTTCTTGTTCGACCAGTTCTTTTCACCTAAAGTTTCAAGAATTGAGGATCAGACATCTGACTCTGAAGCTAATCTTTCCGGAGCCACCAAAGGCAAGTATATATAGATTTATGCTGTAGAACTCGTAAAAGCTTCCTCCTAATAATTCCTACAATTAATTATTATAGTAGAGTAATAATACTTTCATTATAATTATAGAATTTTTGCTGTGACAAGTTTCCTTGAGCTACACAAATTATGATTGTGATTATAAAAGGAACATACTATATAATTATATAGTGTGTCAGCATCTCCGAGCATTGTCATGGTAGAAGAATATAATTGGAATCTTTCACTGACATGCACTACTTCCAGGGCATCACTTGTGAAATACAAATGGCTCAATAACAACCAACCAAGCAGTACCAGATAGCAATACATAAAAGTCTAGTGCTGCCTAATTTTTTTAATTATAGTTAATGAAACCTGAAGGGTAATTTTCCCATGTCATGCACATGTAAAGCAGATTGAAGTAATTGAGTGTGTCTATTTGTAATTTTTCTCTCTGCTGGCCATGGGAAATCCATATCAGAAATCCAAAGTGGCCATACCTTCAGTTTGATCACTCGTATTATAACTCTCCTTTCTTCAACTAGTACATGCATGGCATAGTAATGTTCAGTACACTGCCTGTTAAATTCTTTAACGGGAAAAGTTAAAATATTATGGAAACCCTTAGTATATACACCCATGAAGCTTGTGCATCGATATTGTGAGTAAATAGTTCAATAGGTGAGAGTGAATAGACATGTACAGTCACTTTGGTGCAAAAAATGTGGTGAGCATAATGACAGGGGACATAATGGCTCCTGAACAGTCGATAGACTTATGATCACTCACTCTTCGACTCCATAATTAAGACTTATGGATGCAAGGACTAGGTCTTATGATATGCACATACAACAAGAAGTGACAGATGCTTACTCTGTTTGTCTTGATGACGAGAAATCTTCTGTGTTGTTTGTCGAATTGAGATATTTTTCACACATTCCTTCATTACTACAGCTGGATATACTTCAGTTAAAGATTGACAATCGAATAATTACAACTCAATAATTTATATCTCTAGGATTCATCTATGATAGAGTTGCTTAGTAAATATATTCATATGTACACACATAGGGATTTTGCTTTGCCCATGCTCAGCAAACACAAGCATTATAAATGAGCTATCCTCTACTGGGAGACACTTGGTAATGATGCACATAATTGAATCAAGTGTCTGCACACAGTTAACTACAATAATGTGTATAATATGAATCTGTGTGATGTGCGTACATGTGCTCACGTGCTGATGCAAAAATGTTTTACCTGGCCTTGCTCTCCTCAAGTTCATCTGTTTCCACAGCACACTTTCACTCCTTCTCACTCATTTCTTGCTCTCATTTTCATCTTCACTCCATTATACACAGAACCATCACTTAGCATTGCAATTGAGCACATGCACAGAAATGTGATGTTGCCGTTTACACGCATATATATAATTTATGGACAATGTTTTATTGCTTCGTGTGACAAACATATGTACACGCACCTGAGCAGAAAAAGGTTTCATCGGTGGTGCCTAATTTTTCCTGATAATTATTGAGTAGGCTTGATAAAGCATATCTATCTAAAGAGTGTTTCCCTTTTGATCAAAAAGAACCAACTATCTAAGTATCATCTCATAGTCTTGGTATATATAATATCTTAGCTGCAGGTCTATTTATCAGTCATATTTGTACGCCTTCATCATCCCAGCATAATCTAGTTTGTTTGCTGCAGACATATCATTATTAGCCCAGAAATAATTTTAAGTGGTACAAAGTGAAAGAATGAATAATTATTAATTTACTATGCTTACCCAACCATTCAGAATTAAAATAAAATAATATTAAAGAAAGATTCAACAGGACTGGAGACTAGCTAGGGATGCTTTCTCTCTGTTATTTTAGAAAAAGCCCATTATATATTATGTCTTACATGATTTCAAAGGCTGTTAGTGTCTGTTCAGCCATTGATAGGGAAAAATTCAACTCAATGGTGGCAAGTATTGGAGTAAATAAACATTATGTCAATGACAGGTATAGAAGATGGAAATATGACTCCGAAATGTGAGCTAAATCCGAATGGCAACAATCAGTAAGTGTCACAGTACCACTCACTATGTAAGTGAATAATAGCATCTTTATATCCTAGTGAATGCCATATAAAGTGTGTCCACTGCTGGTGCATAAAAAGTTGTGCGCATCCATTTTGTTGTCATTACAAACCATCTTTGTTAGGTGTCTTTATGATCTCAATGTGAAGCACTGATCTTGGTGCCATTTAAAATAGTACCGGTGATGTGCATGCATGTTAGCTTCTAAAGCAACATGTTCAAAAAAATTAGAGGTATAATTTTTTTACTGAAATGACTATTAGTTAGTCAAAAAACTTGTAGAGAAAAGAATTGTAGAGCACTGCTAACCCTTTTCCCAATCAATTGCTCCATAGCCAAAACACTTCACGAAGTATACAATGATTGTATATTTGGCTCATGAAGGATGTCAATAGGGAGCCTGTTGCAAGTAATGTTCTAATCTTTGGCTAAATGATTATTACGTTTTCCCAAATAGTTCAAGGAGCAAAGTCAATCACAAAGTATGTTTGAGAAGCCTTTGCTAGCTCCCCTTAGTTTGTCTGATGAGACTTGCCGCTTAATCTGCTTAAGAAACTGATTCTTTTGTTGTTAGGCTCGAGAGATTAGCTTATTGTATTTGACGGGCTCATGAGACTAGCCAATCCAGTCAAAAAATAAATATGCAAACATTTTTGGTAAATTTCTTAGAGAGTTTGCATTATTTAGTATTTAATAAGAGCATATATACTTGCCATGAAGCGTTTGCTTTCGTGCATGTTGTTAAAAGAGGCAGCTAAACAGCCAGAGTTTATGGCTGGTTGTTAAGCACACTCCTTTTATTAATTAAGTGTATTTTTGTTAAGATATTTGTTTCTAATAAACTGATCAAATTCATAACTGCTTCTCTCGGTTGATCTTTCTTTTTTTGTCTTTATGCTACTTCACAATAATCTACACACTCCAGTAGTACAATGCAAAGCAATGCAGTGCCATGTATTGTGAACCAGTCTTTAGGCTTCCCTGCAGTGTATTAAGACAGTGGTAAAGCATTCTTAGTGCATTTAATTCCAATAATGCGCAGGAATCCTCCAACTGACGCTGACATCCAGACATACTTGGATTCAATTGTGAATGGAATGGAAGTGTTTAATGATTCCTTGGAAAGTACTCCTCCACACACTGTAGTCAAAGTAAAACCTGGTGAGTATACTGTATGGGCTGGAGTGAATTACAAAAGGAACAGTCAATGGTTAACAAACATACATTTTTTATGAAATTCCCCGTTTGTATGAGTTGATAATAACACACAGTCTCCTGGCAATTTGTATGCATTGTGGTTATTTTTTTCAGCCTAGATATCTTTATGGATTTAATCAACCCTACAGTTGTTGACTAAATTCTATCATATCTTTTCGTAACCCAATTTAACCTCTGGTTTTCTTTCTAAACTTTTGTATTCTCTTAATTTAATTCCTTTTCTCTTTCCATGACTTTTACACTTTATCGTCTTTGGACTCATATTAGTAATTTGCAATACTGCTGTAATGGCTGATAAGTCTACTACTAATACCGACGACCATCTTGGAGAAATAGAACAATATTTGGTGGGGTATGGAGATGATTACGGAGCACTATCATCTAAAAATATTACACATGTTACCAATACCTCATCATCTCTGAGAGGAAAGCAAGGAAGGAAAGTGGCACATGGAGATTACAAAGGTGATATTAACACTGTCAGCATCATTTCTGTAACAGATGGTGCACATGATTCCAATGAACAGTTGATGTCAAGGTTGACATCCCTAGATAAATCTATTTTGGATGGGTTCCAACTCTCCTTCCAAACTAATCGAGAAGCCAAGATATCCTTGAAGGTATGTCGCAACAGTTTTCATGTATATCATAAATTTGTGGTTTAACTTACCATTTTTAATCCGTCCTCTAATTTTAATTTTAATTAACATTACATGAGGAAGAAAAGTCCAAAAATTAGTCCAGTGACCAGTCTACAGTGCTCATAGTCCTTAGCAACCATATGTCACTCGATCCCACTCATACTGAATAACATTTTTCGGGGGTTAGCAAGTGCTCTTAAAAATATGGATTCAGCATTATAAATAATGCCATATGCAGCAAGAATAATCATATTCATATGTGTGGCAAAGGGTGACAACGAGTATTTACTGGTCTAGCAGAATACATGTAAACAATATGTTCTGGGCATTGTTATCAGTGGCAGTAATATGCTTCCTTTGTCTATAATAACTTCTACTTATAGGCCTGTTTGTACTCACAAATGATTGCTACTTGTCTGAAAGCAATAGATTCTGCATTATATGCTATTTTCTAACATTGTGATTAACAAAAAATAAAATAATGATATTCATATTCTTGTAAGTATGTCGTCACAAAACCTACCCACATTTTTATTAGCAATAATGCTATGCCATGATAGGGTTGCATAGGACTTTAGTGTTGGTATACATGTTTAACTGAAGCTGGTTCGATTTTTTTATATCTCAAAGCAATCCGATGGTGAGAAGGTTAAGCACTTGCTTCATTTATCGCTAGTCCCACGCTAGTTCATAACCCTTTTATTAGTTGAATCAGCCTACCATTGTGCTTAGCAATAATTATATCTGAGCATGCTCAGAGAGATATTATACCATAGTTTACAGTTGGAATCAGTTCACAATATGTCGCGAGGCTTTTGCATTATCACAGCAATCAGATGACACTTTACCATTTAAAAATTGTATGGTTTTTAAATGGAATTGAGTTATCTAACTGGTTGTGGTCTGAATATATATGTACACTCTTGTTTCCATAATTTTTAGCCAATCCAATATAATTGACTGTAGGATCTTACTCTAGAGTCATATATATATATAATATGATTATGGTCTGTGAAAGCCTCACTCCTCAAAGAAAAACAACAATGCTATGTGGTATACTGGGTTGACTAGTCAAGGACTTACCAATGTAGATAACAAGTATTTACGTGAAACTTTACTATGAACAACAAATATAATACAATAGGATTAAGTCTCTGAGGAAACAAACTGGTCACTTCTCAGTAGCGAAAATATAAATATGCTGTATAAGTGCCTCAGATGAGCTTAATATTACACTTGCACTAGTGTGTTTATTATATTTACGATCCTTTACATAGTTTTACTGAATTGGGTTAGTTATTGTAATGTATTTGGCAATTTGGAGAGTAAAATTATGACAAATGAGTATATAGTGTGCAAGTTGTGTGCATGGGGAAAAGTAGACATACAGAGACAGATAAGTATAACATCTTGCAGCCAGGTAAGACCATATTGCTACTGGATAAACTACAGTACACCCCAGTTACAGCTGCGCAAATCAAGTTGTGGACAAACTGAGATCCCTCACTGGCAGCAGTGAAGAACAATGTTTTACATGATTGGAAACATATAGCCGAGGAAGAACTTCAACTTTACAACCAGCATAGTGAAGAACTCAGTCTCTTGGATGGTTGTGTTGTTTGGGAGGGTCAAGTAGAGTATCAAAACATGGTTGGAAGTTAGTTTTGGAGGAACTCCACCAAGGTGACTCGGGGGGTTCTAGCATAAAGAGTCTCGCACGGACAACTGTGTGGTGGCCAGGGATCAATGTCGACCTTGAACAACGGGCTAAAGCTGCTCCGAATATCAGCAGAACAGGAAATTACCTTGCAACAGGACCAATGCACCCATGGGAGTAGTCATCATGGCTGTGATCGTCAACCTCCACAATGATATAACCCTTGTTCCAATTAAGGGTGGGAAGGATGTAATAACTAGAACTCTTAATAACAACTGGTTGTTGTTGTGTATTTACTGTTATTTAACATTAGCATAGCAACAATTTACACTAGTGTTGTGGTTTTGTGTGTTAAAGGTATTTGGGGGGGCAGATGCCCGGGGTAACAGGTCTGACTGGCTTATTCTTGAATAGACATAGGGCAACTGGCTTTTGTTTGTGAGTATCACCTTTGAATAGGGCTAAAAGAACTATGTTTTGGAGGTTACCTCGATCCAATTACGGATCACAAACAATCAGGTAGCCTGAGGCAGAGGTTCAGCGCAGCTAGTGCTCTTCCTAGTCTAGACCCACACAGTATAGGAAAGATCGGTCACCTCTTTAAGAAGCTTATAACCAAGAACATCACATACAGCACAAAGGATGACTTATAAGTGGTTGAGCATAAATCAATGGGCGAGTGGGTTTAAATGTATTCATAGTAGCATATTTGTGGCCTAGTGCCTTAGTGCAAAAGATATGAGTCCATATCTTAGTTCTAGGGTGGTCTTGTCTTGTGGTGGGTCTAGCCCACAACATTCCTCCTCTCCCATTTGGGGCGACGGCCGCCGTCATCCGAGCTCATCCTTGAGGTTAGGAATGACCATCCTTGTCCCGAGAGAGCATCTGCGTTGGCATTCAGCTTTCCAGATCAATGCGTGATGGTAATACTAAAGTCGTAGGGTTGCAGTGCCAATGCCCATCGTACCAACCTCCCACTTACACTGGCCTTCAATGTCTTCAAAAATTGGAGAGTTCTGTGGTCAATTTGCACTGTTAACTTAGGACTGATAAGATACATGTCAAAGTGCTTGATGGCATTCACTATGGTGAGGCACTCTTTCTCAACTGTGGCCTATCGCTGTTCCCTGTCAAGCAGCTTCATGCTGTAGTACGCTATAGGTCTGTTCTTGACCTTCCTGACTCAACACCACTCCAATTCCTCTGCTGAGGGATGCATCAGTTTGTAGTATATACTCTCGTGCTGGATCTAGGTTCCAAAGCATTTCCTCATCAGATAGTGCCTCCTTAATCTCTTGAAATATTGGTGGTGTCCAGTTTATCAGCCTTGGGGCTCTGTCTTGGTAGAGTTGATTAGGACAACAGTACGACTAGCATAGCCATGTATGAACATAAGGATAATACCCGGCTAGACCGAGAAATGCTCTCATTTCTTTCTTGTTTGTGGGTCGCTTGTAGCTCCTCATGGCAACGATCTTGGCTTGATCTGGGATCTGTTCTGTGTCCTACTCTGTGACCTAAGAAAGGACACTTAGTAGCTGCTAACTTGCACTTGGCTGTGTTCACCTTCAGCCCAGCATCCTCCAATTTCTTCAGGAATATGTTCAAGTGGATGAGATGTTCCTCCCACATCATTGAGAAGATGACGACATCAGCCAAATTAGCCCTGCAAAATGAATGCAAATCATTGAGTACCACATTCATGAGTTTCTGAAATGTTGCTGGAGCTCCTTTGAGACCAAATGGCATTCATCTGAATTGGTACTTCCCGAACGGGGTCAGGAATGCAGTCTTAGGTCTGTCTGCTGGGACCACCTCGACCTGGTGATAGCCTTTCATTAGATCTAGCGTAGAAATGTACTCCGCTGGACCAACGTCTTCCAACAAATCATCAATGCGAAGCATCACGATATCTTTGGCACTTGTGACAGCTTTCAGCTGCCTGTAATCAATGCAAATATGTAACTTGCCATTCTTTTTCATTGCCAAGACCATGGGTGCTGCCCACTCACTAGTGGACTTCTCAATGATTCCACCATCTAACATCTGCCGGAATTCTTCACAAACCTCCTCTTTTTTTGGCCTTTGGTAATCTGTAATGTGCCACCCACACAGGTGTGGCTTCTCCTGTGGGGATCTGGTGTGTGACAATCTTGATGGACCCAGGCATTGCTCTGCAGCAGTGTCGTTGATGAACCACTCACTGGAGTTGCCGTCATTGCTCTTCTGTCAGCTGTAGATCCATCTCCAGTTCCTCTGCTGACTCGTGTTCCTAGACTGTAATGGGATCAACTTCTCCTTTGTTTTCTCTTGGTCAACCATTGCGACTGACAAAACTTTGGGGTTGTTCCATAACTTAAGAGAGTTGATTTGACACAACCTGACCTTTGCTTTATCCCGTGTCCCAAGATTGATCCAATATGAGAT
The DNA here is from genome assembly GCA_028752905.1 of Cladorhizidae sp. MBARI D1340-BT2. NCBI lineage: Eukaryota > Metazoa > Porifera > Demospongiae > Poecilosclerida > Cladorhizidae > Cladorhizidae sp. MBARI D1340-BT2. Next base: position 8,566,407 of record JAQNBH010000012.1, on the reverse strand, counting down.
GGGCGTAACTTGTTTGTTAACAGGGAACGGTCCTTCCCATCTGGGGACAAGAGCTTGCTAGAGAGGCCAGGAACTAACACGAGAACAAGGTCTCCAACCTGGAAGCTTCTTTTAGTTGCATGTTTATCATATGTAGTCTTCATCCTTACTTTGGCTGCACTCTTCCTGTCTGCTACCACTTCCGACATGTTTTTGAGATCTTCTTTCAACTTTCTAACATACTCAAACAGGTTAGTATCAGTGTGTTTCTCACCTTTCAATTCCTCTGCTAGGACACTGAGTGAGTTTCTCATGTCTCTCCCGAACAACAGTTGAAATGGGGTGTGTCCTGTGGTAACATGAGGTGTGTCACGATAGGCCATCAACAGCTTCGGTAAGAGAATGTCCCATTCAGAGAGGTACTTTGGTGCCTTTTTCAGCATACTCTTTAGTGAGCCTTTGAACTTCTTGACCATCCCATCCATCTGAGGGTGATAGGGTGGGGTTCTGATGTGGACTCCCCCCCAGCTATAAGTAGAGTTGTTCCATCATTCGTGCACAAAAGTTCGAGCCCTGATCTGTCGAGTTCTCCTTTGGCGCTGTGTTCAATCAAGACTTCTGCTAATGTCACTGCATCAGCTCTTCTTAGTGGCATCGCCTCCGGCCACCTAGCGTGTGATAGTCCATAATTACAAGAATGTAATGGTTTCCACTCCTGGTTTGGGGAAGTGGACCACAAACATCCATCGCTATCCTCTGAAATGGTGTGGACATGATTGGGAGTGGAATGAGTGGTGCCTTCGGCTGTTTGTCTCTTGACGACTTCTGGAATTCCACACAGGACTAAATCGATGCCTTAATGTCGACTGTTACACCTAGCCACTAGAAGTGTGTGGTGATTTTCTCTGACATCTTCCGCTACCCAAAGTTGTCCGGTGATCACCTTGCCATGAGCTTCCCTAAATACAACTTGTCTCTTTCTTTGTGGCATGATTATCCTATCTCCTGAGTCATCTGTCTTGAGCAGCACTCTTCCTTCCATTGTTTTTAACTACTCTGGCTGCAGCCCAAGCATCATTGAGAGTTAGATCATCCCTCTGGGCCAGTTGGAACAGAGCTGAACCTTATGGAGAATTGTTTTCTTTTACTGGTTCTCCCCACTCAGCTGCATCAGGCAGGCACAAGCTTTCCATGGGTGACAGTCATATCTGCTCCTGTGTCCACTCTGATCTTGGCAGACTTGCCCTCTACAGTCCCATTCAGCATGAACCTGTCAGTGACACCTCTTGCCAGTATCCTGTTCACTGTGGCTGTGCATTGAGCTTTATAATGATCAACCTCTTGGATGCACGAGATACCTCAGCTAAAATGGTTAAGGTTATTGAATTCTCTCGTGCATCCTCATTTGTCTCTCAAAGCATTCGAGGAAATCATCTACATCCTCGTCCTTCTCCATTTTGTGTAGGCTGAGTGGAGGGTCAGGAGCTGAATCTTTGCTTTTATCATCTTCTCCAACATCTTAGCTAGTCTCTCCTTGGGTCCCCCCTCTGTCTGCAGAAGCGGCTTGTTTGGGGTGTCTCTATCTCTAGAGATGGAGCATATGAGCGACGTCTGTGTCTTCCAGAGATGTCTCGTTCTTGATCTGATTCAGAGCTAGCTGCTAAGTCCACCTCTTCTCCAGACTGATCCTCATTATAGTCTTGAATTCTGACAGAACAGTGATGCTCTGGAGGTTTCTGATGGTCTTCCACCATCTCCAGGTTCTTCTTCATCCTCATATTGATTGAAGAACTGTCCAACCATTCGTTTCCCCTGCGGCATACCGTAAGATTCTCGTACCAAGCAACTTCACGGAGTCTCATCAGGCTACACTGGAGCAATACTTGGTAGTACGATTATAGCGTTTTGGATGACCTAGCTCCCTGGCTCTCAGCAGGTCACAACCTTGCAGAACCAGCTTAGTCAATCTCACTGTACCACCGAACTGAATCCCATTGCTGCCACCAAACGTTGTGATCCTAATTACGGATCACAAACAGTTGGGTAGCCTAAGAGGCAGAGGTTCAGCGTAGCTAGAGCTCTTACTTGTCTATACATACTCATATCAATCACCACTTCAAGAAGCTTATAAACCAAGAACAACATATAATGGCACAAGGGGTGACTTATAAGTGGTGAGCATGAATCATTGGCGAGTGGGTTTATAATTGTATTCATAGTAGCATACTTGTGGCCTAGTGCGCCTGGTTAGCCATATCTCAGTTCTAGGGTGGTCTTGTCTTGTGGTGGGTCCATCCCACAACACAACAATGTTAAAGGTGCATGGCCAAAATATGCCAATAAACTAGGAGCAAAATGCTTGACAACGTTGTCTTGAACATGCTCACAAAAATCAATGAATAACATACACAGAGTCAGTAGAACAATGCAGGTAATGGTCACTTACAATAAATGGTGTATACCAGTTTCATGATGCAAGCATTAAACACCACACCACATTCGCTCATCTCGTCTGATTAGGTGTGTGAAAAGTTAAAGTGCCCATGGGTGCTAACTACGTACTATATAGGGAAATGTGTCAATTGAATAGAATTTGAGTTATTGATATCATTCAAAGAACACAAAACCACTTGCAGAATGTTTTTCAGCTCATTGATCCATCCCAAACAAAAGATTAAAGGCTGAAGGCATGTCTGTAGTAACAGTAGATAAATCCCCTTCCTATGTATGTGACTTTTGTGAGAATGCAATGTTGTCGAGCTTTCTGTTCTTCTTTATTGAGATATTACGGCCCTTCAGTTGCAACCATTTTTATTACATATCATGGAAATGGCTATAGTGCAATTAGCTATCTAGGTAGCTATGTAGCACCTGGTCACTACAATTCTAGGCACCAAGAAATATACAGGTTTTGTGCAATTAACCCTTTTCATGAATTCAGAAAAGATGTCAGAAGGCCCCCAAAAGATGGTTGGGAGGAATATTCAGCAAGAAAAGGAAAAGTCAGATCTCTAGTGTTATTTGAATTTATCATTATTGTCATTTATGCCAGTAATATTTTTGAGTAATTGTTAACTAATTAGAGATAAGGACTAACCAACAATATTTCTTGTAGTCAACTTTATTAACATGTGCAATGCATTATTTCTGTTTTATATATTGTTTTTATTGTGTAACAAGTATTTTCTATTGTGGAGGCTGAATGGGACTGTGAATGGGAAGAAGCACCATGTTCAATTCCCCCCCCCCCCCCCCCCCCCCCCCTAACCTAATTCCTGTACTTTCTATGTAGTTTGTTAGTATTAAAAAAAATAGCTCTGTCTAGTCCTCCAAAATGACACATTATTTATATACATAATTATAATATACACTCACAGGAAAAACATGTTTAAGGGATTGGGAGGTTGGGTTGGTATTAGCTATAGCAACAGCAAACAAAAGGCTGTTTTTTTGTTTTTTTTAAGAACGTCAATTTTGCGAGAAGTCCACTGGACTATAAAATTCAATCTTCTTCAAAGTTCTTTATAATAATATCAATCCTGCCATACAATAAAATATTTCCGTAACGAGTACTAGCAATAGCATTGGATGATTGACTACATTTATGTAAGATAGGGGGTGGGGGCAACATTAATTATGCTTTATAAAATCCTTAAAATTTTATTGCATGTCTATGCACAAGAAAGATAAAACAGTTCCAAATCGAAGCTCTTTATCCCATCACAGACTACTCCCTCCTCTGTGTTTGTTTAATGTACTCCGAGAGAGAGAGCACTTTTTGACACAACAATTGAATATATAGGACTATGAAAAGAAATTGTAAGTCATCCATCGTTTGTCCTTTACGTAGATTTAACTGAAGTGCTTCTTTTACTAGTGGAATGGTTCAAGCCTTGATTACATTACTTTAGGTAGATAAAGAATTTTAGATTAATGCTAGCATTTTAGGCGGCTTTTTCTAGAATTTTTGTACTGTAGGTTTTATAACATGACAATTTGCAGACAAGAAGTGCTGAGTGAAAAACACCATAACTCATCATCTGCACTCGACCTTGTAGGTGAGGTCAGGAAAGATTTGGTGATGTCCTGGCTAACCATTTGAGCATGCATGTTAGGTTTCTCGATCCAATGATCCTAAAGTGATTTCTTCTCTCAACAGTATTGATAAGTTTGTTAGGGACCTATATAGTCACTTACTTGGCTAAGGCAGTGATGTTTCTTTGGAGGCTGACAAATTAGAATGGTGGAAGAACCATAAACCTGGACTTCCAAAATAGTCAAGTGCATGAAAATCTTGTTTTGCCAATGTAGCCATCAGCAGAGCACTCCCCCCCACCCCCACTATTTTGTCGAATACAGACAAAACCCCGCTTTGGGTTGAAATTTTCCTCCAGCTCTGTTGGGAAGCTCGGCCACAGGGAACTTCGACCAGAGGCAGACAACCACAAAGGCGAACTAAAACTATGATAGAGCTGTGTGTGTGTGTGTGGCCATGTAGAAGTATTTTGCGAGGTGAATTAAAGTCTTATCTAACTTCAAGGACTCAAGGAACTCAGCTAAGTATTCAGCTAGACCAACCATGCTAACAAGTTCCAATATTACTAACTTTGTAGAATTATAGGTACTCTTGTGAATAGAATTATATAAAGCCAGTTTCTAAGAAATCTTATGTGAGTCTCTGTTTTCATTACCAAGTAACAAAATAGTAACAAAATAGTTGTAACAAGTGGCTGCTTTTTTTTTTTAACAGACTTTGGTCTCAGCAATACATGTATATATATATTGTAGCATATAATATTAACCTCAAATATTAATGCACACTCACTTATATGGTATGCTCTCTTGGGATGTGCTAATAAATTAGAGGAGAAAAGAAGTGTGGGTATAGCATATGAATGCACTATTTAATAATAACTGAATATCAAGCTCTACATAATTCTGTGGAATTCAACTTGATTCAACGAGTGGTTGAAGTTGAATCTAGTCAGTCTCAGTCTCATCAGGAAGGAGTGGTGTGTGTGTGTGTGTGTGTGTGTGTTAGGATACAGATACATCAATGAGTATTGGCAATAAGTCTGATAATGGATTGAGGTTGGTTTGTGGTATTGATATGATTTGGTAAAGGTCATTACTGGCTTTAAGCTCGTAAATAGGTCCAGGTTGGTCCTGTCAAGCAGGGTTTGGAACGTCTATCTCTAGCCTCCCAAAACTGGGGGGGGGGGAAATCAGCTCATATTTGCTCTGTGGTACGAATTTGGCTCATCACATGTTGGATGGAAAATGGAACATGGATCTGTGGGCACTCTAGTAGCACCAGGATTGACAAATGTTAATTACCTTTGGATATTTTTATTGCTATTTCCTCCATTTAAAAGTTTATTGCTATGCTGATATCATCGGAAAGCACTCAAATTGGGCTACCTTTTGAGACCAAAGTGATTAAAGCATTGTTAAAAATAAAAATAAACAAATATGTTCTGCTCCTCCTTCAAACACAGAAGGGGTCTTATATTTATCAGCAAGTACTTTTATATCTACTGAATATGCATGACTCTACCCCTGGCTAAACCTGTCAGTTATTGCTGCCCTGATGTTTCCTGTTGGTGCCTGTTTTGTTGACTTTATCTCAGCCTCTCCAGCTGTTGTTGTTGCTGTTCAGAGCTCTGCCACTGCCTCACCGCAATTAGTTTTGTATATAGCTGCCTCTCTTGTCTTTGATGCTATTGCCATTCTTTTTTATGCCTCAATGTATGTTTGTTTTGTCTCTTCATGTCTAGACATGACTCTCTCTCTCTCAGTTCTACACCTTCCTTCTGCCTCCTGGAATGCTCAGATCTGAGTGATGCTGATCACACCTTCATCTCTGCGTTTCCTCTGACTGGTCTGAGATCTTTCTCTGTCTTTTCTTTGCATTTCTCATTCTCATTTTAATATGTAAGTCAACAAGCTAAGGTGTTTGTTCCCCCATGGCGAAAATATATTTACATATTTAACCATCAAGGAGTTTATTAGCTTGTTGAGTAATGGTTGTTATTTGATAACCAGAAGCAGACTTCCTCATATAGAGTAGTATAATATAAGTGGTTAAGCTGCTTGTAAAGTATTGGGGTAATAGAGAATTTATTTTGGTGTTGTCACTGTAGCTTTAATTGTATGGAAGACATTGCAATGGAATCATAGCAAGGTTTCAGAAGGTACAGAAGGTACAATGGCGGTACAATAGTGTATTTAATTATTATAGCAATTATGACTGACACAACAACCAGACTCAGAGCAGTTACAAAACAGATATTAACACAGTCTTATAAATCTTCTTGCTGAAACTTGCACAGCCCACAAACAACATCAAAAAGTGCAGGCTTGATCTTGCAGGTTTCAGTAAACTCCTGCAAGCTGCTCAGTAAGCCATCACAAACCACAGCTACACTAACCTTAAGTTACACATATGACAAGCTACATAAACACAAATAATACACAAAGATAGCAAGCCATCACATGACTATGACTTGTAGATTCGACTATCAGATTTCTTTATGTTTTAAAACAATTTTTTTTAAATAGATCTCCAGAGGAGTGACTGTGTATAAGCATACAAGGGTTGTCATGTTTGTAGTGAGACCAATATTTTCTCTGACTAATATTCATATCATACGATTCATGCATTACACAGCTCTAGATTCAATATCCTACTGGTCCAACTGGCAGAGCGGGGATTGACTAAAATGACTCATGTTGATTTGTAACTTAGTCTCTAAGAGTATCTGTTATGTAGCCCTTAAGAGGTAGCATGACTCCATGGAAGCAACTTGCACAATAGAGAGAGAAAGAAAGCATCTGTACATAGAAAATATATTGACAAAACATGAAGCAGAATGAGTAATCGTGCCAAGAATAATCATATACATTTTATGGAAAAGAAAAAGACCTGGGTATACTGCATCTCCAAGATTCACGAGTTGGCAATGCAAAACTCGTTTTAGCTGTGGTTTTAGTTTCTTTTCCATCACGCAAGTATGCATTTTATGATGGGAGTCGTTGGTACACTTAGTGTCTCTTAAATACAAACCCTATACAATATTTTTGCCGCAGCTTGAGTAATATAGCTACTAGTTGGAATTCTGATGCAGTCTGAACTAATGTGTACGCTATTGCTTGTGTTCCACCCAGGAACCACCCCTAGAGAGAGCATCCAGTGAATGGCCACACCTTATCATGTCTTGGAGCTAATAGATGTGTCTGACTGGAAAAAGAATGTGTGTACTGCACACCCTGAAGGGTAACTCTCATGTTCTTTTCCAGTTTGACGTACCACTCAGTACGCAGTCCAAACCCATATTCACCCCTCCCCCCCCCCCCCCCCCCGGAGCTCGTTTGACTGGAAAATGAATGTGCAACGCACATACCCCAAAGACAGCTCTTTTATTCTTTTCCAGTCGGACATAACACCCAGTGGGTGCCCCCCATCCTCTTGTCATCTTAGGCAGAGGAAGCTTGGGCAATTTTAAGATGGTCAGGCCTCCATGAACTTGGTGTGTTGTGGGTGTGGCTTATATGTTAGAACAGTAGTAGTGTACATGCAATTCTGTCAGCCATAGTCTTAAAGAAGAGTATGATAAAGATGTAAGCCAAGAGTAGGAAGTCATCTTTGAGCTTGTCATAGAGACATCATGGGGTGGTAGCACCTGTTTGTAAAGAGCTCTTAGCTATCAATATGCTGGTAGAGAAAGACATCCTCCTCATCCTCAACAACAGCTCGCATCTATTTCCATCTGGTTCGTATCTACCTGTAATCTGGAGGTCTTCTGGTACTTGCTTGCTCAGTTATGTAGGTACCAGCATAGGCAGTAATCATTGTCTTTGTTCTCGACATAAGCAATAGCTTCGAATGGCTTCCTATGGCGAGTAGTAGCAACAGCAACACAGTGGTTGACATCTGCAATATGTAACAAAGAGGATCACGTTTGACCACCCAATCCCTCTCTCGCATCCTTTTCGAGTCTCTCAAGTGGCTGTGAGTGTGCCTCACCGAGGGCTCCAGCATTCTCATGGGTCTGCGGAAGCACAAGCTGTGGAAGACTGGGTCTGTGAGCTGTTGCTCCTGTTTGGTTCATCTTTAACGAGATCGACTTTCACAATGAGCCGAGCTTCACACCTCTGAGGGCTGAGTTTTCATTGGGTGGCATGGCAATCTCCATCTGGAAAGGTGTAGATCTGGTTGCTCCTAGGGTACCGCCATATTCCCTGGAGTCATAGTTTAAGACCTCAACCAGCAAGTCTGCAATGTACACATCCATCTCCAAGTCCACCGAGACAGCTGGCCTCCACTTTCAAGAACTTGGTATGGGTCTGTCGTGACAAATTTGGTCCCCCCATATTTGGTTCCCCCTGGAACTTTTTCTTTAAAAAATATGTTCACCCTGGAACTTGTTACTTGAAAAAAAAGTTCCCTCTTGAAAAATAAAGGGCTAGGGCGAGGGCTAGGGTGGGAACAATAAAGGGAACAACTTTTGGGGGGGGAACAAATTAAACTTTACAGGTCTCCTGTTTTGAGGAGCTGACATGGGACGGTGTGTGGGTGTGACCTCGTACATGGAGCTGGCATGGGCCTGGTGGGTGGGGATGCCGGAATCTTTATTGCTTTCAAAAGATCCTTAATATCTTGTTCATATAGTTTTAATATGTTAATATAGTTTTTATAATTTGTTGGACTCATCGCTATAATTAGTATCTCTAAATGGCACGCTAGGCACGTAATTCTGTCTTCTGATGTCCTGACACTGATGTAGCTAGATCTTGTAGCTCTTGGCCATTGTATGTGATAACCCACTAGGTGATGCTTGTTCCGAGATGAATCCATAGAGGTGAGGGGGGAGGGGTGGTGCTTTTTGATCACCTCTGGGTGGACCACTAGCACTAGCACCCTGCGCCAGAACTCTCATTTGGTGTGCTGTACGAGAACTCCCATTTGGTGTGCTGTGCCCAGAACTGGTGTGCTGTGCTAAGAACTCCCATTTGGTGTGCTGTACCAGAACTCCCATTTGGTGTGCTGTGCCAGAGCTCCCATTTGGAGCATAGCAAGTCGTGTGTGCTCGAGATTCCGCCTTTCCTTCCCCAAAAGGTAAGAGGTCAGGTGCTCCCTGCTTCCAACTAGTCGAACCCATGCTATTAAGTAGTGTTTTAGTCGATCACTACAGAGCTGTTCTAATAGCATGGTGGCTATCCACAGATCTATGACCAGCAAGAGCATATACAATACCAACTCATTGAGGATCACCTGCATCATCTACATACTAGTATGCTGTTTACCTATAGTCAGCGTTAACCCCTGTCCATGCTACAAATCAAATCAGTCCCTCCATGCGGCCGTTCTATTGGGCATTTAGAGGTTAATTAGGTAGGAGGAGCATTTCCGGTATGATGTTGTGATGGAGCTGACCACATCACCACGCACGCACCACGCGCGCAACCAAAGAAATGGGATGGGCGAAGTAGATGACATAATTTATTGCTTCCGTGGAGGTCAACCTCAAAGTTATATGTATAATAGATGTCTGCAGGAACCGAGCGGTATTGTTCCTGTTAGTAGATAATTGAAGATGAGCGCTAACGGTTGTAATTCCCAGCGGGAAGACAGCGTAGTGATATCCTTGGAAGGGAGTACTGAAATGGATTCACCTTACCTTTCCTCTGGCCTACTCTGTCCGTCGAACCTGGGCGCACTGCTGGAGTCTACCACGGCGACTTTGGTATCAGGCGGTTGGAAGGAGACGAGTGGTAACAAATCAAAAGTTGGATTGGAAGAAGGCAGGAATGGCGTTGAGAATCCTACCAACTTGAATTTACCAGGGATTTCCCAGGTAGAGGACGTTGCTAACTGGCAAGAAAGTGTTCTGAGGAGTTCACAAGTGCCGTAAGTATGGTCTATGTCTAGGGACGTGATTTTTCATATCACTAGCTAGTTGGTTAGCCAACTTGTATGCATGAATATGATACTGTTGCTGTGGTGAAATGTTAGTGCAGGCTGGCCATGTTTGCTTTTTCCATCCATTATGTGGTTAGAAACCACTTCACTGTTCAATAAAGAACACTGCAAATAACAAATAACACATTGAGCAGCAAGCCCTGAGTCACCAAAGAATAGAGGTGTTTGTTGTCACTGTATATGCTAATGGACTATGCACAATTATCCAGATGAAGGGTTAGAACATCTAGTTGGAACATCAAAAGAGAAAATGTCAAGTTGATTATTGAGAAGGTCAATCAAGGTCATCGTCATTCCGTTATGTCAACTGAGAGTTCATTGACAATTAAGTAGAAGATGTTGTAGGGTAACCATGGTTTCATTTAGGGGGGCAGGGGGGAGAAAAACATTCAGAAAAAAGGCTGACTAATAAATCCTGCGATGGAACACTCAACTGGTAACTATTTCTCCTATTCTCAGAAAGTGTAGTGGAAGGCTTTCTTCGTTTTCCCTTCTCTCAATATGGCGTTTGTTGTGGTTACGAAGCGCTCTCTAAATATACCATGGCTAAAATAATGATGATCCACATTATTATGTTATTAACACCTTGGGTATGATACGTTATTTTTACCTGGGGTGGAGGGGGGGGGGAGAAAAGTTACATATGATTGACCGCCACATAGACCGCCACATATGACCGCCATTTTATTCTTTAAACATTTTTTTGTTAAGAATTAACTTTTCAGCAAGATGCAGACAACTCTATTGGTGAGACCAGACAAAATGATTCCAAGTAAGCATACGAGCATGTGCAGCTTTCCTCTGAAGAAGGGCTTCTAGAAACAGCAGAGGAGGCTGTTCATGGTGGCTGTTGGGATCATCAGCCATTAATATATATATATATATATATATATATATATATTATTTAATCACCTTATCAAATTTTAAGTAAAGTTTTAAGTCTTCCAATAGAGCTGTCTACTGGGCATGTGCAGGTGAAAATAATCCCATGTTTGATAGCGCGGCCGGTTCAATATTTTTATAGTTTTTTCCCCTGTGAAATGTTCACTTACGGCATTTAATTGGTTAACCAATGAGATGATACCAATGAGATGATTAATACCACATTTGACTAAATGTTGAAAATAAGCACATCACGTAGAAGATCATGTTGGTGCAAATTGATATGTGTGCAAATCTTTCTTTTTTTCTTTTTAACTGCTGTTTCGTTATTATCTGTTCAAGAGTTAAAGTTATGAGCTGCCAGAAACATTCAGAAAATTGGCTGACTAATAAATCTTGGGATGAACACTCAACTGACCTGGTCATGAAAGAAGAACTTAGGCTCTGGCGGCTGTAACATGGAGGAAGGCGCACAGGGAGCCTGGGATGGTTGCTGGGGACCTAATTACCCACCTAGCCTACTCGATATGCCAACTAGCTGCTGAAACGGATGCTGCCGACGGCCAAGGTCGAGCGCATCCTCAAGCCCACCATGTTGGGCTTGACTTGCAGCAGCAAGGCACTAGATGTGTGGCCACTTTTAAGTCATTTATTATTTTTCTAAATATTTTCGTCTGCGCAACACTCTCGGCTTTAGAGCGGGGTGTTGTTGAGGAGACTGGTGCTGGCCACTGGAAGGACCCATGTGCTGGCCACTGGAGGGACCCACGTGCTGGCCACTGGAAGGACCCATGTGCTGGCCACTGGAAGGATCCACGTGCTGGCCACTGGAAGGATCCACGTGCTGGCCACTGGAAGGATCCACGTGCTGGCCACTGGAAGGATCCACGTGCTGGCCACTGGAAGGATCCACGTGCTGGCCACTGGAAGGATCCACGTGCTGGCCACTGGAAGGATCCACGTGCTGGCCACTGGAAGGATCCACGTGCTGGCCACTGGAAGGACCCACGTGCTGGCCACTGGAAGGATCCACGTGCTGGCCACTGGAAGGATCCACGTGCTGGCCACTGGATGGATCCACGTGCTGGCCACTGGAAGGATCCACGTGCTGGCCACTGGAGGGACCCACGTGCTGGCCACTGGAAGGACCCATGTGCTGACCAATGGAAGGACCAATGTGCTGGCCAATGGAAGGACCCATGTGCTGGCCACTGGAAGGACCCATGTGCTGGCCACTGGAAGGACCCACGTGCTGACCAATGGAGGGATCCACGTGAGAGTGTAGCCATATCATGCCTGCAGCTCTTCCATTCCTCGAGGATTGGATCCCGACCATGAAAACCATACTAATATTCAAACAACAAAACCCTTGACAAAAATCCCGCTAATGTGGTAGTTCACACATAGAATACTTGCACCCGTGTGACCTCCCTCGGTTGTTAAAACGTGCGTCAATGCATTACTGGTCCCAGTTTGCCAGACACACAGACACACACCAGTCGGCCAGGCAGCAGAACTGTGAATGTCCCCCCTCCCCGCGTGCTTAGTTCTGACAAAGTTGGACGTGATGTTGTGTTCCCTCGTGAGTGAGGGTGTGGTCCTCTGCGAGGAAGCAAACACGAAGCCTGAGAGAGAGAGTGAGCGACGATGAATGGGAACTGTACTCCTCTTCAGGTTCTCATGTTAGTCGAGTGCTGGCCTAGAATAGGCAACACATGTTAGACCTTCACACCTGTGCTCCGCAACAAAAGGTGTGCACAATAGATGCTTGCTTTGCGACTATTCATTTCCTGGGTCCTATGACTTAATGAGGGGAGGAGTGAGGCGAGGGACATTTGCCCCCCCCCCCCCCCCGCCCCGCCACCCCCCCCCCACCTTCTTCCCATTTTATTGTTTATTGGAGGTGACTTACAGAACGCAACATTTTTCTCTACCCGCAGCCCTGACATTCCACCCTCCCCTCGTCCCCCCTCCCTCCATTATGCAGTGTATAATCCTTATAGATCCCCTAATGACTCAGTAAATTGGGGGGTGAGTTTATTACCTATCCAGATGTGTACATGTGCCTTGCATGTGTTGGAATGTTGCTAATTTAAGCTCCTTATGGTGCGCACCACACCAAAGGTCATAAAATATGCATTGGAACCATGTCGTGGTCCACTCCTGGAAGCCTAGTGCTGATGCTGGTAAAAACATGTGCTGAGCTGGAGGGACACGTCACATGATGTAGCTGCCATGGATATGATTGTGGAAGTTCACATGCTGGCCCAGTGGGGGGGCCATCACCATGGTTACTGTGTTGGTAATTAACATGCATGTCTAGGACCTACACAGCCTTTCCTAGGACATCTTAATAAACATCTTAGGATAGAACTTGTCTAGGATTTCTATTAGGGTATTCTAGTAGGGATAAGAGGTTTCTAGGGCTAGGGCTAACTATAGGTTTCTAGGGCTATTCGAGCTAGAGGTTTCTAGGGCTAGTGGTATTCAAGCTAGAGGTTTCTAGGGCAAGGGGTATTCTAGCGGGAGATTTCTAGGGCAAGGGATGTCCTACATGTAGGTAGGTACATAGTAGACATATTCTAGCTGGAGGTTTCTAGCTCTAGGCTTGGGCTATGGGCAGGGCTAGGATTATTATATGTAGGGCTAGGGTTATTATAGGGAGGGTTATAATAGGGACAGGGTTATTATAGGGCTAGGGTTATTATAGGGCCAGGGTGCTGGGGTTATTATAGGGCGAGGGTTATTATAGGCCAGGTTATTATAGGGTGAGTTTTTATAGGCCAGGTTATTATAGGGCCAGAGTTTTTATGGGCCAGGTTATTATAGGTCTACGGTTATTATAGGGCTAGGGTTTTATAGGGCTAGGGTTATTATAGGACCAGGGTTATTATAGGTCTAGGTTAATTATAGGAGGACCAGAGTTATTATAGGAGCAGGGTTATTATAGGATCATTGTTATTATAGGATCATTGTTATTATAGGTAATTATAGGAGGACCAGAGTTATTCTAGGACCAGGGTTACTATATGACCAGGGTTATTATATGACCAGAGTTACTATAGGACCAGGGTTATTATAGGACCAGGGTTACTATAGGACCAGGGTTATTATAGGACCAGGGTTACTATAGGACCAGGGTTACTATAGGACCAGGGTTACAAGGACCAGGGTCACTATAGGACCAGGGTTATTATAGGACCAGGGTTACTACAGGACCATGGTTATTATAGGACCAGGGTTACTATAGGACCAGGATTATTATAGGACCAGGGTCACTATAGGACCAGGGTACTAGGCACATTCTAAAGCTGGGGCCATGGACTCACCAGGGTGGGGATCCTTGGGACAGTATTTAGAGTTCCATGCCCACTATTCTTCACCCCTTCTCTGGGGACTTCCCAGGGCTAGTTCCTTGCCGAGGAAAGCTTGTGCCAGTGCTGAACTTGGTGGACAATTCGCCACACCTGTAGAAACTGTTGTGATGACCTTTCTGCTGCCACTGCAGACAGCTGCACTGGCGAGCTCAACATGTCCTGGGCAGTGGGTGGCCATGAAGCAGCTGTAACTCGATGGGAACTCTATGGGGACAGGTGGGAGGGTCTGCGTGTCTTTAAGTGTAGATTGTTGTGGTTAACAAGATCAGCCTCCATTAATTAATTAAACAGTGGCATGAGCTAATTGGTGCTGTCAGCCTGCCAAAGTGGAACCATAGCAACCTAGCTAGTTCTTTGATCCGATTAGAGCCGCCTAAATAGCTAACACTTAGGCCTCTACTGGAGCAGAACATAAAACTAATGATGTTCTTGACCCAGCAAGTGGGATGACACCTGTGTTGAGCACTCGACTCTTTTAGAACAGCTTGTTCCTAGAAGTAGTGTGCACGTGCCAGGCACCACCAGCGAGGGGTACGGCTACCCCCTTGCTTGTTTTGGCACACTCATTAGCACCTAGGTGGTTGTGCTGCAGGTGTGAGTAAGGTATGAGCAATCTGATACCTGTTCTTATGGTTGTGAGTGGATATAAAGGAATGCTTCGGCAAGCAAGCCAGGCTAACATCGAGTCTTATCTTCCAGGTTTATTCTCTCCATTAGACTCTATTTTAATCTTATTGGACGTCCATCCATCTCCTGGCTTCGGTGCATGTGTACTATGTATAGGAACGTGATCTCTCCGGAGTGTACCTGTGCACTGGCAGGGTTTCATTTAGAAAATTGTCCAAGGGTGGGGGGGGGGGGGGCAACTGGAGGAATCTGGATTTTAAGGGGGGGGGGGCATGATGATTAAAGATGTGGACAAAGTTTCTAATGCATTTTAATAATACAATTTCCAAGGGCCCCCCCCCTGCCCCCAACTAGTGAAGGTAAAAGTAAATAATGAAACTAAAAGGCAATTGGACACCACAAACCTCTGCCACACGCTCAACAATTTAACCGGTGAGGTTTCGTTGCCGATGTGGAAGGAGCAACCACAGGTACGCCCCTTAACAAATGACCGACAATGCCAAGTGACACGCTGTTTCTGGCGATGGAGGCTTCCAACAACATAGGTCGCCACCACAATTTAACGAGTTGGTCAGTCACTTACGCCTAACCTAATTTTGTGAGCATCCCTCCGTAAGTTTTTGTGTGTTCCTGTTCTCGGACAAACCAACCAACTGTGGTGAAAGCATACGCCCCCTCCCCCCTAGACAGAGGTAATCATGATAAATGTGTCCTCCCACCCATCCTTCCCCACTGTATTCAGACCTCAAAAAAACCTTTAAAAACCGATTACGTTCATTATATGAAATGATATTCACAGCCCACATCAAGTGCAGCTGGACGGCTTTCAAGATGGTTTGGTGTCGTATGAATGCACAGTGATCTATACTTTGCCAAGGCCTGTATAAGATGGCAAAACAGAGGTCCCACATCAAAGGGAACCTAATTCCTTCCCAATCCCTCCCACCCCTGGGTTGCCAAGCCAACAGCAAGTAATCTTGAACACCCAATTTGCACTTATGGCTGTGAAGTGCCTAGACTACTTATCATCGAGTAAGTATGACTTGTCTGTTCCTCATCGAAGGTTTATCCCTGGCTATCAATGAACTCTCAGTTGACATAATAACATTACAATAACCTTCTCAGTAATTAGTTTCCTGATGAAGGCTCAAGCATCTCGGACTGGAGTTGAACACAAGCAAGTGGGAGGTGCCTCTGAGAGAAGTGACGTCCAACTCCCAAGGGCATGGAGTCATAACTAGAAGCTATGTAGCTGTAATAACAGGCTAGCGGCTAGCCTTCTATAGCTGCAGTACATAGTTACGGGGAATGTGTCACCATGCCATTTACTATCTGCACCAACCAACCCACCAGCATGGCCTGTATATGTATGTAGGTGGCTGATGCAGCAGGTGACCCTTTACCTTATCTTTGGGTTGGGGTGGAAGTACATCTGATATCTATAGCAACACGATTTGTGTTCAAGAATTGACTCTATGTCAATAAGAATGTTGATTGTGTTTTACACTTGCAGAGACAGTAGCACTAAACAAACTCTCTTTAATGGTGGACGTCTTTGAAGTGCTTCTCTTCCGTGTCCATCTCATAAATATGCATGTATGTTTTACAAGAATGTGTTATCAACAAGACTGCTATCTGATTGGTATGCAGCTAGTTAATGTTTGACACAAGTTCTCTCCAGTGTCTCCAGCTAAGCATAGGGACATGAAGATGGACAGGTAGGGAGGCATGGCACATGGGTAGGGAAGGTAAAGGGTGAGCAATGTCGACTACCTAGCTAGTAGTCTTGTTGGTCCTGAGTGCTTGATCGTAAGATGTAGTCTTGATAGGGTTTTGCATCCATCCCGCTACCTGAGGAGGCCTTTATCAATCGAGCGAGCTTGGTCTACAAACTGGTCTCTCTAATAAGGCATTTGCAGCTCCATCTGTTCTGCGTATATAACGGTTTGTGCTGGTGCTGACTCTGCTTGATCTGTGTACCGACCTCAATTCCGAACTAGAGTGGTAACTGTTCCATATAAGGTTGTCATAGCGTGGAGGAGAAGGAGTTTATGAGCATGTTCGTGAATTAGACTTAGCTTTGTCTCATAATGCCTACTCCCACCTGCGGTATAGTGATTGTTAATGAGCATGTATCACAATAGTTACTTAACATTGATGAATACTAAACCTTGGGTTGTCTTGCCAACAATCCAACTGACAGCTGTGAGGAAAGAGTTCTCGGGAAAAGTCGAGAGAGTGTCACAGTTCTCAAAGCAAAGTGTAAATGACTGCACCAGTGAACAACACGGATAAGGCCTGTAAGGCAGGAAGTACAGGTGATCTTGGTCATGGTGAACAATTAGCACTGTTGCTACTGCCATTCAGGAATTTCAGGATTTTTTCTTGGCTCCACATAATAATATATATTCTCAATGAACTCTCAGTTGACATATGTAGTAACATTACAATAACCTTCTCAATAATCAATTTCAAGTTGTATTCTCTCGACGTTTCGACTACAGCTCTAGCCTTCGTTAGGAATAATCTAGTGGAGAATACAATTTGAAGTTGATTATTGAAGTTGATTATTGAGAAGGTTATTTCAATAATATTTTCATTTGAACAGTTCCTGGAGAGTAGATTTTGTACCACTTCAGTTATTGACCAATTTAATTAATATGAGATCAATGTGGCCAATTCAAACAAGCAATTAAGAGGCCAATGAAGTGACTATTACAACTTCACTGAACGCAGACACTTTATGAGATTAGCTTGCACCAGCAGCGGCCATCTGCCCCCTTCCCTCCATGGCTATGCTACATCAAGTCAGGAGTTTTGGTAGACTTTCAAGACCTCTCAGACGACATAATGATATTACAGTGACCTCAATAATTAGCTTGAATTTCTCTCTCTCTCTGTTGGGTTCATGCAAAAGAATAAAAATTCTAGTTGATTGTTGAAAAGGTCCTTGTAATTTTATAGGCTTGTCTAGACATGTAGTAGCAGCCGGGCTCTAGCTGGAGCCGTGGGGGCTTGTCTAGACATGTAGTAGCAGCCGGGCTCTAGCTAGAGCCGTGGGTTTGTGGATGCTGAGAATATACACTGAATATATGCCAGAAGTGGATAGCCGGCATAATTGTCTCTAATCAGAGTGAGCTAGTACTACAGATAACTCTGCCTGAAGTGGATATCCCGCAAAACATACGCTAGGCACGCCTAAAGGTTCATTCAGGCAGGCAGACAGGATGTCGATCAACATCACCGAATGCTGGGAGAGTAATGTGCAGAGTACAGAGGTCAGTCATACGTGTCGTACGAGGCCAGCAGTGTTCGTTGACTCTAAATAACAACACAGTTCCAATTATTTAGAGTCAACGAACAGTGCTGGCCTCGTACGACACGTATGACTGACCTCTGTACTCTGCACATTGCTCACCCAGCATTCGGTGATGTTGATCGACATCCTGTCTGCCTGCCTGAACGAACCTTTAGGCGTGCCTAGCGTATGTTTTGCGGGAGTTTCACTTAACAACTCTCTTGCCTGCCAATGTCCAGCTTTAGTGAGCACCACTCGAGCTCAGAGGATGCATGGCTACGTGAATGCCTGACCCCCAACCATGCAGAGGAAGCAAATGCTTCTCTCTCATCGTTAAAAATGGGCATTAAGTTTCTACGTGTGTGCAGATTGGATGGACACTATAGTTGACGTGTATGCCTTGTGGAGGGTGGGAGGTGGGAGGGCGAGGAAGTGAAGATAAAGCACCATGAAGCTTAGTGTGGCCTACATCCTTCGCTGCCTCACCCATGGAGCACGATGTTGGTAGACTTCTGCCTGGCTTCACACGCTATGATTGCAAACATAACACTTCAAAGCAGCCGTGCAAGTGTATACATTGATCAGCTTTGCCAGTATCGCGTCACCACTTAGCATTTTGTTGTCGAGGTATCAAATTTCGAGAGTCCCCATTTGGCAAGGACGTGCTCATGAAACTCGAACCTGTGCTTCGGTACCGAATATGGCAGAGATGGTGAGAGGCCTTGAAACAGAGAGACTTTGAGAGGAAGAAGGTTAGAGCCGCCAACCAGAGGCAGGGAGAGAGAAGCAGAGGCAGAACATCTATAGCAGCCAAGAAAACAGCAGTAGTCAGACACCTCAGCAGTAGTCCAGCTGTAGCAGCAGTCCGGCCTGTAGCAGCAGTCTGGCCTGTAGCAGCAGTCCAGCTGTAGCAGCAGCAGTCCGGCCTGAAGCAGCAGTCTGGCCTGAAGCAGCAGTCTGGCCTGTAGCAGCAGTCCAGCCTGTCGCAGCAGTCCGGCCCGTAGCAGAAGTCCAGCCCGTAGCAGCAGTCCAGCCTGTAGCAGCAGTCAAGCCTGTAGCAGCAGTCCAGCCTGTAGCAGCAGTCCAGCCCATAGCAGCAGTCCGGCCTGTAGCAGCAGTCCAGCCTGTAGCAGCAGTCCAGCCCGTAGCAGCAGTCCAGCCTGTAGCAGTCCAGCCCATAGCAGCAGTCTGGCCTGTAGCAGCAGTCCAGCTGTAGCAGCAGCAGTCCGGCCTGAAGCAGCAGTCTGGCCTGTAGCAGCAGTCCAGCCTGTCGCAGCAGTCCGGCCCGTAGCAGAAGTCC
Organism: Cladorhizidae sp. MBARI D1340-BT2; assembly: GCA_028752905.1. Taxonomy (NCBI): domain Eukaryota; kingdom Metazoa; phylum Porifera; class Demospongiae; order Poecilosclerida; family Cladorhizidae; species Cladorhizidae sp. MBARI D1340-BT2. Next base: position 8,546,962 of record JAQNBH010000012.1, on the reverse strand, counting down.
AGCCCGTAGCAGCAGTCCAGCCCGTAGCAGCAGTCCAGCCTGTAGCAGCAGTCCAGCCTGTAGCAGCAGCAGACCTCAGACCTGGCTGTTTTGTTGCCCTTCCTGTTGCAACTGAACGAGGCTGGTATCTCTCTACAAGCCACTGCTGTGTAGCATGCAGGAAGAGCAGGTGCAGCTGAAGTTTCTCTGCAAGGTTGGCAACTGGTGTGTACAAGGATCCAGCGAGGGAAGACAAGTGTGGAAGACATCAAACATTCTTATTTGTGTGCCCAGAGCCACAGGTGAACAGTTCATGCCTACAATACTCATTAAAGTTCACAGATGCACAGCGAGCATGGCCACTTCCACCACTATGTACAGAGACTATGCTATGCTTGTATCATTCTCAAGAGCAGCACATACTGTACTGTACATTGTACAGACATGATACTCATCGCAGGCATCAGGAAAGTGAAGCAGTCGGTGAGTACTGCTTGGCAATGGAATTTCATAATAACGGAATCTCTAATGTTAATGATGTTCTAACCATGCATGGCTCTCCTGTGGATCGGATACTTGCTCTATTAAGTTTATCAACTCATTCACCTTATAAAGACCCTTATAAGTGTGAGAAAACTAGAAAACAATTTATTTCCAGTGTAATTTTTTTTCCATTCCATGCTAGTGCATGTACAGCTAATCATTGTAAACTAGCTCACAGATCTGGCCTGATTGATCAAGAGGTCTAAATCACTTTTCAGCTATTGTGATGGTAGTGTAGTGCCATAAAGGCAGGCAATGAAATAACAGTAAGATTGTTTTGTCTACACACACACACACCTACCAGTAGACAGAACATTTTATGACAGGGAAAAGTTCTGTGTCCAATTTTTTTCTTTACTAGAAGGATTGCTGAAACCTTCACCATTCTCTGTGTATGTACAATAACTCGAAACCAGTACCAGGACCACCATTAAGGCATTGCTGTATAAGAACAGAAGGTTATATGGCATTGCATACCAACCTGAAAATTTATTGTTAATTTTATGAAATTCTGTTACCGTGTGTTTTTCTGGTCTCACTCAAAGAAAGAAAAAATTCTGAATATCATTATAGAGTAACATTAAAGTGTTCATCGAGATCTGCATGGAGATATATGTTGATAAAATGTTGAGTGTTTGTTAGCTGAGTCGCAGCCCCATAAGAAACTGAAATTCCATTACTACGTGGTGATTAACCTCAATTACTACCATGCTGTTGTTCCCGGTAACGACAGCCGTCTTATCTCTACCCTATTACCACCTTTTCATTGAGTCTAAACAGAACCACGTGGTGAGTGAGGAAGTATCCTCGTCTCTACAGTAATTTACACCATGGAAGGCAATTACTGGATTTCATGGCATCAGCCGTCGATCGGTATCTGCCCATTGACGAGGCCGGAATGAAATGCTCTTCGCCCTCTAGTTGTGTACACAGAGGGGACCTCCACGCATGTGCGGATATGATGGTCAAAAAAAAGAGATCGCTCGCCGAGGTCTTGTCGGATTGCAGTGGCAAACTTGTGGCAGAGAAGATGGCGACGCTCGCTGCCTAACAGGGAGGGGGTGAGGATGAGGCTGAAATAGCACTAGAGCTTCCCGTGGCTCACCTCCGAGCTAGAAAGCCTAGCGACCCTCTCAGCCCGACAACGTTGATGGCCATGCAGAGCTGGAAACCCAACAAACCTCAACTAGATGAGGTCTGACAAGCTTTGTTAATTAGTTTATTTGTAACTTAGGTCAGCCCCTGGCGACATTCTTGCTGCGTTGTGTTGGTGCGATCTAGCTATGAACAGTGACTGGGAGATGCCAGTGCGCTGGTGCACGGCCTCCGGATAAATGCACAGCACGTACCCAGCTACGAGGAAGTCCAGATCAATTGTATACTCTCCTTCAGTTACGCTTTCCCTCGTTTAGTGGTGAATCCATTTGGAGAACTAACTTTTTGTGTGTCCATGGTAACCACTCATACAGTAGTCTGTATGTGATTGCATTTTAAAGGGCAAGGAACAAATGGGCTCTATAATTACACTAATTAGTTCTTGGGTTGTTTTATTTTTGTAGTGTTTGGCTTTGTTCCTAGTTAATTTGCGCTTGTACTAATTAGCATTTGTGTGCAAAAAAAAAATTTGTAACGTAGCGCCCCTCTCTGTGTGCAATTTTTAGTAACATGCGCCTTCCCCCTGTGTGTTATATTTAGTAACATACTTCTTTAATGTACGTCAGGTGAAGCCAAGTCGCAGTCTTAATATCTTGTCTGAGGTGGCTGGTCAACAACCCAACATGGTTGGAAAAGGGGTGGGGTGGGGAGTATCCAAACCAATTCACCTCAAAGTTGACTTATTTGCCCAATGGGGGTTCAGTGTTACGTAGAGGGGATCATTTTCCCGTTTCTAAATAATGCCTTTTTCATTTCTAAATAATGCCATTTTTCATTTCAGGTTTTGCCTCCGTTCCCCTTTGGCTTTTAGCACAAAAAAATGTCCGAAAATGGTCTTCCTTGAACCGCTTGGCACATCCGTTCCTCTGCTGACAGAAAATAGCTGCACTTCACTTTGGAGGAGCTGAATCTCTCTCTTTCTTACATATGCATGCAGATGTTTTTAACCCTCTGAATACTGGGGGGTTCCATTGAATTTCTTGATTGCCCCACTAGCAGGGAAGATTATAATGAAAATGCAATTGAAAGCATAAAGGCAACTGGCTATCCCAAACCCTAGAGTATCCGAGAGTCTGAAGCCATGCTCTGGTGCAGATATATAAGCTACAAACCACAGCAGTACCCTTGGCCATTGCTAGAGGTCTAGACTTGCTATTGGAATAGTTACGGAAGTATCCAAGATTCTCATTTCCGTTTCATGATACTAATTCCTTGTGACTCCTCTTTCATAGCCTGTCTGCACTAGGATATTGTCTTGCTCATTAGAATCAGGTTTAATAAATGCCCACTACTTATTGACACTTCAATCAATGCTCGATCAATGCTCAATATACTGTAGTTGTGTAGGTGCGTGCCTCTATACCAGTATCTAGGTGCTTGTCTCTATATACCCATGTCTAGGTGCGTGCCTCTATACCAGTATCTAGGTGCGTGCCTCTATACCAGTATCTAGGTGCATGTCTCTATATACCAGTATCTATATGCATGTCTCTATATACCTGTGTCTAGGTGCATGTCCCTATATACGAGTGTCTAGGTGCGTGCCTCTATGGCTGAGTCTCTAGGCACGTGCCTCTATGCCTGAGTGTCTAGGCACGTGCCTCTATGCCTGAGTGTCTAGGCACGTGCCTCTATGCCTGAGTGTCTAATCACGTGCCTCTATGCCTGAGTGTCTAGGCACGTGCCTCTATGCCTGAGCATCTAGGAGCGTGCCTCTATGCCTGAGTGTCTAGGTACGTGCCTCTATGCCTGAGTGTCTAGGCACGTGCCTCTATGGCTGAGTGTCTAGGCACGTGCCTCTATGCCTGAGTGTCTAGGCACGTGCCTATATGCCTGAGTGTCTAGGCACGTGCCTCTATGCCTGAGTGTCTAATCACGTGCCTCTATGCCTGAGTGTCTAGGCACGTGCCTCTATGCCTGAGTGTCTAGGCGCGTGCCTCTATGCCTGAGTGTCTAGGTGCGTGCCTCTATGTCTGAGTGTCTAGGAGCGTGCCTCTATGCCTGAGTGTCTAGGCACGTGCCTATATGCCTGAGTGTCTAGGCACGTGCCTCTATGCCTGAGTGTCTAATCACGTGCCTCTATGCCTGAGTGTCTAGGCACGTGCCTCTATGCCTGAGTGTCTAGGCACGTGCCTATATGCCTGAGTGTCTAGGCACGTGCCTCTATGCCTGAGTGTCTAATCACGTGCCTCTATGCCTGAGTGTCTAGGCACGTGCCTCTATGCCTGAGCATCTAGGAGCGTGCCTCTATGCCTGAGTGTCTAGGTACGTGCCTCTATGCCTGAGTGTCTAGGCACGTGCCTCTATGGCTGAGTGTCTAGGCACGTGCCTCTATGCCTGAGTGTCTAGGTGCGTGCCTCTATGCCTGAGTGTCTAGGCACGTGCCTCTATGCCTGAGTGTCTAGGCGCGTGCCTCTATGCCTGAGTGTCTAGGCACGTGCCTCTATGCCTGAGTGTCTAGGCACGTGCCTCTATGCCTGAGTGTCTAGGCACGTGCCTCTATGCCTGAGTGTCTAGGCACGTGCCTCTATGCCTGAGTGTCTAGGCACGTGCCTCTGTGCCTGAGTGTCTAGGCACGTGCCTCTATGCCTGAGTGTCTAGGCGCGTGCCTCTATGCCTGAGTGTCTAGGTGCGTGCCTCTATGCCTGAGTGTCTAGGTGCGTGCCTCTATGCCTGAGTGTCTAGGCACGTGCCTCTATGTCTGAGTGTCTAGGCACGTGCCTCTATGCCTGAGTGTCTAGGAGCGTGCCTCTATGCCTGAGTGTCTAGGCACGTGCCTCTGTGCCTGAGTGTCTAGGCACGTGCCTCTATGCCTGAGTGTCTAGGCGCGTGCCTCTATGCCTGAGTGTCTAGGCACGTGCCTCTGTGCCTGAGTGTCTAGGCACGTGCCTCTATGCCTGAGTGTCTAGGCGCGTGCCTCTATGCCTGAGTGTCTAGGTGCGTGCCTCTATGTCTGAGTGTCTAGGAGCGTGCCTCTATGCCTGAGTGTCTAGGCACGTGCCTCTATGCCTGAGTGTCTAGGTGCGTGCCTCTATGCCTGAGTGTCTAGGCACGTGCCTCTATGCCTGAGTGTCTAGGCGCGTGCCTCTATGCCTGAGTGTCTAGGCGCGTGCCTCTATGCCTGAGTGTCTAGGCACGTGCCTCTATGCCTGAGTGTCTAGGTGCGTGCCTCTATGCCTGAGTGTCTAGGCACGTGCCTCTATGCCTGAGTGTCTAGGCGCGTGCCTCTATGCCTGAGTGTCTAGGTGCGTGCCTCTATGCCTGAGTGTCTAGGCACGTGCCTCTATGCCTGAGTGTCTAGGAGCGTGCCTCTATGTCTGAGTGTCTAGGAGCGTGCCTCTATGCCTGAGTGTCTAGGCACGTGCCTCTATGCCTGAGTGTCTAGGCACGTGCCTCTATGCCTGAGTGTCTAGGCACGTGCCTCTATGCCTGAGTGTCTAGGCACGTGCCTCTATGCCTGAGTGTCTAGGCACGTGCCTCTATGCCTGAGTGTCTAGGTGCGTGCCTCTATGCCTGAGTGTCTAGGCACGTGCCTCTATGCATGTGTGTCTAGGCACGTGCCTCTGGGCCTGATCATGCGGTAACGGAGTTACAACTCCACTTAATAAATGAGCATAGCTCCACAAAATAAGAGGAAATGCCAAGAGTTTTATATGTATGTGTAGGTCTTGATAAGTACTTTTATCACAATATACACAAAAATTAAAATAATCAACGATATCACAATTATTAGCAAAAGTTTGACTGGTAACGGAGTTACTGAAAATTAACGTCTGTTTTTGGCGCTATACGCAAACTCCCACCATATGCTGTTCCTTGTTGAAATTTTTTTTTAATTAGGAACCATTTTATTCTACATTTATCTAAGCATTACAGAACCAAATATGCTGGCTATTACTGCATTTTCCATTATCAGAAAAATATTTAACTTGACTGATGTTCGGTAACGGAGTTACATGGTAACGGAGTTACAGAATGTTCACACCCACATGTCTCAAGAAATCCACCTTGCCTACCTGTCTAAATGCATACTATGTATTAACTATGATTTAAATTGTTAATAGGATATTAATTATCCCTAGAAACAAGGTTATTGTTGCCCTGTCCCATTTACAAATGCAGAACAAGGATAAGAATTCAAAAGATGGGGAAAATCATAATATATGTACTACATCATTATTGTTATTTTCTAGACTTTGTGTGTTACAGTCTCATGTAGTTGAGCCTACGCCTCTTTATTTACTTGGTGGTAAATGTGGACATGATTTGATGCTGAGCATCTGTGAACTCAAATGTATATATCTAAGGCGAGAACCAGCCATGTTCACATGTGGCTCCGGGCAAAGGAAAAGAACCTTCTTCATTGGCTCCTGGCTAGCATTCTCACACTCTGGGTCCCTGTAGACACCAGAATTGCCGACCTTCCTCAGAAACTTCACCACTAGTAAATCAGATTTGATGCAGGATATTACGGCAATGTACAAGTAGGAGCGACCTCTCTCTGTCTCCATGATGATTGCCACAAATCCTCCTGGCTTGATATCACTAATGTTGACATCTGGAGGTGACTGCTTTGCAAGGATTGGCTGCTAGTGGCTGGACTGCTATTGGCTGATGCTGGAGCAACAGGTGTTCTGTTCCTGTCTGCTCTGAATACTTGGACACCAGCACCCTCCCCAAGCCAAGTGTACGTACACAATGGATACTCAAGGTAGCTGGAACTGCTGTTACAGACTCCCATAATTCATCAAGGGCTGGTCGCTTGGCATTTAATTTTTCAGCTGGGACATATAAGATATCAACTCCTTTGATGAGCTCAGTGGCACAGGCTGCATATTGCTGTGCATCTTTCACGAGATAGCGTCTGGTCATTATAGCACTGTGGACACCCCTCTTCACACAGCCACCAACTCCATCCACTGCACCCTTTCCATGTGAAGTGGCGAAAAAGTGCCAGTTGATGGTGATGCCTTTGGTTTGGAGAAGGCTAGTGACAAAAGTGAACATGTACTTTTGCTTAAAATGCTGTGCTGCACCATAACTGAATATATTGACCTCTGTTAGTGGAGAGGACTGCACCCTGTCAATCACTTCCTCCAGCATGGTCGCGGATGTGTACTTGTCATGGGAGAGGGTGTCTGACACAGCAGCATATGATGTGGTGTTCTCTCTCGTCCAGGCTACTGCTGTAAAAACTGTCACTTGTTTGTGGTTCCAGTGGCTGGCTTGGATCTCATCCTGCTCAACGATGGTCGCATTTTCGACCTGCAGGACTGCACTGTGGGCTCTTGGAGTGGTGTACATATGATGGAAGGCTAATGACTGCTTATTTTTAATGGAGCAGTGGATCTTGAAGTTCTGTAGCTTCTGGGCCAGGGATGTCAGTGCATCTGCGACTGTAACCAGCCTTCTCTGCTTTCTCTGATTGCCCATCCTCATTACGCATCCATTCCAGCCACTTCACAGGTTCAGCCAGCAGGTCATCTTCGGTGTTCTCAGAAATAATGTCAAAGGATATCTTCTCCTTGCAGACATCACACAGGCCAAACATACAGTCCTCCTTGGTAGTATCACAACACACAAGCTTTAGCAGGTCTGAATATCTTACTGGGATTGTAGGTAGTGTGTTTTTCAGGCTGTCCAAAATAGTCTCTATGTTGGCATGATACTGGCATACACAGACAGAGTGTGGCATCTTGTCCTTGCAAAGCACCACATCTGGCTGCTGGGCCCTGAAGGTGGTCATACCAGCATCATCTTCTGAGAATTCCTGTCGGTAAAGGGCATGGGCTTCTGCTGTTGTCATCATCAAGTATCTGCGCTGTTCTCGAACTTTCTTCCCATCACGAACCACTGTAATGCATCCAGGTGCCATCCAACTGATGTCACTGCGAAGATAAAACCCTCGGATGTGCCCCTTCACCTCATCTGGTAGCCTGTTGTGGGGAAGTGACTGTGCAGTCTGTTGGTCTGGATCTCCTGCTGCCTCAGAATGGAACTTAGAATGTAGCACCTGCACCACCTTCCGGACCTTGGCAATGCTAAACGTGCTCTCTTCACTGCACGAGTCAGTCTGGATGGTGCTGAGTATGCCTCCTGCTGCGATGTTTGGCTTGCTTTCTTGGCTGCTCTCCATCTCTTCAGTTTCTGTCACTCCTTCTCCCTCACTGCTGCTGTGTTGCTAGCCGTTTCCTCTCTGCATCCTTCTGCTTCCATGCCTTCTCACCCATCTCTGCTTTCCTTCGCTCACGATAGCGACGTTGCTTTTCAGCAGCACTGATTGCCATGGTGAACAAGTTCTGTTACACAACGCACTCTCACATTTATTGAGGACTTGGAAATCACTATGGAACTGTTACTAAAAAGAAAAGTTCCTTTTATATTCATTCACTCCATGGTCAGACTGTCAGCATGTGGCAGTATCATGGTGTGATATGTATCACATGTATGTGGTGTGATATGTATATTTGGTTACATAGGCAGGGCTTGTTATCAGGCAGCTGCACCTCAGGATGCAATTATAGACTGTCACTGGGTCCTAACTGCATGTCTCAGGGTTGACTTGCAAACATTGGTTTCTTCAAAGGTTAATAAACAGCATTATTTGTGCTAGTAATGTTTAAAAGCAACTGTAACTCCGTTACTGGTAACGGAGTTACAGAAACCAGTTGCTAATAAGTTGTAGAAATTTTGAATGTTTAAAGATTGAGTCACATTGCCATAAACTTGGTATAATTATGCTTTCTTTTGGATAACTTGAGATTTTTATTCCAAACAGTTTGTTCATAAAAAATTAAAAAAGATGTTTTTTGGTAACGGAGTTACAAGTAACGGAGTTACATGACACCTTTTTTTAAATAATCTGCATATTCCTTATTTTTTCAAAGTAATTTTTTTTGTACTGTTCACAATGTTAAAGCATAACTTAAAGATGAAGAAAACATCATAAATATGATTCTAATGTTGTTAGGTGAGCGAGAGAATATATTTGAAGTTATTGTTTGTTTCCTCTAAAAAAAGGTCTGGAGAAGGGGGGAAAAATCATTTGTGTTTTAATTCCTGTAACTTTCATCTAGGAGAGTTTATGCAAAGATAAAATATGTTTTTAGAAACTATAATCATATATCTTTTCACCTGTATGCATTCTGTAGAGGTATTTTTAATTTCATATTTTACCCCTGATGTTAACTCCGACTTGATCGGGCCCCTCTATGCCTGAGTGTCTAGGCACGTGCCTCTATGCCTGAGTGTCTAGGCACGTGCCTCTATGCCTGAGTGTCTAGGTGCGTGCCTCTATGCCTGAGTGTCTAGGCACGTGCCTCTATGCATGTGTGTCTAGGCACGTGCCTCTAAGCCTGTGTCTAGGCTCTTAAGTTGTTATGGAGATGGCCTGTTCATTAATATACTTTTGTTGATTAGTGGGAGTGGGGGAGAGAGAGGGTGCGGCATGCAAAGGAGATGTGTTCCTGTGTCTGCACTGTGGCATTCCATAAGTTGTCTGTTCCCCGTGGCATGCACTGGAACAGACATATTCAACTGCAACTGCCCGTGTCCTCAGGCTTTTGTTTGGGATGGATTTATGAGCAGGTTCAAGGTTCATTCTGTGGACCAGATAGCAATAACTCAAATTTGATTATAATCTTCACAACTGATTTAATTTATTTCTATCACATGTATGTGTGGGTGTTACATACAGCAAACTATCTTAACATGTATGTGTGGGTGTTATATAGAGCAGAGTATCTTAACACATGTATGTGTGGGTGTTATATAGAGCAGAGTATCTTAACACATGTATGTGTGGGTGTTATATAGAGCAGACTATTTTAACACATGTATGTGTGGGTGTTATATAGAGCCGACTATTTTAACACATGTATGTGTGGGTGTTATATAGAGCAGACTATTTTAACACATGTATGTGTGTGTGTTATATAGAGCAGACTATCCTAACACATGTGTACAGTATGTGCCAGTGTTATATACAGCTGCCTCAGTCATTTCCTGGGCACTGCACTCACACACACACACACACACACACACACACATGCACACACACACACGGGTTTGTACTCTGTTTTTTTCTATCACATTATTCCAGGACCACACCCACACATGCTGCATTGAGGTCATTAGTGCAGGAAGCAGCATAATGCATTCGGAGGTCGCTTATGGCTCGGTGCTACGGCAGTCAAACTTGTCTAGACAAGGCAGTGAGCTAGTCAAGCTTATTGGTCGGCCGAGAGTGTTGGGAACTGCTCGTAGTTGGTAACCCTCTTGTCCATGTGCTCAAACATGTCATGGGCTGATAACTCCTTCCTCGTACAATCAGCTTATCCCCCACAGGAGCTCTATAGATGACTGGAGTCACTGATATTTAGTGCTGGGGAGGGACCCATGGAACCCACAGAGTAGTCACTGATACTTAGTGATGAGAGGGGTCCCATGGAACCCACGGAACTCCTCTAGAGCAGTCACTGATACTTAGTGCTGAGAGGGGTCCCATGGAACCCACGGAACTCCCTCTAGAGTAGTCACGGATACTTAGTGCGAGGATGGGGGCCATGGAACCCACGGAACTCCCTCTAGAGCAGTCACGGATACTTAGTGCTGGGGAGGGTCCCATGGAACCCACGGAACTCCCTCTAGAGCAGTCACGGATAAGGATGGGGGCCATGGAACCCACGGAATCCCCTCTAGAGCAGTCACTGATACTTAGTGCTGGGGAGGGGTCCCATGGAACCCACGGAACTCCCTCTAGAGCAGTCAGTGCTGGGGATGGGGGCCATGGAACCCACGGAACTCCCTCTAGAGCAGTCACGGATACTTAAACTCCCTCTAGAGCAGTCACGGATACTTAGTGCTGAGGATGGGGGCCATGGAACCCACGGAACTCCCTCGTCACTGATACTTAGTGCGAGGATGGGGCCTATGGAACCCACGGAACTCCCTCTAGAGCAGTCACTGATACTTAGTGCTGGGGAGGGGTCCCATGGAACCCACGTAATCAGACGCTGACACTTAATTTTCTAAGGTGTGGTTTGCACATGCTCAGTGTGATGCAGTTCAAATCCACTCTATAGCTGCTGCAAGGTGATAAGCAGGCCTGAGCATGCTGTCAGTATGTTAAGCCCTGTCTTGAAAAGTGCTAGCTAAAATGCGAGTGACCTCTGCCTGACCTTCCAGAGCTGTACACAAGAGCGTGTACTCTGTGCAGTTTTCCGTTGGTGATCGCAGGGTTTCCTGCTTGACTCCTCCTAGTACATGTAGCTGCTTCTTCATCACCATAAGCTTCCATCTCTGCACCAACGGAAATCTGCATCCATGTTCTCTGGTGTGCTGCTTATGAATCTCTCTCATTCCAGCCTGTCCTCTGCTAGAAACTGCCTGGTCAGCTGTCCTTGTTAGATTAGATGACTCCCCCATCATTGGAGTTCTCTTCAGGAGCCAACTAGCTGAAGGTGTTGGCATGGCTACAGGACTGATTAGTTAGCTACTATTGGGCCACATTAGCAGCATATCCGTATATGGACAGAGATGCTCAATTAGTTAGCCTTGAATTTTCTTGCCGCCACAAGCTGGACTGGGAAGTGGTTAATAAAGTACTCTAACAGGTTGGAGCCAGAATTCTACCGAAGGCTTTGATGAGGACAGGCCTCTAACAAGGGGAGAGACAGAATTCTACCCGATGCCTAGTACGGTAGGCCTCTTAACAAGGATAAATCTGAGTCCTATCCTTGGGTTAACCCATCCACTAAAAAATCGATCGTAGGGTTCAAAAATATCCAATAAAGGTTATAAAAAAATAGCTACAGTACATTCTTTCTCTTCTTGCCTACCGAATATAAAGGCTATAGACATTCGGTAACTAAAGGGGAAATATTGAAAAACATCGACCGTTCAGAATTTGAGCAGCTGTTTCACCGCGATCAAGATGTGTGGTTGACTAACCTTGGAGGATGTGCTTTCTCGGGTTCTGGACAATGATTTTCCCGACTGTCTGAGGGGGAAAGCGGTAATGAACAAGGTGAGGGCACCTTGTCTTACCTTAGCCAGACCAGTGTTGACCCTGAAGCTCTGCTATCGCTCGGCAAAGTAGTCGGGCCTGACTTACCTTCAAGCAAGCCTAGCGCTCTCACTCGAGCTGACGATTTGGATGAAGATGAGAGTGCTTAGCAATGAAGAAGGCATTGGCAGTGAGTTTAGCTATAGTTGGCTGTGTGGTGATAAGTAGAGCCTGAACTTCAAAGGCTGTTTTAGCTTCCTTGTTCGTGGGTAGTCCAAAATGTTAATTTGAGCAAAAATATATATTACCACTGCGTGTCACAAAGAGGGAGTGTTTTTCCCCCAAAGATCACCATTGTAGACTTCACCCACCAGTAGTGTTCTTGTGTTTTACTTCCATCTGTTGTTGTTTGTTGCATTTATTGGCTTCTGCAGGTATTTTCTCTCTCTATTATATGTGCTTGTGTGTGTGTTCATATTCATGTGACTCATTGTGATGGTCATGTATTGTGCTAGCATGCATATATGGATTCACACTTCTGGAATGTACACATGTATCAAAATATCAAAATTGTGGCACACTGTACAAGTAATGTGGTACGTTTTCTCATCTTGGCTTAGCGTATTGTGTGCAAGTTTGTGATGGTAAAGGCCATGAGAGTTACCCTTTGGAGGGTGTGGTCAGCGGACATATACGGTCCTATGATGCTTTGGACAATACCAGGAACATCAAAGGTCTTGCCTGCCAAGGCCTAGTCAGATGGGCAGGTTAGGATTAGGTGGACAAGAACTTTGAACTTTGGAAATGCATGTGCGAGCATCCTGGAATGGACCACTCGGCCTATGACTGTTGCTCATGCACAAGTGTTGAGTTGTAATGCTTTTATAATCATGATGTGCACTAGACTCTGATAATCATGATGTGCACTCGACTCTGATAATCATGATGTGCACTAGACTCTGATAATCTGATATGCACTAGACTCTGATAATCATGATGTGTACTAGACTCTGATAATCATGATGTGCACTAGACTCTGATAATCTGATATGCACTAGACTCTGATAATCATGATGTGTACTAGACTCTGATAATCATGATATGCACTAGACTCTGATAATCATGATGTGTACTAGACTCTGATAATCATGATATGCACTCGACTCTGATAATCATGATATGCACTAGACTCTGATAATCATGATGTGTACTAGACTCTGATAATCATGATGTGCACTAGACTCTGATAATCTGATATGCACTAGACTCTGATAATCATGATGTGTACTAGACTCTTATAATCATGATGTGTACTAGACTCTGATAATCATGAACTCTGATAATCTGATATGCACTAGACTCTGATAATCATGATATGCACTAGACTCTGATAATCATGATGTGCACTCGACTCTGATAATCATGATATGTACTAGACTCTTATAATCATGATGTGTACTAGACTCTGATAATCATATGCACTGGACTCTGATAATCATGATGTGTACTAGACTCTGATAATCATGATGTGTACTAGACTCTGATAATCATGATGTGCACTCGACTCTGATAATCATGATATGTACTAGACTCTTATAATCATGATGTGTACTAGACTCTGATAATCATATGCACTGGACTCTGATAATCATGATGTGTACTAGACTCTGATAATCATGATATGCACTCGACTCTGATAATCATGATATGTACTAGATTCTGATAATCATGATATGTACTAGACTCTGATAATCATGATGTGCACTCGACTCTGATAATCATGATGTGTACTAGACTCTGATAATCATGATGTGCACTCGACTCTGATAATCATGATATGTACTAGACTCTGATAATCATGATGTGCACTCGACTCTGATAATCATGATGTGTACTAGACTCTGATAATCATGATGTGTACTAGACTCTGATAATCATATGCACTAGACTCTGATAATCATGATATGCACTAGACTCTGATAATCATGATGTGCACTCGACTCTGATAATCATGATATGCACTAGACTCTGATAATCATGATATGCACTAGACTCTGATAATCATGATGTGCACTCGACTCTGATAATCATGATATGCACTAGACTCTGATAATCATGATATGCACTAGACTCTGATAATCATGATGTGCACTCGACTCTGATAATCATGATATGCACTAGACTCTGATAATCATGATATGCACTAGACTCTGATAATCATGATATGCACTAGACTCTGATAATCATGATATGTACTAGACTCTTATAATCATGATGTGCACTAGACTCTGATAATCTGATATGCACTAGACTCTGATAATCATGATGTGCACTCGACTCTGATAATCTGATATGCACTAGACTCTGATAATCTGATATGCACTAGACATGATGTGTACTCGTCTCTGGTTGCTCCATGCACAAGTATTGGGTTGACATGTCAGAAACGAGCCAACTAGTGGAATAGCCTGGAGTGCAACTGGAAAAGTGTTCTTCCCATTTTATGGTCTCATCTCTCTCTCCTTGCATCTTATGTGGTTTAAATCCCTTCCTTCTTTTCTCTCTCCCTTCCTCACTTCCTTCCTACTTCCCTCCTTCCTCTCTTCCTCACTTCCTCACTACTTCCCTCCTTCCTCACTTCCTCACTTCCTTCCTACTTCCCTCCTTCCTCTCTTCCTCACTTCCTCACTTCCTTCCTACTTCCCTCCTTCCTCTCTTCCTCACTTCCTCACTTCCTTCCTACTTCCCTCCTTCCTCACTTCCTTCCTTCCTTCCTACTTCCCTCCTTCCTCTCTTCCTCCCTTCCTCACTTCCTTCCTACTTCCCTCCTTCCTCTCTTCCTCACTTCCTTCCTACTTCCCTCCTTCCTCTCTTCCTCACTTCCTCACTTCCTTCCTACTTCCCTCCTTCCTACTTCCCTCCTTCCTCTCTTCCTCACTTCCTCCCTTCCTTCCTTCCTACTTCCCTCCTTCCTCACTTCCTTCCTTCCTTCCTACTTCCCTCCTTCCTCTCTTCCTCCCTTCCTCACGTCCTTCCTACTTCCCTCCTTCCTCTCTTCCTCACTTCCTTCCTTCCTACTTCCCTACTTCCTCTCTTCCTCCCTCCTGCCTTCCTCCCTTCTTCCTTCTTTCCTGCCTTCCTTCCTTTCTACCTTCCCTCCTTCCCTTCTTCCTTCCTTCCTCCCTTCTTCCTTCTTCTCTACCTTCTCTCTTCTGCCTTCCCACTGCCTCCATCTGTAACCATGACTCCAGCTGCAACTGATATATTTTAGTGATCATCAAAGACATTCCTGTATTGGCCTTAACTTACAGGTATGTTGTTGTTGCTATTTGTTCAATGCAGGTGGAGTCTCAGTGATGGTGTGCAGGATACTGAAGTGAGCGACTAGTAAATTATGTGCATATTGTGAGCTGCAGTGATTCCATGCAACATAATTATTCACTGTTTGCATGTTGTTGTTGTTGTTGTTGTTGCAAGGTCTATGAGATTACCCTTTCTAAGGACTTCCAACCCAGCAGCCAAAGAAAAGCTGTTTCGACTATAAACCAGAATCTGGATCTTCCCATTCTAATCTCCCCAATTCCCCTTCAAATCGAATTGCCAACGTCTCCATCCCCTATCTCGTCTCCGATCTCCTCTCCTCTCCCCTCCCCTCTCCCCTCTTCCAACCCCTCCCCTTTCCCCTCTTCCCACCGCTCCCCCCCCCCTACCTCCCACCCATCGCCTCACTACCTACAAGTAGGTCCGTGCACGACTGCTGGCGAGACACACACGACATGCTATAGCTCTGATCTAGAGCTTCATCGACCACACCAACTCTGCATTGCCATTGACGAAGGAAGTGCGGTCGTGTACACGCCTTCTTCCATATTTCGCAACCAATCATGCTGCGGATCTCATCGAAATAGCATTTGCTCGACTGCGCTTAACGAAGGGGAGGTGTCTGGTATCATTAGGCATGACCACAAGACGCATTCCCGGAATGCGTCCGAGACACCTTCTCTTCCACCTTTCTACAATTCCAGTACGTCTTCCGCGTACCACTCAAGGAACAGCTCATTGGGCTCGCAGATGAGCAGCTGCTTCGAGTCGGACAGCATGCTGAACCAGATGACCGATATAGACTCATGTCTAGCAGTACAAACCGGCAGCAAC
The DNA here is from genome assembly GCA_028752905.1 of Cladorhizidae sp. MBARI D1340-BT2. Taxonomy (NCBI): domain Eukaryota; kingdom Metazoa; phylum Porifera; class Demospongiae; order Poecilosclerida; family Cladorhizidae; species Cladorhizidae sp. MBARI D1340-BT2. The sequence goes on along the minus strand of JAQNBH010000012.1, from coordinate 8,531,124 downwards.
CCAGACTTGAAGCACGTGAAGCTGTCGCAGGATTCAAGATTTTCCCGGCAAGGGGAGTCCTCGCCGTCTTCCTGCAGTAGCGATTTAAGTCTGCATCACCACATGAATAAGCCTATGGGCGCCAAGGTCACCATCATCGATATCTCGTCTCTCAACTTGGAGGAAACCTTACGGAATCTGTCTCTCGACAGGGTCGAGGATTACAAGAAGAAGCTGTCCATGAAGAGCTCGGAATGGATCAAGAAGGAAATGGAGATGCACAAGGACTCGCTGGTCGTGGTCAAAGTGAGCTCCAAGAGTAAGCATGTGGTGCATTTCAACGTGAAAGCAGGGGATATCCTCATCTGGGAATTTGCCACTAAGAAGAAGGACATTGCATTTGGTGAGTAACTGGCAGCGTATGTAATTGCAGGAGCAGCCAATGTGCATGACTGTTCCCTGGAAAGCTTCACATACCATTCCTGTGCATTTCTATTTCATGGAAAGCTTCACATACCTTTCCTGTGCATTACTGTTCCCTGGAAAGCTTCACATACCTTTCCTGTGCATTTCTGTTCCCTGGAAAGCTTCACATACCATTCCTGTGCATTTCTGTTCCATGGAAAGCTTCACATACCATTCCTGTGCATTTCTGTTCCCTGGAAAGCTTCACATACCATTCCTGTGCATTTCTGTTTCATGGAAAGCTTCACATATCTTTCCTGTGCATTACTGTTCCCTGGAAAGCTTCACATACCATTCCTGTGCATTTCTGTTTCATGGAAAGCTTCACATATCTTTCCTGTGCATTACTGTTCCCTGGAAAGCTTCACATACATGTACCATTCCTGTGCAATATGTGCATTACTGTTCCATGGAAAGCTTCACATACCATTCCTGTGCATTTCTGTTCCATGGAAAGCTTCACATACCATTCCTGTGCAATACTGTTCCCTGGAAAGCTTCACATACCATTCCTGTGCATTTCTGTTCCATGGAAAGCTTCACATACCATTCCTGTGCATATCTGTTCCATGGAAAGCTTCACATAACATTCCTGTGCATTACTGTTCCATGGAAAGCACATCATTCCTGTGCACTTCTGTTCCATGGAAAAGCTCCCCATACTATTCTAATGGCACTCACAAATTTAGCATTTACGAGAATTAGGAATACTTGTAACTTTAAAAAATGTGAGTGCAACTTGCTTCATCCTGCAGCTGTCTTTTCTAAAACTTCTCTCTCTCCTAAAGCTGTTAAAATGACTAACTGTTGTCATGTCAACATGCAATGATGCTGTTTATTGTTATAGGAGTGTCCTTTGAGGCCACTGAAGTAGCCACTAGGCAATCTCCTCTACCAGATAGTCATGAAGTAAGTTCAATACCGTCAGTATACTCGGGGCATGAAATGGGAAGGAGGGGGGAGGGGTGATATATTTTTCAAACGCTTCAATGTTGTTGTTTTTAGATGACCCTTTACGACCAGATCTGGGGAAACCAGTCCCAACACTGTTGTAATAATTTAAAAAAATGAGTTGATATATACATTAATATTGGCACTTACATGTATGACACTTATGATGCCTAAAGTTCATGTCCCGAACTGTTGGAGTGTGTCAATCAGTTACCATCCAGCAATCATTCACTCAAAAACTAATTGCTGGATTAATTGCATTTCAAACACGTTGCTAGGGCACGGGCTACATGAGGCGCGGGCTACATGAGGCACGGGCTACATGAGGCACGGGCTACATGAGGTGCGGGCTACATGAGATGTGGGCTACATGAGGTGCGGGCTACATGAGGTGCGGGCTACATGTAGGCGTATATTTACTTCTGAGGTGAAGCTGACTTTGAGTATGGCCACTGTTCTGCTCGCCATTCCGAGGCCTTCCCCGGCCCATCTATTTAAAGCACTAGCTACGTCTTCTACACAAGTCATCTCAGTCAATCAAGGCTAACTTGAAAAGTTTGAGATAAATATTTCAAAATTGTGTTATCTTTTGCAGGGGAGAAAAAGTACTAAAACGTTGGTTCACCCCTTCCCCCAAGAAGTCGTCTGTTTTTACTTAATCAATCTCAAACCTTAAGAAAGCCCTATCTTCGCTCTGTAAAGTTGAACTCTTAACTTTTGACCCCAGCAAGATTTGAAGAGGGTAATCTCTTCAAAAAGGGTTAATTAAAGTCAGCACACTAGAAAATTAGTATTAAATAGCACCACTTGCATTTAGGTCCATAATACCACTCAGTTGTGGTGTTTCTTGCATAACAGGTTACTCGAGCAACAAAACAAGTTTGAGCCTTAGTGATGTTCTGATCTTGGAGAGAGCTTTGTGGAGAGATGTTCCGAACAACCTTAGCCATTTTTCCTTGTCATACATGCAAAAACTTACCCAACCCTTCATATTATATATCTTATGGTAAAAAATATATGCGTAGGATTAATTAAGGTTGCAGGTCTTAGAAGACAGACATGTTTGACCTTTAACCAATCCTTGAATTATTTCTGCATCTAGCTCGTTTTGTTTTGACAACACATATCAGCACGTGCCAAGTCTTGTCGCTATGGTGATCGGGTCATGTGTAGACCACACTGTACACTACACAAAACCAGCACATCCATACATGTACATGCATATTGTTGCTATTGTTGGCTGTTCCCATCCTGGTAGTTACCGCCCCCTCCCCCCTTCAAGGGCCTCCTTCAAGGACTTGGTAGCAGCTGCACAGGAGAATTCCACAAACCAAACAGTACCAAAGATTCTCAATGAACTCTCAGTTGACATAATAACATTACAATAACCTTCTCAATGAAATTGTATTCTCTCGCCGCTTCGACTAGATGCTCTAGCCTTCATCAGGAATAATATTCCTGATGAAGGCTAGAGCATCTAGGTTATTATAATACCATCGATGTTTTGGTAGATGATCTGCTGGACTTGGTGAACAGTCATCCAGGACTGAGAACTCCGCAAACCAAACAGCTGAATTGGGTGCAAGTCATTTGTTTTGCTTATAGTATAGCACACGAGCTGGCGTGATTACATAAGTGATGATCACCCTTACCCACAACTTTTTCCTGTAGCAGCTTATTTGTGGACGATCATTGTAACAGTTCGAGTTTTTTTAATTTTCTTCTTTAAATTTTTATTTATTTATTATTATTATTATTTGATTATTGAGAAAGTCATTACAAGTTATTATATTTAATTGAATGCAGGCTATTCATGTGAAGCATCAAAGAGTGGATACATAGGTAGATGCTTAGGCTATTCATGTGAAGCATCAAAGGGTGGATACATAGGTAGATGCTTGAAGATGAATATGAAGATTTTTGTCTGCCTGTTTACTACCTTAGCAAAGAAAGTATTTTTAAATTTATTTATTATTATTATTTTAAGATAATATGGCTGAAATATCCTTTAGGAGTCTATGGAGGAAGATGTTAATATGAGTTTTTAACAAGATATGTGCTTTGGCAGTTTTGGTATAAAAATAAACTTTATCGAGGTACGCGAGACCGAATCTATGCATTGCCACATCGTTCTCCGTCTGCAATAAACCTTAGAGCCAGGAAATTCGCGTGGGAGCATCCCTTAATGAAGAGAAAAGGGGATTTCAAGTGTTTCGCAGCAAGCAAAGGTGGCTGTGCAGCTTTCCTCAGCAAAAGAGAAGAGCCCCCAGGAATGGCAGTCAACACAACCTTTCCATGGTGGCCATTGTAAGCACCTGGATTCTTTCCTGTTTTTTTGTTTTCTTTTCTTTAGCTTGCTGACCCTGTCAATCCAGATGTTGAGCTTTCCGAATAATTTAGCAGTTACTTAAATATACCTAAATATATTTAAAAAAATTAAAAATATATATATATTTAATCTGATGTGTGTATAGTTTAAATAAGGTCATGTTAATGTCTTATTGTACACATGTGTAGTGCTTAAGGTGGTCAATTGTCTTGCTATATTGTACACATGTGTAGTGCTTATTCTTATATAAGAATATTGTTTTCTGATGCAGACAAGCACACGATTGCCCATGAGTTAGCAACACTGTTTTAAGTAGACACGATAGCCATGCAGAATTAATGAATCTGAGGTAATGCAGCTCTATGGCTCTGCATGTAGCTAGCTTCACGAGCTGAAATCGAGTGCAGAAGAACAGGTGAAGAACGTGACCTTCAAGGCAAATATAAAGCCTTTATAAGCTGTTCGGTGTCTCCCCCCATCCTCCCTGCACCCTTCGTAAGACATGGATAGGCTACAATCCAAATGCTAAAAATAGCCTAGAAAATTGCTTTTCGATCGAGATTGAAATTTGATGTTTATGAGAACGTCTGGTTAGTGGGCGGGTCTAAACAATCTGTTTTATGGGGTAGACATTTTTTATGGGGTAGACATGGGGAACCAACTTCAAGGTGTGTGGAAGGAAGCCGTTCAAGAAACATGTTTTCATTTTTTCCCTTGTAGCATGGCCACACCTCAAACTTCATTCTTGCATCTGTTTATAGTATATTGTTGTATGTATGTAGTCCATGGAGCGGAAGATGGCGGCCATTCTGCCTATCTTCAGAGTGAGCACTCAATCCCACCCTACCATCGGCACTCATACTGCCTCACTGGATGGGGTCTATGAAATCACATTTGATAACATGTATTCTCGGTGAGTATTGGCTTTTGTCTTGGCCATGTGGCATGGAAATATTCACCAATAAATAACATCGCTAAATAACCAATATGAGCTAAATTAAGAGTTAAATATTTCCACTGATTGTTTTGTTGTTGTTATTATTTTTATCATCCATTATAATTTGAAGCATTCTCTCCAAATAAAATGTTGGTTTTTGTTAATCCCAAGTTTCCATATGAGTCCTTTCATGTAAGTCGCTGCGGTCTTTCTGAAGTATTGCCAAACATCCCCTTGTGAATTTTTTTCATTATATTAACATCATCATCATCATATCCCCGTAGGAGTTATCATTTATAATATTATTATTATATTAACTGTTATTATTATATTAACTGTTATTATTATCATCATTACATCCCCATAGGAGTTGTTATCATTTATATTATTATTATTATTATTATTATTATTATTATTATTATTATTATTATTATTATTATTATTATTATTATTATTATTATTATTATTATTATTATTATATTAACCGTTATCATCATCATCATCATCATTACATCCCCATAGGAGTTATCACATTATTATTATTATTATATATATATATATATATATATATATATATATATTTTATCATCATCATCATTACATCGCCATGGGAGTTGTTATCAATATATATATATATTATTATTATTATTATTATTGTAAGCGTTATCATCATCATTACATCCCCCTAGTTGTTATCAGTTGTTATCATTTATAATAGTATTATTATTATTATATTAACCGTTATCATCATCATCATTACATCGCCTTGGGAGTTATTATAAATAAATAAATAACTATAAGTGTTATCATCATCATTAAACATAATCATCACCAATGTCATTACCATCCTAATTACTAGAGTGTCTTAGGAGTTCAATTACTATGTTTTTTTAAAATTATAGCCTTTAGGATTTCTATCCCCATACCCTTAGAAAACCCTTTACCATTTAGGACATTTGGTAAAGGTCATCGCAAGGATAAAGTCCGTTATCATTTCTTCTTTTCCCTAGATTTTTTGCAAAGGAATTGTACTACAGGATCACCACTCAACCTTTGGAACCCAATGCCCATTACTTGGAACAGTAGAGATTGAAATCAAGTCCACGTCTTGTAAATACATGTTATGTCCTGTCAATACACTAATATATGTGTGTTTGTGTATACTCTATAAATGTGATTCAATTTCTTTTCACTGTTTGAATCAAGCTGTTTGAATCAAGTGTATGTAATTATATATGTATAGTGTATAGTGCATCTGAAGAGATTCTATCCTGTTTGTTGATTTGTTATTGTGAGACTGAAGTATATAGAGTTTATGCCATACCCATTTCAATGAAACTTTTAACATTTTTACTGAGTATGGCTGAGAATAAGATGGGTGCACATTCAGAAGCAGCGATGATACCACAAAAAATATTTGTGGTTACAATTGGACATACACTGAACTTGAATATAATGCAAAAGATCTCTAGATGCTAAAAGCTGTTGCTTTGGTATATATAACCATGCCAAAGTGACATGCTCTCAAAGTTATGGCCCTGGAAACCTGCATCCCTTGACTCTGCAATTCTGGCTCTTGATTGGAAAGTATCAGTAAACTATTTGGCACTGATAGTTGTCCAGGAGCCAGAAGTGTGGAGAATTCAGGCGTGCATGTTTTGAGGTCCCGCACGGTTATATATATATATATACCGTATCAAAAGAGCTTATATTGAGTCTGTGCAGAATCATTATATGGAGCTCCAAAGTCGTAACAGAAGTTATATTTTTATATGGTAACAATTTTATATGGTAACAATTTTATATGGTAACGATGAGTAGGAAGAGGGAGGGGGCATGTACTGATGAATTAGGAGGATTTTTTTTTGCTAACGTCGAAAACAAATGTGACCTTTTTCTTAGGTGACCGACCATCTTGGATTTTGTTTCATGTATATAACTGGCAAAGGTCAAGATAGCTGTAACTTATATATCTACAGAGATGAATGGATGGACCACACAGTTTAATGTTTAAGATGGGTATATGTCTCAAATGCTATTTTCATGCCTGAAATGAAGTGAAATTCTAAGCAAGGATAGGTGACTGGGAATCACTTATATACTGCTACTATATAAAAAGAAAAAAGCAACTAACATGGAAAGCATTAGGGGAAATTTTTAACTCAAATGACAATTCCGGGATATCCATGGTAATTGGAGAGAGAACAGTCCTCATGAGGAAGAACTAGCATTGCTGCGCATCGTCGGGTGTATTGGAAGTTCGACCTTAAGGGGGTAGTTCACCCCAAACTGGTAAAAAACGTCTGTTGACCCATAACTTTTTTTATAATTGGTTTGTGTAGATAATGTTATGCTCAAATTGTTACTTGTTCTATGTGCTTTCCAATGATATATAAAATATCTCTAGAGGCATGTTTTGTCAGAAGATGCATGCAGAAATGCAGAAACAGGGACCCTCCTTCTCTTGGCAGACCCCCACTACTCATTTTTAAAAATCAAAAGCTGTAAATTGGTTTGTGGCTTGTCAAAGCTATATGGGTGGTTTTATATTGCAATAACTAAAAAAAAAAAATTTTAAGAGAAGGTTACATTAATAATACATCAAAGATTAAACATCTCCATCCACCTCTGCAGGGATGGGTTATGGAAAACAGTTCAGTTAGTTAGTCTACACCATCTACCTCCGCCAGGCGAATGGGTTGCCTCTGGACCCACAGTGAAGCGTTTCCTCTCCAAAGGGCGATGGCCAAGCGTTGAAATAAGTGGCGGGTGCTATCAACGGGGTCAATGCCAAGGCGCTGTCCCTGCAGGCGACCTATTCTTTTGATGGTGACAATAGCCTCCTCACACCAGCCTCCCAGAGCTTCCACCACCAGGGGAGTGAAATGGATGCCTGCAGAGTGGCACTCCTCTGAATGTGCCCTCATTTTTCGGTCTTCACCTACCCTGAGTGCATATCCAGGGGTTTTCGCTGCTCCCGCGATGGTCTGCTGTTAAGTGGTTGTTGAATGGCAACGTGCCCTATTTGATTACGCGCTAAAAATTGTATTTTAGCGCGTAATCAAATACGGCATTCAACAACCACTTTAATTAAGTTTTGTTTGTTTGGGGGAAAAGGGAAAAAAAGGGGAAAAAATTACTGTAAAAATAAAATTTTTTAAAAAGGATTTTTTTTATTACTGTAAACACTTTAGTTATTTCAATATAAAACCACCCATATCACAGCTGTTAGCTTTGACAAGCCACAAACCAATTTACAGCTTTTGATTTTTTAAAAATGAGTAGTGGGGGTCTGCCAAGAGAAGGAGGGTCCCTGTTTCTGCATTTCTGCATTTCTGCATGCATCTTCTGACAAAACATGCCTCTAGAGATATTTTATATATCATTGGAAAGCACATAGAACAAGCAACAATTTGAGCATAACATTATCTACACAAACCAATTATTAAAAAAAGTTATGGGCAGTCAAAGTCAACAGACGTTTTTTTACCAGTTTGGGGTGAACTACCCCCTTAAAATAGCGGTCCCAAAGGAAGCAAAAAACGTCTAGTATCGTAGAAGGTATTTTCAGCCGATTTTGACCCAAACGAGCGAAGGCGAAGGGATATAGAATACTAAGTATCCATTTTCCGCTGGGATGCTGGAAGCCTATTTTAAAATGGCAGCCAATAAGTTTATCTCAACAAAAACTCATTCGGCATCCTCTTAGCATCATATGATGTCGGGGAGACACTACTCGATTTTTTCCCTTCTTTTCAATATTTTTGTTTTTGCTTCATATTCATGCGGACCACCTATTTTTGAAATTTTAGAGCAAGTAGAAGCTCCATTCTTTTTTTACGATTTATTTTGTGCTCACTCTACATTCTGACAACCGTTGAAATTCTTCACCATAACCGTTCATCGGGAGAGTTGCTTTGCATATTGAGAGTTAGCTAATTGCTCCAATGCGCTGTCCCCATGGAAACCTAGAAAGAGAACAGGATTTCAAAGATGGCGTCGACTCCGTTCAAAAAGTTCGTGAAACAGAGGTGTATTCGCCGGGGGGAAAGGCCCAGAGTGTTCCCAAGTAGCAAAGCTGTGTTCAAGACTCCAGAAAAGCCTACGCCAGTGTTGAATGCTAGCCAGAAGAAGTTAGCCTTGGCCTCGCCACAATCGGGGTCCAGCAAATGACTTTGAAGTTGGAGCTGAGAAGGAGATGACAGGTATGCGTTTGTTGGACTGTCAGATGATACTTGCTGCTGTTGAGGGTCTTCTTTGCCCTGAATGTGAGTCTCCTGTCACTGTCTCTGAGAATTTTGCTATTAGAAAGGGTCTCGTTACAAGATTGGCCATTGTTTGTACTGGCTGTTCTTCGGAGCGTTTGCTTTCTGACTCCGGCTCTGCTCAGGCACCCTCTGCTAATGCCAAATCTGTCTCAGCTATGAGGATGATTGGTCGAGGTAGAGAAGGGTTGGCGACTGTTTGTTGCAGTGATGGACCTACCATTCCCGTTGACAAATTCGCCTCAAGGCTGATTCCAACTTACCCGTAACGTAACGTAAAGTCTTACGTTAAGTCATGCCATTCACACTAGTTACACCTGACAACTTAAGTTAAATCCTACCTTGAACTCAGGAAACTATGCCCACCTATAACAGAAGAAGGCACCTGCTGTTACTATTGCTGCTGAGGAGGTGTAAGAGAAGGCAGCAGAGGAGAATGTGGGCGAGGAAAATATTTTAAATGTAGGGCTACAAAAGGAGAATATCATGCCTTGATCTCAGAAATGAGGCTGGAGATCACCAGAGCTTCTACAGGGACTTCCACATGACACCACAGACGTTTGCACATTTACTTAGCCTTGTTGGTCCCTCTATCAGACGGGAAGACACCAGGTTTCGTCTAGCTATTCCACCTTACAAAAGACTAGCTATAACACTCCGATATCTGGTTACTGGTTACACAATGCAAGACAATTTCATTTAGCTACCGTGTGGGCCACTCGACTGTCAGTGGAATCATTGAGAGCACACGTGATGCCATCTGGAATGTATTACTACCTCAATACTTGCAACGGCCAACTACTGCTATGGAATGGAAGCGTATAAGTGAAAGGTTTGAACAGATATGGAACATTCCAGATTGTGTGGGAGCTATTGATGGAAAACATGTAGTCATGCAGGCTCCTGCACATTTAGGCTCCACTTGTGTAGTACTATTGGCTGTGTGCGACGCTCACTACTGTTTTACCTTAGTTGACATTGGTGATGCAGGGAGGCATAGTAATGGGGCATCCTTAGTAATTCAGCTTTTGGACGAGCCTTGGAAGCAGGACTCCCTAGTGGAATAAGATCTCCCATGCCATACTTCCTAGTTGGTGATGTTGCATTTCCTCTCAAGACATGTATGCTCCGTCCTTATCCTGGAAGATACCTTCCAGAGAATAAGCGTATCTTCAACTATCATCTCTCAAGAGAAAGATTATAGAGAACACATTTGGTATCATGGCATCCAAGTTTCGCATATTTAAAGGCCAATCTTAGCAAAGCCTGAAAAAGTGATGAAAATTACACAAGCAGCATGTTGTCTGCACAACTACCAGAAGATATCAGAAGCAAGCAATCCTACATCCAATCGACCATACTGCACTAGTGTTGATCAAGAAGATGGAGATGGAAATTTGATCCCAGGCCTTGAAACAGCAGCTGGAATTACAGATATCAGCCATGTTGGAAGCTACACATATTCTCGCTCTGCTGCAGATTTACGTGACACAATCATGAACTACTTCGTATCTTCAGCAGGAGAAGTGCCATGGATTAGGCATGTTCGCAGCAGTGGTCAATAAATATACAAATACAACACATTCAAGTTTATGTCAAATGTTTATCAAACAAAAATTTGTTGATACTAATAAAGAGAAGTGTTAGTGGGCGGGGGGAAATATGCAGGGGTAGGCTGTGAATTACAATATTGAATTTCGTACATTATCTGTTGAATTGTCATCTTAGCTAAGGCCTTCTGCTGATCAGTCATCTTCTTTAGCGATGCTCCAATACTCTGCGCAAACAGATTATCTTCGTCAGATGGCAATTGATCTTGATCTTTCTCTAGAGCTTTTAAAATCTCTCTTTCAATTGCATCTGGTGTTGAAGAAGACCGCTTCATTCTTTTTTGTAAAGGCGGTCTATAAAAGTAATATATCAAACCATATGCATAAATGCAGAAAACCAACCTAGGCGATGATGAAACAGATGGCACTGGTGTGCAAGGAGAAGAGCATAGATTTTGCTGGTCTTGTTGGCCTGTTTCTTCAACATTCTCATGACTCTGACTTTCCTCCAACTCCAACACACAAGAAGACATGTTTCCTTCAGACCTAGCACAATCGTGAAATAGTTTATGCAAGCGTCATTGGTCTATAGAGACTAGAATTATAGTACAACACTTCCATGCATGCAGCTATGCAGCTAGCTGGGTATGTTAGATACTTTCTGTGTTTGATGTAAACCTTGAGAAAATCCAAGTGGGGTAGCAATCCCCATGGCACACACACCTTGGCTGCATCTCCACTCTTCTTTTTTTTCTTCATCTCTTTTACATATCTTTCTCTTAGTTGTCCTCCACCTCTTTTGACAGATAATTTGTACAATGTTTGCTTATACTTTGGTAGGTAAGATGATTATGGCTAGGCCAATGTCTGCTAGCTACCTAAATCCAATGTACCAGTTCTTCCCAGTACCTCAGCAATTGCAGTCCATGCATTCTCCTTCTTCAGAAGAACTTTGAAATCTGCTGATTTGCTGTTATATAGGCAAGGGTACTCCATAACTGTCTCTATCATTAGTTCATCTTTATCCATTTTCTCCTTCTAATAAATGTGCACCCACTATCCCTTACCTTTTCAGTAAGAGTTGAGCTCTGCTGAAGTCCTTACTTTACATTAAGTTTCATTAAATTTGACATTAAGTTCATGTATGAATGGCTTTACGTTATGTTAAGTGCACTTTACTTTACTTAAGTCTGTAGTGTGAATCAGGATTTATGGTAAATACAACAGCACCACTGTGCTCTGCCAAAGTAGTTTGTCATTGGCATCAGCACATCTTCATGACCTTGAGGGCGCCTCACGTGACAAAGTCATTGATGCTATGGTGATGTGTGATGCAACATGGTCTCGACGTAGGTTCATAGCATTGTAAGGGGTGGTGGTGTTGGCATCTTGGAAGACGGGACAAATTCTTGACGTGGAAGCACTAAGTAAGCATTGCAGTGTCTGCGTTCTTCAACAGGAGAGAGACGAGGATTCCCAGGATTACAAGGACTGGTGGGCACAGCACAAATACTCTTGTTCTATTAATTACGAGGGGTCTTCTCCTGCCAATGGAGTGCATGCACTGTAAATCTGGAAGCGATCTGTTGAGAAACACCATCTGTGTTACACTCATGTCATCTCTGATAGAGATAGCAAGACAGTAAACCTCTTGAACAGTGAGCAGCCATATGGTGAGAATGTCAAGATTGAGAAAAACGAATGCGTAGGCTATGTTCAAAAGAGAATGACAAAAGCCCTAAATGACTTGAAAAAGACTAAGAAGGTGGACGATGATGGGAAGACTATTAACTGAGGTGGGAAAGGCAGGCTCACGAATAAAAACATTCAAACTATACAGGTTTACTATGGTAGGGCCATCCGCAATCATGCTGGAGATTTAAATGGAATGATGAAGGCAGTCTGGGCAATTTTTTGCCACTCTACTTCTACTGACGAGAGTCCTCACCATGAGGACTGTCCTCCTGGTGGTAATGACCCAAAGAAGAATCGGTTGTAGGTTCCAGAATGCTCTCGCTAAAAAATAAGACCCACCATCTCACAGTAATCCAATAATCCCACCTGATCTGGCAGTGCACATCAAGCCAGTATTTACACGGCTTGCGGACGTGGATCGGTGTTTGCTTGGTGTGACACAAAATCAAATTGAGAGCTTTAATGCTACTGTCTGGCTTAGGTGTCCAAAGGAGAGCTTCTCTTGTCCTACAACTGTCCATGTTGCAGTTAACTTGACTGTTCTTACATTCAATCATGGAATGAAAGGATTGTCACCCTTGCTAGAATCCATTGCTCCAATCGGGCCATTGTTTGGTATATACATCATGGCATCCAAAGACAAACGAAGGGTGCAGCAATAAAGTGAAGAAGAAGGAACTAAAAGAAAAAGAAAAGCTACAAGACTGAAGAGAATAGAGCTGGAAATTGCAGAAGGAGTTACGTATGAAGCTGGTGGGTTTTAACAGTGCATATGCATACAGGCAAACATCACTTTTTGAACTTGGAACGAATGTAACTCAGCTAATTTGTAACTCATATTTACTTTTTATATATCTAATTCTATGCTTTATTGCTTTATGATATAATAGGATGATATTTTCAATTACTGGTACCATACTCTTGTTCAAATTCATATGATCCACTGTGTAGGTTTTGACAACCAAAAATTCGTAATTAAGTCAGTTCACTCATCAAAGCATGATGGTTGACCATGGTTCTTATTATATTACTCTAAAGTGGTTTAGCTAACCACTAGATATTCTACAGGCATTAGCAGGGTGGTTCAAATTCCTGTTCAGGGTGAAATAAGTGGTCTCCTTTTTTCCATGATTTTTTAAACTGAAATCAATGGTATTTATATAATCAAATATACCAATGAAAAGCATATGAAATGGGCTTCATTCTGATATCAAAATAATTTCCACACGGTATAATGTAAAGAAGTTATGACAATTTATTTGAACATGAAATTTTGGTTAAGTCTCCCCTTAAGCCAATTTTCATCCTAACAATCATGTCTTGAATACTTAGCGAAGTAAGCGTTTCCCCCCCAAAAAACTTAATGAAAATTCATCTTCAAGATCTTTATCTGTTAGTGACGGTCAAAATAATCAACAACGAGGTTGGGTCAGTGCGCAAGTGGAAGGGGAAAATGAAGGTGAGAAATGAGAAAGACTGGGAGGAGGAAGTAAACGGAAAGAGTACGCTGAATTTTTATAAATGGTGCAGGGGTGGAGAGGTATATATGTGAGGTCCATATTGTCAGGAAGGTGTGCGTTTGCTATTTCAACTGAGGACTGCATCAGCTTGGTTGTTAGAGGATAAGAAGAGATGTGGCATAGTTAGGGATGAGAGGTGTATAATGTGTGATAGTGGAGCAGGGGAGGATGTGGAACATTTCTTGGTGATATGCGGGGAATTTGAGAGGGATCGGCTGGTACTAATGGATGAGGTGCGCAGAATTGTAGGGACAGGACAGTGGCTGGATTAATTTAGAAGAGTGAGTAAGGATGGAAAGGTGACATTGCTTTTGGGGAAAGATGTGGAGGGAGTAAGTGATGCAGTGATGGAGGAGGAGGGTGTATGTGTTATGTATTGGGTAGGGAAGTGGTAGCAGAGGAGAAAGGAACTGTTGTATGGTGAGCTGAGGAATGATCTTTTGGTTCCCTTCCGCCCCCCCCCCCCCTCCTTGAGCAGCGGGACACTCATAACTTAATATTGTGGATAATTTTATTAGTTGATTTTTAATATAGATTGTTTGGTTACTAAATAGTCCTACCCTGTGCTGTAATATATATGTGATGGCATTAACAGGCTCAGCAATATCAAGATGAAGATTAAATCATCAACAAAGCTTCTCAGCTAAAACTCACTTTGACATTTTGGTATCATAAATGTTGTCTTCAGCCAATTTTGACCCCAAGTGCTTGAATCCTTCACGAAGGTAGTAAGTCCCGTTAAAAAACTGAATTTTCGTTTTCAAGATCTTGTATTGTTTTCTTCCGACTCATAACTTGCGTATACGTTCGTCATAATTTTACCACCAGAGCTCCAAAACTGTTCCATGCATTGCCACGACAAACATGTTTCCTAATTTAGCACCTTTACTTTTATCCCAATCAGAAGACTTCAAACTGAATGCAAAAACGAACTGTTTCTTGATTCAGCAATAAGGAAGGACTATACCTCAAACCACAAAAAGTTGGAAGCATTAATTTGTAATCACTATAACTTTCCCCCCATTCCTCTGTGCAGGAATGATACTGTTGTTTATCCTGTGATTTCAAAGTACAAGAATATCTATTATATAGAATTTACAGCCAGCAACATTAATGTCACTTAAAAACTACACCTCATCTGTGAATCATAGTGTGGTGGGATCAATGTCCCAATGAAATTCTGAGAATAAAAGTGGAATGTAACTGGCTCCACAGGCCCGGTTCGGTTAATTAAATCATGGCAAATGCATTGCAAGATCAATCACCAAAAGGCCACCTCTTCTAATGACGGCATTGCTTGCAGTGAAAAAAATAATACAATTTTTTTTTTTAAGTCTGATATCCTCAAATCATAGAGCTCTAAAAGAGCTCTCGAACGACACACACTTACAAAAAAAATTGAAAGAATTATGGCAAAGTTATTACCATATCGAAAACAGAAAGCATGGATTTCCATGAACAAAGATGTCGAGTAAAAACTCGAGTACACATGATGCCTGCGAAGAAAGTTTCAAATTGGAACAGAAAATTGCCCAGTAGAGCAGCATATATCCACATTCATCAGGTTTAATACCCATTCAGTCATGGTAGAGACATTGGTGGAGGGCCAATGTGTTATGCATATTATATAGACAGCGCTATCATCTGAAACATACTTGTCCAGACAAAAGAATCTAGTTTTTATGTTCTAGTTTTGCCTGATGTTAGTGTAGAGAAACTAATAACAAAGCAACTTGTGGAGTCTTTGTGCCATTTCACCGTGCTAATAACTGGATCATCATTAGCCCTCTCAATCCAGTTTCACAATTAGATATCTCTAATTATGTTGGCTCTGCTTGCTTGAGGTGTGTACTTTTGGTGTCATGTAGAGCCTGCACAATCTAAAATAATTCCAGTTGACAGCTCCTTGTCAAGACTGGTACTGAGTAATAACCTAATGGCAATGGCAGGCTACGTATATATCACACAGCATGGTCACAGCTGTGTGTTCTATGAACGTGCCAGTTTGTTAATTATTTATCACTCCATTGTTTATTACTTTGCTCTGTTATTATTATTATTGTTGTTGTTATTATTACTAAATAACTAATTAACAAAATTACTACTACTACTACTACTACTACTACTACTACTACTACTACTACTACTACTGCTGCTACTACTACTACTACTACTACTACTACTACTATTATTATTATTATCACTGTTGAGTGCATATCCGTGCATATCCTAATGTTGATTCCAATGCCCTTTATTAGGAGTTGCTCTCACTAAGACGCCGCAAGCATGAATATTTTTGCTGACTCAGCTAATTCCGGGGGGGGGGGGGGAAAGAGAGAGATAAATAAGCTGTTTGTAGACCAGGACCAGGGGGCAAAACATTTCTGAAATGGAAAAGATGTCCGTATCGAACAAGATGCCAACGGCATGTCAATCAAAAACTATTTCCTTTGTCTTTCGCTACATGTAGCTTTTCTCCATTGAAGGACCTCGAGAAGGTCTTATGAATGTAACGACCTAGAACAACACTTTACCGATTATATAGTCCGTTTAAACTGCTATGGTTCGATAGCTCTACAGATATATTAAACTTTGCTAAGCAAGTGACAGATTATACACATTGCTTACGTGTTCATGAGAACAAGCCCCCCCCCCCCCCCCCCCCTCCCACCACCCACACCCCACACCCTACACCCCATCTACATCAATAAATACATACATAAATAAATATTTAGACAAGGTTGTGGTAGCTTGAAAGGCAATTATGCGTGATTCTATTTGGTACTCTGATGGGAGCACCACTGGATGAACTTGCCCTCTTCTTATGGCCTGATGGGAACACCACTGGATGAAATGGCCCTCTTATGGCCTGATGGGAGCACCACTGGATGAACTTGCCCTCTTCTTATGGCCTGATGGGAACACCACTGGATGAATTGACCCTCTTATGGCCTGATGGGAATACCACTGGATGAACTTGCCCTCTTATGGCCTGATGGGAGCACCACTGGATGAACTGGCCACTCTTATGGCCTGATGGGAACATCACTGGATGAACTGGCCCTCTTATGGACTGATGGGAACACCACTGGATGAACTTGCCCTCTTATGGCCTGATGGGAGCACCACTTGATGAACTGGCCCTCTTATGGCCTGATGGGAACACCACTGGATGAACTGGCCCTCTTATGGCCTGATGGTAGCATCACTGGATGAACTGGCCCTCTTATGGCCTGATGGGAATGCCACTGGATGGGAACACCACTGGATGAACTGGCCCTCTTATGGCCTGATGGGAGCACCACTGGATGAACTGGCCCTCTTATGGACTGCTGGGAACACCACTGGATGAACACCACTGGATGAACTGGCCCTCTTATGGCCTGATGGGAGCACCACTGGATGAACTTGTCCTCTTATGGCCTGATGGGAGCACCACTGGATGAACTTGCCCTCTTATGGCCTAATGGGAGCACCACTGGATGAACTGGCCCTCTTATGGACTGATGGGAACACCACTGGTTTAACTGGCACTCTTATGGCCTAATGGGAGCACCACTGGATGAACTTGCCCTCTTATGGCCTGATGGGAACACCACTTGATGAACTGGCCCTCTTATGGCCTGATGGGAACACCACTGGATGAACTGGCCCTCTTATGGACTGATGGGAACACC
This sequence comes from Cladorhizidae sp. MBARI D1340-BT2, assembly GCA_028752905.1. NCBI lineage: Eukaryota > Metazoa > Porifera > Demospongiae > Poecilosclerida > Cladorhizidae > Cladorhizidae sp. MBARI D1340-BT2. The sequence continues at coordinate 8,513,756 of JAQNBH010000012.1, read as the reverse complement.
ACTGGATGAACTGGCCCTTTTATGGCCTGATGGGAGCACCACTGGATGAACTTGCCCTCTTATGGCCTGATGGGAACACCACTGGATGAACTGGCCCTCTTATGGCCTGATGGGAGCACCACTGGATGAACTGGCCCTCTTATGGCCTGATGGGAATGCCACTGGATGGGAACACCACTGGATGAACTGGCCCTCTTATGGCCTGATGGGAGCACCACTGGATGAACTTGCCACTCTTATGGCCTGATGGGAGCACCACTGGATGAACTGGCCCTCTTATGGACTGCTGGGAACACCACTGGATGAACACCACTGGATGAACTGGCCCTCTTATGGCCTGATGGGAGCACCACTGGATGAACTTGCCCTCTTATGGCCTGATGGGAGCACCACTGGATGAACTGGCCCTCTTATGGACTGCTGGGAACACCACTGGATGAACACCACTGGATGAACTGGCCCTCTTATGGCCTGATGGGAGCACCACTGGATGAACTTGCCCTCTTATGGCCTGATGGGAGCACCACTGGATGAACTTGCCCTCTTATGGCCTAATGGGAGCACCACTGGATGAACTGGCCCTCTTATGGACTGATGGGAACACCACTGGGTGAACTGGCACTCTTATGGCCTAATGGGAGCACCACTGGATGAACTTGCCCTCTTATGGCCTGATGGGAACACCACTGGATGAACTGGCCCTCTTATGGCCTGATGGGAACACCACTGGATGAACTGGCCCTCTTATGGACTGATGGGAACACCACTGGATGAACTGGCCCTCTTATGGCCTGATGGGAGCACCACTGGATGAACTTGCCCTCTTATGGCCTGATGGGAACACCACTGGATGAACTGGCCCTCTTATGGCCTGATGGGAGCACCACTGGATGAACTGGCCCTCTTATGGCCTGATGGGAATGCCACTGGATGGGAACACCACTGGATGAACTGGCCCTCTTATGGCCCGATGGGAGCACCACTGGATGAACTGGCCACTCTTATGGCCTGATGGGAACACCACTGGATGAACTTGCCCTCTTATGGCCTGATGGGAACACCACTGGATGAACTGGCCCTCTTATGGCCTGATGGGAACACCACTGGATGAACTGGCCCTCTTATGTCCTGATGGGAACACCACTGGATGAACTGGCCACTCTTATGGCCTGATCGGAACATCACTGGATGAACTGGCCACTCTAATGCCTGATGGGAGCACCACTGGATGAACTGGCCACTCTTATGGCCTGATGGGAACATCACTGGATGAACTGGCCACTCTTATGGCCTGATGGGAACACCACTGGATGAAATTACCCTCTTATGGCCTGAATTACAGACTGTAGAAACTGCTTGTTCTGCATTAGAAGCTTCTTGTTAGTTGGAGGTTTTTGCAACAACCAGCTTTTATGGTAATATTATACTGTAGCTTGGTTGTTGTTTTTCCCCCCCACTAGAACTAGACCTAGGATTGAGGTTACCCGCAGGAGAGTTTTAGAACATTTCTTTTCTTGCTCCCCATGGCAAACAAAACCACAATATGAACTCCCAACTGTATATATAGCTACAGATCATGTCGATTAAATACACATTTTACTAGGGTCATGCCCACATAAAACTCTCCAAGTTGACATTTGCACTAAGCATTGAAATAACAATCCTGTCTGTCTGGTGGATGCCCTCCCTTTTGTAACAGTATTTGCACTACACCAGCTGCACAATGGCAAAGATGTGGGTGAAATGTACTTCATTAGTGACACTTCTGGTCTGTAGGAAGTATTTTGTGTGCACTGGCCATGTAAATAGCACACAGTTTCACACATCGATTGTCTTATCTATCCCGACAAAAAGTATGAATGGGAACACGTTGTTTTCTTGTTAACAACCGTACCTTTCATCCTCCTCAAATAAAATACATGAATACATTAGCACGTCAGTTCAGTGAATCACAGTTGACTCTTCCTAGCTAGAGGTAAAGATGGGTAGAATTGTTGTACTTCTAATCTTCTATGTACTGCAAGTTTGTGACTGCCAGAGAGGCTTTGAAGCCACTGATTCAAATGTGCACATCTCCAGTCTGTTGGGAAGGAGTTTATCTAAACCACTAAATCAGAGCAACTCTCAAAAAAGCAATTGGAGATTAAAGTTCTTGGAATTTCCACATCTAGGTAAGTGTATAATTATGTGTGGTTAGATGGTAGCAGTATATCAGATCACTCTAAGGTAATTGTGTATCTTATGACCATACTTTTAGCTCTATATGACAGCGGATTATCAAACAGTTTGGCAGTATCAGTCAGTGTTTCACAAGGTCCCAATAATTCAAATGCCACCATCACATTTATGGTAAGACAACAACAACAACAACAAAAACACAACTAATTGCCTAAACAAAAAGTACTGTTTTCTATTTTACAGCATCCATCTTTGGTGTCATGCTCAAACTTGACATATATGTTGGTTCTGGTGACTACCAGATATCCCACTCCAAGACTTGAGGGTCCATTTCAACCTCACTGCCAGTCCAAATACCATCTTCCGGTCTACAACCTTTTGACAGATTCGAGTTACTCTGTGTATGTTATAGCATACAACAAGTCTCTAAGTCTGAAGTCCTCCATCTTGCATTTCAGTAAGTATATAATTATTTAAAATCACCTTCTCAATAATCAACTTCAAATTTTATTCACTCGACGTTTCAACTAGATGCTCTAGTCTTCATCAGGAATACTAAAGCATCTAGTCCAAATGTCGAGTGAATAAAATTTGAAGTTGATTATTGAGAAGGTGATTTTAATGTTATTATGTCAACTGAGAGTTCATTGAGAGTAGTATATAAGTTATTTTTACTTCAAATATCTAATTATATGGGGGAAAATAGAGGACAGGTATTGCCATGCATTTTTGGCTGTATTATGTTTTTGCTTGTGTGTATGTCAACTACCCAGCCACTACAGAGGTTTACTGGGCCTCAGTAGTGGAAGGAGCTAGCCATCTATTGGTAACTTGTCACTTCACCGAATCTTCCAAAGCAAAAGGCTGCTTTGTCGATGTCAAAGTTCTCGCTGATTTCACTCTGGATGGCAAGCATGAAATCTTCAGCATTACAAGACCTCTCGGTAGCCATGTTGCATCTCTCTGTGTCCAAATTCCCAAACAGAGTATTGCTGAAAGTGTGGTGATCAAGGATTGGAAAGAGAGTGGCAGGACTGGGCCCATGTCTGTTACCACATTCACAGATAGGAGAGAAAACTCGCCATGTAAGAGCAGTAGAGTTTATTCCTAAACATTTTGTCAATAAAAGTTATGTTCTCAGCACAAAGGATTACTATGTCTTCTACATACATTATACAATCGTGTTGACCTTTCATAAATGTCTGTCCAATATATTGGTAATCATTATATGGAATCAATGTCAATATTTCTTCTTTTCTCTCTTTTGCTTCAGGTTATGTCGATGAGGAGTCAGCATGGAAAAGTGAGAAGTGAAATTATTTGCCATAATTTGGGAATTTGTTTGCATAAATTTTGTAGTGCCAGTTATTGGTTCACACAGCTATGAAGAACTATCACACTTGAATTTTTCACCTCCTTCCATCATCGGATGAGGGAGTTTGAAAGAGCTGTTGTATTCATGGTCATCTTGTCTACAAGCTAGGCAATGAGCAGAGTAGAGAAATGGACATCAGCTTCTAGTGCAAAAAACATTCTTGGCCTGCCATTCTTCAACCTCATCGTGGCTTGTAAATGTCCTTGAGGGAAGTGTTGACGATAGCAGGCTGGAAAATAGATTGTATTTTTTTAAATTAGATTGTATATATTCATTAACTCTGACAGTGATAGATCTTTTTTCTACACTTTGTCTACTGCACCAATGTTTGTGCAGCTCACACCTTACCTCTTTTCAGGTTTGAAATACGTGATGTTTCAGTTATCCATTCCCTTAAATATATCTTGAAATAAATATTTCATAGCTTTTTTCACCCACAAAAAATATTTAAAATAGATATTATTGAATATATATTTATATTTGAGTTAATGCTGTTATTTTCAAATTATTCACTAATTCTGGTATATACTGTTCGGGACATTTAACATTTAGCCCCATTTAGCCATGTGGGTGGGTAAGGGGAGTTGGAAGGAGAAAAACATGATTTATATCATGCGTAGTAAGCGTGTGAGTTGATATCATGATTGTCCTCCTATGATTTGATAATCTGAGGTCATGAGTTCTGATTGTCCTATGTGTTGAGTCTGAGATGAGTTCTAGCTCTATTTGTAAATTCTATCTAGCTCTAATATTTATGATCTTTGCAGGGCCAGTCAGGCCTGAGGCCTGACAGCAGTCAACTTTGTGCTTACATTTATGTTATTAAAACTTGGCAATGCAGGCTAAGTGTCCACAAATAAATCTATGTTTTCAAGTCGCTTTATTTTCTTCGAGTTGTCCAAGAAGTCTCTAGTATTACTACTTCAAAAGAAGAACTCTACCTTTTCTCTACTTCACTTTGGCAGACCACTAACTATACACACTCTTTCTTGACATGAATGTCTAAATTAATACTAGGTAAATAATAGACAGATAATTAATTGCTAGTAAAATTATTGTGACTCAAAATATAGACGTGTCACATATACATTTTAAACTTATTATTATGAGGAAAAAAGTTAAGTCCTTCATCATTTATTGGCTCTCAGCATAGGCATAAAAGCAACAATAGAGTTGGGATATGTCAAGTCATGTCATAGATTTTCGTATTGCCGGTGCAGCAATTGGTAAAGGATGTTAACTATTACAAGTTAAAGACAAGGTGAACCACATAGCTATCTCTTGCTCTCATTTAATGGTTATGGAGTCCCTTCCTCTCCACCCTGTTTTCTCCCAAACTAGTGCTCTGTCAGAATTTCGTAATTAGGGATAAAAAACAGAACCTCTTGAGAGCCAGTATTTAATAATAATAATAATAATAATAATAATAATAATAATAATAATAATAATAATAATAATAATAATAATAATAATAATAATAATAATAATAATAATAGTAGTAGTAGTAGTAGTAGTAGTAATAATAATAATAATAATAATAATAATAATAATAATAATAATAATAATAATAATAATAATAATAATAACAACAACAACAACAACAATAATAATAACAGTAACAGTAACAATAACAATAACAATAACAATAACAATAATAATATCAATAATAATAACAACAATAACAATAATAATAACAATAATAATATCAATAATAATAACAACAATAATAACAATAATAATAATAATAATAATAATAATAATAATAATAATAATAATAATAATAATAATAATAATAACAATAATAATAACAATAATAATAACAATAATAATAACAATAATAATAATAATAAATACTCGTACTGTAATGATACATTATTATTTTGTTGTTTGTTTGTTTTGCTAACAGGGGTATCACATGTGGTCATGTTCTTCATATCATCTGCTTTCATGGTGGGGACTTCGGTGGTGCTGCTAATTGCTATAACCTATCGTGCAATACGAAGGAGTCATATGAATAAGAAGACCTCACGGCTCTCCAGCATAGACCATATTAACAATACAATAGACCGCAATACGCTAATGCCTAATTACCCAACTAGCACTTAATAATGAACCACTTAGTGTAATGGAAAGGTTGCATTATGAAATGTGTGTGAACGGTTATGTTAATTCACACACCAACATACAATCAGTGCTACATGTGTACTTCATGAATGGTAGCTGAATTTACAAGCCGAGTTCGAGGGATGTCCTTTTAAATTTATTGCCCAGCAACCAAAATATTTGTAAATGCAAGTGAGACTGATGAATTATGGCTACCAATCACCACATGCACCAGTACATTGGCAAAAGAGCCACTCGATTAGACTATTCATCTTCAAAAGATTAGACCAGATTATATATACCTAACCTGCAATTATAACAGCATGTAACTAATTACACAGCAATATGTTGCTCATTATCACCCTTGCAGGACAGTATGTATGCCATTATAGGTCCCATAATAGTAGCTAACCCAAAGCAACGTATTATAATGCCATTAATACCCACTATAGAAGTTTTATGTCACAGACAAGGATGCTGTCGATTTTACTTGCTAGCAAGAAAAAAGCATCACTCAGTATTTAGTCAAGAATATGAGGTAGTTCATTTGCTTGTTAAGGTTACAGAAGTAAATGCAGGTGTTGCGAAATGTGTCACAATGCAATACTATGTGATATGATACATGAGGTGTCCATCGTAAATGTGAAGTCCCATGATTTTGAGAGAGTGATATCAGGTGCAACAGCAGCTTCACTTGGATCTCAAGGAAGGTTTATGGAAGTCTCTAGTGTTATTATAGCTCAAGTGTCATTAATGAAGAGTCAGACAAATTCTTCTATTGGTAAGCTGCCCTGTGGGATTTGGTACCCACTTGTTTCATGATATAAAACTTAATACCATCTGTTGTCCTCCTACAAATTTTGAGCTAGAGAATACTCGCTCTGCTGCTTTGCTTGTCTACTCTTTGACATGAAGGCCTTTGGCTGATGTTGATGTTGTAGTGCTATGAAATATTGAGAAGAACTCTCTTGAACTTCTTGAACTTAGGCAGCTTGATACTCTCATGCTTTCATTGCCTGCCTGGAAGTCCTCCAAATAATATTTTTGCTAAGTATCCATTTGTTGTTGGGTAACATGGCACAAGCCCAAGCACTTTATTTTAGAATATTCATCTTCCTTTGGGTGTTGTGACAATTCCAGCTATTCTCCGGAGAACTTGTTAGGTATTATAACTATGATTAGTATTAAGAAGATATGCTTTTTCCACATCCATTAGCTATCAATTTATCTACAAGACATACAATGAACCACAATTTGTTTTACATAATTTCTCACCTCAATGTCTACAGGAAAATGTGCTCTGATGGTAGAGAAGCCATCAATATATTTTGGTGTTTATCTAGCAGCATATGTTGTTAGTGTTTACAAGCTTCCTTTGTCCACTAAGAGGGAGAGTATATATGTTTCCATGTTGGTTGTCCATCTTGTCTTCCATTGCCAGCAAATTTCGGTTGATGGTGATCTTCTTCTTTAAAACATTAGCTATATATATAATGCATCACAGTTGGCCACAACCAGTTAGACACTCTAAAATTTGGATATGATTGTTAAAGATAAAGGGTGATCTATAAATGATACCACCAGTACACTTCTGTTTCCTTTCTTGTTTAGAAAAGCCAGTCCAACATATTCTTTGTTTTTAAATCACTTTATTTGTTCGTGTTTCTAATTATAATTCTATTTATTTACCAGCATTTTATATTTTTAATAAGAGACTAGGTCCTCTGTTTAGTGTTTAGTTATAGCATGAAAATAAAAAGAGTGAGAAGATAGAAATTGGGAGGGAAATTAAAAAACACTTTACAATAACCTTCTCAATAATCAACTTGAACTCTCTCTCTGTTTCGACTAGATGCTCTAACCTTCATCAGGAATACTAATTTAAAAAAGGACTGTCAAAGGTCAAGTCACTATAGTAGCAACATTGAATCAACCTTTAAAACTATTTGTGTTAAACAAACTCTAATGTAATAACATTATGAAACTCTTTCTACTGAAAGAAAACTGCTTTTGGAGTAGCCCTCTGTAGAATGTGTTAGAAAAAATCTTTATCCTAGAGGGCTACTCATTTTGCTCGAATGTTGCTTGTTACGTTTATGCTTGCAGTCGACACAATAGAGCAACATTTAGATGACCTCTGACACAATATCCCACGACACATTGACTGAGGGGGCTAATGCAGCCAAATTCAAGTTGATTACTGAAGTCTATACTATATATCCTATAATTATTATATACAATTACCTTCTCAATAATCAACTTGAATTTACTCTCTTGACATTTTGACTAGATGCTCTAGCCTTCATTAGATGTTTATTATTATTATTAGCTATTATTATTATCTTTATTTTATTTTTCCAGATCCACTTCATATGCAGGACACATGCACCTGGGTGTAGTTTGTATCACATGGTGAATAGCTAGCTACCAGTGTGTAACAAGCTCATGCTCTTAGCATCCTGATGAAGGCTCGAGCATCTAGTTGAAATGTCAAGAGAGTAAAATTCAAGTTGATTATTGAGAAGGTTATTGTAACATATTTGTTTATATTTTTCACACACGTATACATTCTAATACATGCACACACTACTCCTCATTTGCCAGTGCAGGTGCAAATTTCAATTCCAGTGTGATAAAGCCCAATTTAGTGGTTGGCATATTGTGCACCAATGCTGCAGTTACTTTTGGGAAGAATTTCCTATGAAATGAATTTCCTATGAAATGAATTTCCTATGAAATGAATTTCCCCCCCATTTTACCGCAATTGCTAAATATTCACACTATAACATATATTTATGTTCAATTATTACCGTTCAGATTTCAGATAACTATTTTATGAGATATCTATAACCTTGGCTTATAAAGTAAACTAACTGCATTTTGACCATTAACTTTTTTTAAATAAGCATAGCTCTCTTTTCTGCATAAACAGTGTCATCTTCACTTGCCTGTGCAGCCAGTTTTCTTTCCTCTAGTTTAGAATCTGCGTGTTATTTACTAGTTTGTTCTCTACACTAAGGCAACCATTCTCAATTGATATGAGTCCACATTATTTAAGAAAGATCACCTGATAGTATTATTTTTCACAGGTGAATGTATAGTAAATACATAGATAGTTGCATAGATTTAGATTTTTTACAATTTTTTTAATTTTTTTTTTACAATGATACAAAAGTGGACGAGACAAAAGTGTACAAACACAACCAGTTAAAAGTTAAATCATGCCATCTACCTCCGGGGATCGAATTGGGAGGCGGCGGATCCACAGTGTGGCATTGCCTTCACCGTATGCAAAAATACCAAGTTTTTCATCCAATTTTTCCCTGTAGGTTATCTTTGCTGAGAATTATTATTGCTTATAGAATTTTAGCCACCCTACTTTCATCATCAAACAATGTGGGCTTAACACAATCAGAAATTTTATATGCTCTGCAGTTTTCCTTTCACTTATTACATCATATTAAAATTATAGAAGTAGACATTGCATTGCAGCCTTCATTGCATATCTCGAAATATCTAGTTACATAGTGATGAAGAGTTTTGGAAATTCTTTCAGAATCATTGCATACCTCTATTAGGGGTGTTCCCTTTATGCTATGGCTTCGGTCAGATTTAGAAGGAAGGTTCTAAGTACCGCTGCTGCAAAGATGTTAGCATACACTAAAGTTATGACAATTGCCTACTGACAGTAATTATGTCTAGGCTTTTATTACAAGGAAGCTAGCTATAAAGAAAAAGAAACATTTTGTTGAAATACCTGATGTTGCAACTCGTTCATTGTGTAATATATTGTTTGCACAGTCTATTTTATTATTATTTTGTTGTTTTTTCTCAATAATAATTGTGGGATATTATTATTACTATATTGGCTAAAATGTAGCAATAACTATTTAAAGACTGCTAGAACACAGTCTATAGAAAATTACTCGATCAGCTCTGATATGGCAACTTGTAAGTGTGTCTATGCAACTGGTGGTAAGCGTGACCTTCCCGATGACAGAGATTTCAGAAGAAGATATGGTGAACATATGATCCCTAAAAAAGAAAGGGATCCTAAGGTTGACCTCCGTAAATTCGTTGACCAAGTCTATGACCAAGGCAAACTGGAATGCTGCACATCAAATGTTCTCTGTGCTGCCTTCTCTCTAGATCTGATGAGACAAGAAGATGAAATGAAGATGAAGTATGTGCCATATGATCCATCACGTTTGTTTGTTTTCTATAACTCTCGTGCATGCGATGATACCTGTTCAGAAAATGCTGGTGTTTCTCTCCGATTTTCATTGAAAGCAATGAATTACATTGGAGTTTGCCCAGAGTCCCTATGGCCTTATGACGAAGGAAAGTTTTCACAGCAACCTCCATATTCATGCTATAAGGCTGCAGCGGGTAACACAGTCTGCAAGTACGAACGCCTCAATCAAGACATTAACCAGTTTAGAACTTGTCTGAAAGCAGGTTTCCCAATAGCATTTGGATCAAAAATCTATGACAGTTTTATTGATATCGGTAAGAAGGGAGTAATGACTATGCCTACTAAAGATGAGGTTGATAACTACAAGCCTCTCCTGCATGCTCTATTGGCTGTTGGCTATGATGACAAGAATGATCACATCATTGCTCTGAACAGTTGGGGAAAGTCATTTGGTGACAAGGGCTATGTCTATATGCCTTACAAGTATATCATTGACCCTGACCGAACTTTTGACTTTTGGAAGATCGAAAGCGTTTGTGAGAAAGGCGACAAGGAAGAACAAGCACCAGAAACATGATAAATCTGTGAAGTACAAGGTTTCTTGGCATTAAAGTTACATTGGGAAGATTTGGGCAGTATTTATGATTGTCTATATACGTAGTAGTATAGTGTGGTAACAAACCCTTAAATATATAAATATCCTGTCATAACAATGGCTATCAGCACGTGGTAAACATTTATGATAGAATCACAAAAAGCTGTCACGTTTGTATAATTTGTCCAAAATTCCCCAATAAAATTGTAATGGTATTCAGTATTGCTGTAGTAGATATATGCTGTGGTTTCTCAGAATGTTAGGATTATCTTTGCTTGTGTGTGTGTGTGTATGTGTGTGTGCATGCGTGCTTGAGGCATGTGTGTGTGTATGTAGAAAGAATAAATAATGGCTTTACATTTTCTTAAGAAGTGTCTGTAGAAACATCAAACTTGGTAGACAGATTAAGTAGGTATCTAAGTAAGTATCAAGCAAAAATTCATTAAATTTTGAAAGGCAATGGGTAGGGTCTTTATTGAAAGGTCAATGGGGAGGGTCTGCATCTGCCCATTGAATGTTCATAATCTAATGAATTTTTCCTTGGTACATACTTAATTGGTCTTCCAAGTTCATACAGGCACTTATTTAAGAGTTATGGATAAAAAATGATTTCTCAATTTTGGTTTATTGCTTAAACTGTACCTTTCAAAATTGAATCAAGTTTTCCTTGGTAGCCAAATACCTAATAATTATGCTCATCAAGATGTAAAGATCTGTAAAGACATTTTTTTGTTATTCTGAAAACACACACACACACCACACATACACACACCACACATACACACACCATACATACACCCCATGCACACAATTAAAAATATTTCTCACAGTTTGAGAAAGCACAAGATATGTCTTCTACAATAGCATTACTTTTACAACTTCGTTGGCGTAATTGTCAATAAAAACTTGTTGTAAAGGAGCTCGGAAGTTCTCTAATACATGTCACATGTTGTTCTCAAATAGTGTGGAATGTAAAATTTGGGAGTTCACAATATAATGTCCTTTTTGGCAACAGAACAATCTGGGCTCCTATCAGAAAGCACCAAACTTATGCTGTCTATTCAATAATATAGTTGTGGAGTAGAGGTAGTGTTTTATAGTGGTTGTGTGATGCAGTAGTACAAGTTGTACTGCATAGCCCTCCTCCAGATCCAGCTTGTGTTCCCCTCAAGACTGCAAGTGCAGTAGTCTGAGAATTAATCCGTCGGTTGTGACTCTGGTCCACTTTTTCTGTGCTGACAATAATGTGATCAACCTCTGGCAGGTTCCAAGTACTTGGGTGATGCTGAACTGAATGTCTTCAGTAACTTGAGACAGTGCCTGGTGATCAAGAATATTTATGTCGCCTATCTTGGTTGTTTGTCCATTACTGTCAAAGTGTTCTTCATGGCTTGAATGACGCAGTTCTCCTCCCACTGACGATCAAGTTGTCCTGCAATAGAAATGCATAACCACACTAGTTGTCTAAGGGAGAATGCCAAATGTTCCTTGCACTGTTCAGCAGGAGATTGAATAAGAGAATCATCAAGGTAAGTCATTGCAAAGAGTAGTTCCTGCAAAACTTGATCCTGGTGCACCTCAAAGCCCGAAAGGCAACCACTTAAATAGGTAAGAAGCACCCATTCCTCGACCAGTTATTTTCTTCATAATTACTAGGCCATAAGGGCAACTGCCAGTAACAAATCTCTAGGTCACAGACAGATAATCCACCTTGAGAAAGTGGTTGAGAATATACCATTTGTTGAGTCTCTAGAATCGATACAGAGGTGGATTTCACCAATCTTGTATACACTTCTGGTCTACTACCAATTTCAATAATATCCTGCCTAATAATTTGCATATACAATGTCTTTAATGATTTCCATGACGTTCGGCTATATATGTGCTTTGGCCTTCATCAGGAATAATCAGTTCGTACATCTCATGTAGTCGGTAGGCAGCTAGCTATCTGCCACACATCCTGACATATGTGTCACACATGTGAAATGGATGTGGCAGCATTAAGGGGGAAATAAACATAACTAGTAGTGAATGCTAAGCATTGAGTGGCGAGCGAAGGTGTAATAAATGAACAAGGTTAAAAGTCTCTATTGCTCCTTTGCTATTATCTGACTACAATTTAAATACCAACCAATCAACCATTCTGTTATAGGTTCATTCAGCGTATCTATAGAAATATCTATCCACCAAACCCACAGACAACACAAATTTCGAATTAGTGTAAGCATCAATGCAACTAAGTACACCAAACTTGGCTATTTCTAACCAAGTCTCTGAGACAGTTTATGAATTTCCTTACAACGCTTTCACTCTAGCAAGATAAGTTAACTAGCTACATACAAGAAATTATTCCTTTCCCAAATATAGCTGGCTTTTCTTATCACCATTGCTAGCACTTGCCTTCATCCATCTTCCTTAGACTTGGGTAAAGATTTTGTACTCCATCATAAGAGGAGCATCAGAAAATTCTAAATCTTGAAGATTGACTTTGATATGAAAAGCTTGACTAATGAATGCTGAAGTGTGGAAGACTGTTTGTTTCCCTAATCAGGTTGCAGTTGATAGTCAAAGCTCTTCACCTCCTACTCTATTGTTTGCTAAACTGGAAATGATGGTCATGGTCAATATTTAAAATATCTAAGCTTGTTCTCAAAATTACACCAGTTAGGAATTAGTTAATTCTCTATATCAAATTACAAGCAATACAATCTCGCAATGAACTTACCAATAATCAACTTCAAATTTACTCTCTTGACATTTTGACTGGATGCTCTAGCCTTCATCATGAAAAATGAGTTGCTAAGACTCGTGTGAGCTTGTTATAACTGCTATCCACAACATGATGCAAACCACATTCTGGTAGGCATGTCCAGTGCATGAACCAGACGTGGCCAAAAGAATAATACAAAACATAAATACAAATTATACCAATTAAAAAACATGCTTGATATAACTAAAATGTTAACGAGAACAATAATAATTGAACACAAGTAATTTATGGCTGTCATGGTTTCATAGGCCCTTGAATGGCCAGCCAGCAGCGAGGTAAGCCCATTCCATAATCTCAATTGAAATGATCAGACTTTAGTGCTAGGCTGATGTGGAATGCATCCTTCATAACAGTTCTTTATGTCTTCTGGTCTAAGATGGTGGCTTGCTCCATAGGATGTCCATTGTTCAATGCATGTTCCTGGGCCAATTCACAAGCACATATGGCCAGGAATCCTGGCCATATGTGCTGGCTTCTAGTAATGAAAAGACCTCAGGAACTAAATTCGAGGTCCTCATTGGCTATGATGTGTCGTGCAATTCATACTAAGTTTAAAACTATTATGTTGCACCAGGTCCAATGAAAATCAGATTTTTCCTATATTAGAGCACTCAATGAACTTTCAGTTGACATAATTAAACCAACTTGAAATTGTAGTCTCTCAAACGTTTTGACTAGATGTTCTAGCCTTCATTATTCTAAAAAGGACTTCCACAAAAGTAAGCAATTAACTAAACCTTGAAGATTGCCTTTGAGATCTAGAAGCTTCAAACAGGCACTAAAATGTGACACACTATATATAATGGAGATAGCTTTGATAAAGCTATAGCTGCCAACCTCATCTGTAGCTCAAGTACATGTACTGCATTGTATTAGGAATGATTCAAAGAAATAAATAATCAGATTAACTACTAACTTTCTATGCACTCGCTTAGGTTAGTTAGAGGTTAGGTTATTAACTCCTAGTTGTGGTTTTCAAAACAGCTCTTGATTCTTGTGCTACGAGTTGGCCATAGCAGAACCTGCGACACTCTGGTCTAGGACCAAACAAGGAAGTCTACCGATGAAAAACATAGCTGCTACAACACTCCCCAGCATTGACGAATTCGAGCATTGCCGATGGGAAATAGTCGTCATGTGCAACGAGCGCATTCTTGTGCGCATGTGCAAAATGAACAGTTCAGAAATGGATCCTGACTGGCTGTTGCAGCTGAGAAATGACTACTCATTACCCTATTATATTGCCTAGGAGAGAAGGCTAACAATCTTCTTAACTCCAGTGACATTACTGATGAAGGTAACAAAACTATTTGAGCGACAAAAAACATTATTTTGACTATGTATAATTCAACAAACATGACTAAAAGAAGAGAGAATCAGCTAAAAACTACATCACTACCCTCTACAGCATTATTTACGACTATGGAGTGTGCACGAAGAAATGATCAGTGATTATATTGGCATTGACATCAGGAATCAGCACTATATATATACCAGAGAAACTCCAGATGAACCCAGATCTAGACTTAAAGAACGAAGAAGATATTCTATGAAAGAACAGGCTCATCATCTTCATGGGGAAGCTTTAAGCTAACTTATGGGCATTAATCAAAGACAACCACATCTTCACAAGAGCTAGTGATAGGCACCTATTTAGGAAAACAAACTAGGAAAGCATCTGAAGGTAAATAAATGTGCAGATGCTAATGTTGTTTGTCCTTTCAGTATACAATGCCAATCAAAGAGCTGACACAAAGAATTAACCGAAGATGCCATATTTCTGGGCATAATTGACATTCTTCTGGTTATGAGTACGGAGGTAATGTTTATAATAACCACTGGGGCAGAGGTGACAATCTCAACTAACAAATGAGTATTTTTGAGGGCATAGACAAGCCTTGAGGAAATCATACAAGAAATGGTATGATCCACCACTTCATATGTTAGGTCAATTCTCTGCTAAGCTTAACCATGCATTGGCTGAGAACATCTATGTGGTAACCTCATAAGTGGGCCAACATCAAATGAGATGAATGAACTCAGCGGCTTCCATGATCGTTTAATGGGCCAGTTAACTCATTTCTTAATCTTGTGTTGGATATAAGACTCCAATGGTCGAAAAACTCATGCACAAAATCTTAATTTGCGATACTCACAAATTAATAATTAAAAGTGGCTACAGTCCATCACTGTGCTCACTGGTAAGGAATATTCTAGCCCTAGCCATAGCATTACCCTAGCTTAGCCCTAATCCTATCGTAAACCTAGCTCGTCCTAATCCTAACCCAAACCTACCAACCAACCTGAACTCCACTCCTAGCTTAGCCTTCAGTGCACTTTCCATTAAAGTTAAGCAGCATCACAAATTAAGATTTTGCACATGAGTAGTTCAACCTTTGGATTTGTACATATGAGAAAATTTCCATTTAGGGGGGTTTGGTCAAAGTACAGCCCATATGAAGCACCAGTCCACCAGACATTAGCAATTAACTTGGAATGGTCATGATAGTGAAGAAAATGGCTGGATGCTGGGGAAAGAAACCCAGGTCAAGGGTATCAACTGTACTTCTTTTGGAAGGTCAGTCCTTCATTTAGGTGTTTGTCCTTCCGTTCTTCTTTGGTCTATTAATGTCTAATTAGAATAACAAGATAATTATTTTAACAGCTTTTATGAGATGGTGTTATAGCCAATGGAGTGTGATAATCAGGTGACATCAGACAATTGCTACTTCATTCTAGAAGCAATTACACCTATGACTGAATTTGACATTAATGATGGACCTGGACTTGTTTAGGTATATCAGCAAGTAAGAAAGTGCTTATCTTTACTCTTTGTGATGTTTACGACAGATTGGCATTTAGTGGACTCTGTTCTGTGAAAAAACACATAGTAACCTCCAAGCATAATATGAAGATGGAACATCAGCTAGTATGTAGTAATACTTTAAAGACTCTGCAACTAGGTCTGAAGTACTGTTTCCCAGTTAGTAGGATTTGCACCAAATTTAATTCAGCACACACCAAGACAATATGCAATGAAAATGAAAGGATCATTTCCTTATTTCACATTGCCCATGGAAGATAATCCTGTTTTTATCCGGTTTCCATGAGTGTAATGGCATCAAACATTTTTGCTAATTTGGTTTAATTCTGCAATGAGAGGTTGAATATTCCAGCTACAAGATTGTTGGACATGCCTATACTAAACCTTAAAGTCTGTTTCAGCACATTCATGGACAAAAGTATTATTATATGGTCAAGCCTTGTGGTTTTGAATCAGATACCTGCAGTGTGATGATAGGCAGACATAATTCTTTCTTGAATAAAACAGAAGCCGTCTAAATTGTTCAGTCTTGGTTGTGTGTGCCACCTAGCAGGTCTATGTCTTGCTGCTGGTATTAGAGCACTGCTGCTTGATGTTGATGGTTTCTTTGTGGATTTGTATTACTTCTTTGATCAAATCAATTATTAATTTCGCAGATTCCATGCTTTTGTTGGGTGAAAGATATTAAAACATTATCCAATTCGTTGGTTGTCTCTTGAAAAGGTCAAAGGAGTTGAATGTATTGTATGCATATTTCAACAAGGAGTTTGAGAGTTACCATGCTCCAGTATACTGAAGTTTAATTGACATTTGAAAAACTTAAAGAAAAAGCTCTTCCTGGATTATCTTCGATTGTCTCTACAAGTTTAATGCCACCTTTCAATCAAGTTTCAAGAGTGAACATCACTCATTGCAGCCACATGCGAGTTTGACGAGACATCCTCTCTCCATGTGTGTATGGGAGTCCTGATGGGCCATTCGTGCATTTGTGTACGAGTGTTTAGCTAGCAACACAAGCTACTTCTGTTATAAAGTAAATCTAATGTCTAATAAGGGCCACACACAAGGTTGGTCCTAATTCCACTAGGGCAAGAGCTTGGACACAGACAAGCTAAAATATTGGGAAAGTGACAAGTGGTGTTTTGCCGACAGTGGTTGCTGTGCACATGTGTGTGGTATACTAACTATGAACAGAAAGTACTTAACACTTATTATTATTATTGTATAAATTCTTGTGGTTTCATAGATGAATTATATATGATTGGCCATGTTTTATAACATTCATTATCTTTGATGACTTCTATGATTATTTGAGACTAGATTACTACATTGGTTGATGATGATTAAGTCGTATGGCTACTCACATTACTTTCTACAAGTTCTATCCAGCTATGGAGACTACACCGAAGGATCACGTTACTATTTTGTAGTTAATGATGTCAATTCAGATTAAAATATGTGTACCATCTTACTTTCAAATTGTGGACCTCTTACCTTCAGGGTCTTGCGAAGCCTAGCCGAATGACATGGACTGGATATGATGGTGTACAACGATCTTGTCCTCCTAGAGAAAGAACAGTACAACCCCCAAGCCTTCTATTATTTTAAAAAGATGCAAGCTCAGCACCTGCATTTGGAATGCTGGGGTGTCTGTAGCTAACTACATGGCTGCTCTATGAGAGTTGACCAAATACTGCACCTATGGAACATTTCTGAAGGAAGTGCTCAGAGATCGGTTGGCGTGAGGTATTAATCACAGGAATTCTTAGCTGAAAAAGACCTTACGTAGGATAAAACCTACCATCTCGCTCAGACTATCAAACTGGCAGAGCATGATTCCAAGCATCTCAGGAGTTGATTTGCAACTACCATGTGTGCAGGTGACGGTGGAACCACTATCAGTTTCGTGGAACTAAGACTAACAAAAAACTCCAAAGAAAGTTGTTGTATGCTACAGATGTTGTTGCACCTTCTGCATTTCCCTTTTCATTGGCATCCACATAATGTAACATCTTTGATTTTTTTTTGACATTTCCTCTGTCCTATCACCTCTTGCAGTTCCGACACACATTATATATGAACTTACAGACATGAACAAGGTGGGGCCCTCAAGATACAGCATATGGATTGTTTTGAATAAGGGATGCTATGACCTTATTGTACTCGATATTGCACTGAACACTGCTTTGAATTAGACATGGAAGTGTCACTTTCGGTCATTAGCCATTCAACCTACCTGTGAATTTATATATTATTGGCATGTTTTATAACATTTAGTAATAATATTTGAGACTTCCAAAATTGATAAAAAGAGTGATTATTACAATGTGCATAACAGTACTCAGCATCCCATATACAATGTAAGTTCAGTAATTAATAAAGAATAACCAAAATGATTCTAGTTTGGTGTGTATATAGCAGCCATGATTATTGTCACCTGGAACAATTATTTGTTCTCCACTCAGCCCTGCTTCCACCCCCCCCTTTTTTTAGGATGGGTGGGTTGGGAGGGGTGGTGTGTAGTTACGAATCCACTTTTGTAACTTACGTCAATTTTACAAGAGTATTGTTCATTAAATTGTTCATTAAATGTTGGTGGTACGCATTCATTTTATAAAATATTGCTATGAAATAAACAAAAGCTAATTCCATATATACCATACATGAACTTTAAGAATATGAATCAACTTTCATTTGGCACAGGAAAAAATTTGCTATACAATGATGTGCTCATGTTTACAACAAACTACACTGCCAGTTTTGCACGGAGAACAGGTTGTATCCTTGCGGTGTGCCATAAAGAATTCAAATATTCTGCTGGAGTATGCAGTGGGTCAATCTTTCCTGGATTCAGCAATCCACAGAAGATGAGTGAATATGCTGAACTTGTAAATAACAGCAAGGGTGGAATAACCAAACACCTACAATGGTTATAATTTAGATGCTCCATAGATTCTACACACTTCACTATGTCAATAATAGATCTCCTTCAAGGTTCTCTTTCAATACAAAAAAATGTGTACTATAGTATAACATTGCTAAATTTACCTGCAGCTGAAGTTCATTACTTCAAAATCTGCACATGTGAATTTGCACGTGGCTCCTGATTGAAAAATAGTTGACTGTTGAAATTATATCTGTGGCAAGAGGAAGCCTATACTCTACAGGATGAGTGCTTGCATTAGGCACTAAAATATGATGAGCTGGTCAAGTGTGCATATTTTCTTGTGCTGATAATATTCAGTATGCACCCTTGACTACCAATTCATGTTTTAGTGCATAGGCTAACTCTGACCTAGATACTAATTTCAGCTCTATAGCATTTTCCAATCAGGAGTTATACACTTGCAGCAAAATTAAGAGTGCAGATTTTGAAGAGTCCCCCCCCCCCATCCCCATTCAGCCATAGGTAATTTTGGCATAATTAAACCCTGAATATTAAAAAGCGAGCACAGTGGGATATCCATCATTTGAGCTAGTATCACAATTATACAGTAAAGTGTGCAGAATAATATGACTCTAAACTCATAGTTACAAGATTTTTTTAGAGTTTTTATGGTTTAGTCTCCCACCTTAAAATACAACAAAGTTACCAGCATGCCTTCGCCCTTACCAGTGTGATAATGAAGTGAAACATACAATGAGATACTTAAATAGACAAGCTGATGAGTGTCCCCAAAAAGTCAAACGGCAGGTCATGATGGAGTGATAAATGTGCTATTTAAGATCAGACCCGAACTGGTCATAGGGCATTCCAGATAATGTCAGCTATACTGGTGCTTCATATGGGCTGTACCTTGACTAAACCCAATGATATCATGGTAAAAAAACTCATGTGCAAATCTTAATTTGTAATGCTGCTGAACATTAATTGTAAGAGCACTGATCAACTGGTGACATTTGAAGGCAAGTCTAGGAGTAGTGTATAGAAATATTGTAAAGAAGATGTGATGGCAGGAGAGCAAATAAATATATAGGAGCTGCACAAAAGGTAATGTTGAAAAGGAAAAAGGATTTAGAACAGGAGGCAGTTAAATTTAAAAAATTGGGAAAAAGAAAGTGAATAGGCTTCAACCTAGTGGTAAGTTACACTACCTACTCTGACACAAATGTTTTGTGGACCAGAGGGTTTTTTCCTTCCAGCCTGGCCCTGGTTAAGATGAAACAGCAGCCAGTTAGATACATCTCTAGATCCTTCCTGAAGTGATTGTTATGGTTGATGTGGATGTGCAGTAATTCTTCACAAATAGTTTCATCAATCTTCTGCCTTATGCATCACTGCAGTCTCCTGCCATAAGATTGGGTAAGGTCACCATGCAATATTTTTATAGAGATTTAAGAATTGTTGAATCCATTGATCCACACGTGTGAACAACTTATCTCATGATGACATAACAAAATATTCCATTGGCTCCAGATTTTGAAAGTCAAAGTTTTCAAGCATTGGCTTCTCTTTGTATATCTTGGGGATATTTAAACAATTTACAATGGGCTTGTTTCAGGGTTTTTTGCAGTTTAGACTAAGCATTAATTGACCTCATAGTTTGGTCATCAAGCGGGTTCTATAAGCTCGGGCTTCAATGATGTTTTAATGGACCAGTGTTATCTTTTTGGGGGGATCATGTCGAAAATACGACTCCAATGGTAAAAAAAATCCTCAAGCACAAAATATTAATTAGTGATACAGCATAATTGATAGAGCAGTCATCAGCCCATCACTCTGCTCACTGGTAAGGAATTTTCTAGCCCTAGAGTCTAGCCTAAACCTAGCCCCTAGCCATAGCCTAACCCTATCCCTAATTCTAGCCTAAGGCCCTAATCCTAGCCTAAACCTAGGTAAGCACCTAGCCTAGGCCCTACCTCCCGCCATAACCCTACTCATAGCCTAGCTCTTGAATGTGATGAATTAATCAGTGCTGTTTTAATTAATCTCAAATCAAGATTTAGCACGTGAGTTTTTTTACCATTGTATCCCACTATTTGACTTTTGAAGGTACAATCATTTGAACCAGCCCACCAGACATTGCCTGGCAAGTTCTATTACCAGTTCAAGCCTGATCTCAACTATTCACATGTAGCATGTCCATCATCATGCCATGTGACTTTTGGGACACATACTCTTTAAGTACCTCATTGCATGTTTCATTTCAATATCACACAGAAATAGGCTAAGGCATGTTTGGTAACTTCAAGTGAGGACTAAACCATAAAAAGCAGATCACTTATCAGTATCCTGTAGGAAGCCCACAACAGATCAATTTCCTGCTTCTCATCCAGGAAGTAATTAAAAAACCAATAGACACAGTGTGAATCATTGAAACTCAACAGTCTGTGTTAGGTTTTGATAACTCCAATCTTGAAATAACCAGTTCAGTATTAGAAAGTTGTATTAGGCACAGTTGAGGCTGTTGATTATGCCTATGGATCTTCCACTATAGAACTAACCAACTAGCTACACTTGAGGCCTAGGGATTCCATTTCTCTCTCTCTTGGCAATAGGCTAGAGGAAGCCCTACTCAGTTCACAACGAGTGGCTTCATTAGTCACTAAAATGTAAGTATGTGGTCAAGCACCCAGTTGTAAAAAAAATGGGGAAAATGGAGCCATCCCACATTGTTCCAATTTTTTAAAATCCATTGTAGTTGATTTTAGTATAGAGCAGGGAAACAGCTACAAAATCGTTATTTCATCTATTTATTTTCACTTAGTTTACAGATTTTAAAATTCATTTGTGTAAATCACCTATGGTGTGTGGGTACTGTTATTCAGAGTTCCACACACACACTAACTAATAATGTGGTGACATGCGCGGTTGCACGGTAGTTCTGACTAATGTGTATTTAGAATGGAATTAATCACAACTTTATTTCAGTAGGTGTTGGACTCTTTGGGGGTAATGGGTCGCAGAGTTTTGATCCATCGTACTTCTGAAACTGAGCAGGTATATATTCTTCCTGAAATTCCGTTTGTATATGAGTAAAATGCATGGTAAAAAAAACCATAACATCAGAATGATGCATCCAAATTGTTTCAAATTTGTAAGTTGATATTTAGGAACAGTATAAGCAGAAAAAAAGGAAAACTTTATAAATTTTGACAAAAATCACAAAAACAACAACACAATTTATGAGTCACTGCTGCCTCAAATATAGGGCTGGAAGGAGCGCAGAAGAGGTCTTGCTTAGTCTGATCCCACCATGGTTAATGAAACTTGATATTGGCATGTATCTCTGTCATGGCTATAATAATTTTAGTGCCAAAGAAGTGAGAGTAAATTTTTTACTGTTATGTTGCCAAAGAGCTCTGAAATTACTTAATCCATTTTTTATTGGCTTCACTATTCATATATACGCACCAGGTTTATACTATACCACATGAAGCGTGTGAACTGTATAAAACAGCATTTTCAACAAGAAAGAGCATGGACATGATATGATATCACTATATTACATTTTGCAGAACATGTGGCCATATTTGATCATCTGCCATCAAGTTCTAGCCTCAGTAGCTGGCAATGTGCACTTTATAATATTATTTTTTAAATGTGAACATATTTCCCACACTTTCTGACTATTTCAGTTCGAAAGGAGGATGGTGGATATTGCTGAGTCAGCAAAGCACAAACCATATATACATATGTGAAGTAGGTGGGGTTACAATGCCTATAATTGGAGTTACCAATTTTTACAGACCTAGCCTGCTGGATTAAAAATAAACTTCTTGGGTATTATAAAAAAACACCTAAAGTTAACAAGGATACCTATAATTATAGGATATAATAAATTTCAGATTATTTTTTTACGGACAAAACATATGCATAGCTGTACACATACATGTGCCAACAGACAATGTGAGTACTTAAAAACTCTTTTGCACATTTGTGGCGCGAGTTAAATAATTTTACCGGTGAAAGGGTGTATAACTCTTAATTACTAACCTAGATAAAGTAAAGGACTGGCATAGTTTCAAAGCCACTGGATTGACTCATTGCAGTATATCCTAGCCAGTGTGTCTAGTTGCTAAGAAAGTGGACAGTCCACTTGATTTCCAATTAGCCTTACTTGAAACTGGTGGGAGGTGTGAGTATTTTGTAAGTTACTAAGCAAGTAGACAGTCCATCTGATATCCAATTTAGCCATTCCAGATACTTGTAGGCTGTGTGATGAATTACTAAGTTGTTAAACCAGTAAAGTGTACCCATGGTGTCCTATGTATACTTGATGCCTGTGGGCTTTGAAAATTGTGCAGTGGGTCCAGTTGCCAAGCAAGTGGACTGTCTACTTGATACCCAATTAGTCCCAATGGATACCTGTGGCTGTGTGAGCAGTTTGTAAGTTGTTAATCAAGTAGAAAGTTCATATGATATCCAAATTAGCCACACCAGATACTTGTCGGCTGAGTGATGAATTACTAAGAAGTAAACGGTATCAATGGTGTCTAATGTAGCCATACTTGATGCCTGTGGGTATTGTGAGCAGTTGCTAACATCCATGCAGCCAATTTCAAAGCTCATTAGTGCAAGGTTTGGAATTGTTATTTAGTTTTCTGATTTGGGTTGGTGCTAATTCTAATTCTAAATGTATGTTATCTGTGGCATTTGGAGTTATTAATATAGAGCCAAACTAATAAAAGTATTGTGAGTTGACAATTTAAAAAAATGTAGCTATATATATATGGCTAACGGCAAAAAAAATTGTTAGCCCATTGCATCAACATTATCATTGTTCATCACACTCAAAGGTCAAATCTTGACCAGTTCTCCATTGTTGCCCTTAGCCATGAAATTCAACATTGATAATTGCTGTCTAACGTCAAACTCCTTCCTGAACTGCTCTCAGAGTGCAAGAAGGCTACAAAGAATTATGCAGCTATATATAGTCCCCATTCTGACTCCGATGTTTCAGCTTGTCCTTCTTCAGCTGCTTCTACTTCTACTTCATAAACTTCAATTTTATGCAAATAAGGACAAATTACATCATCAATTAGTGGGTGTGACATGCTGACGTGGTCGAAAAATCCTCATTAATTTAGTTGTCTTGTGACAATTGTGACTCTTGTGACAATTGTGACAATTTGTCTAGCATAGATGAATTGGTCTGTGAATGCCAGGTGTGTCATGGCTGCAAAGGTTTGTGGCATGGGAAGCGGCCTTCACGAGTTCACAGTCTATCTAGGCACGAGGTTTCAGGACCACAACATACTGGGCGGGTGTTCTGAAAAGGAAGCTCTGTCTAGTTGTTTGTCCGCCGCTGCTAACCTGCACAGATTTATGGGACATCAACCCAGATGATGTCAAGGACCTAAAGAGACAACAAAAAAAAACAGCCAAGAATTTGTCTGGACACTTATAATAAATGGACACTTGTAATAAAGTTGTAAAACAAGCCTCAACTTAGAGTCCTTTGTCTTTAAAAAAAAAAATTGTGGTTTTATTTCTCTTAGCGTGCCTACGTCTCAAACTTTTGGTATCATGTGAAAGCCCTTTCTTTTTTCTGTGCAATAAAATTCTAACTTAGAAAAATTACAAATATATGGTCAAGTTATAATGCAATGAATGGGTATGCTTCATAAAAAATTCTGACCACTAATCTACAAACTCTCATAAAAATGAAATGCCACTTAGTTGGCCAATTATCAAACTACTGAAGCCTACTGAACAACCACAGCCACTTTAGGACCTCATAGTCGAGTTACATCTGCCAAGAGCAGTCCCACTAAAAAAACAGGTCTAATTGAGCCTACTGACTTGATGTCTTACCTAACCCTATGTTTAAAAGCTCTAAGATCTTTTGGGCATAAAATCACTGGCATAGGGGGGTACGGTTCAGAAGTTATGAGCCTTTGAAGACGGACACTTTCCCCCCAGTTTAAACACGGCCAGGGCTGCCTTGGGTAAAGTACCGTTTTAGCTTGCATGCACTAGATACAAGACTCACCTCTCCACTTCATCAATGCAACACTATACACTGTCTGGTACTATAATAGACTAGTCTATGTTACTCAGTACTGCACGCAATGTAAAGTTCAACTTATTATTGGACTTACAATCAAGAGCACTGAACTTCTCATGAATCAAAAATGGTAATTAACAGTGTACACCAACTAACCAATGCTTTGTCATAGGAAATGATAAATATATAGCTACAACAATGTTAATAATAACTAACCATATAACAGGCTAAGGTCACAGTCTATCACACCTTTCCCCCCTTAACTTGATGGTCAGTTAATTAATGGATGGTCGATAATGATTTGGAGGTGCTCTGTTTCAACTTGAATGACACAGAGATAATGCAGGCAATTCCACTTCTGTTTGCTTAACCTGACTCTCTGTCTGTGTTCATGAATAGTGCTTCTTGGTATGCACTTGGAAGTTGGTTTTCCATTCCAGGAGTTTCCGTGGTGTGGAATAACTTTGTGACCTAATAATTACTGTAGTATAATTAGCTAATAGACACCTCTGAGCTCATATTGATTAGACTTGTAGCTAACATTTATATAATTAAAATCACCTTCTCATAATCACTTCAAATTTTTTATTCACTGGACATTTCGACCAGATGCTCCTGATGAAGACGAGAGCATCTGGTCGAAACGTCGAGTGAATAAAAAATTTAAGTTAATTATTGAGAAGGTGTGATTATGAGTTCATTGAGAATTTATATAATTGTTAGCTCAAGCGACTGATTATACTGGGCTGATGTAATATTATTGTCCGATGGCTGAACAAGATAATCACTAAATGTTACAAGTGGATTTGGTTCGCAGCGGTATTCTGGACCAATTCTGGAATATTTGACTTCACCTGAATTTTTTTCAGACATACTTATCTGTGGGGATGATAAACATCACTCATATCCTCCTAACCAAATAGGATAGGGATCCATTCACCTTGATTATGGTTCGTGGTGCATATCCCCTTGTACTTTGATGTGAAAATCCTCCATCTACACAAGGCGCCTTAAAAAAATGTCCTCATTACCTTCTCAGGGGAGGCTCCACATTGCCCCCCCCCCCCCCCCCCATGATCTTGTGGTCTGTCAATGCATGCTATATGCTGCCTGTAAACACATGGATCTCACAGATAGACTTATTACAAGAAATTGCTCAAGATTTTTTAGCACTATATGAAGATACTTTGGAACATTATAAGTAATCATTGTAATTTGTGTGTATGTGTGTGTGTGTGATAAAAGTTATGGCATTAAAAAGTTGGGGGAGTCCTCAATTTTTTTGCATGCTCACATATGCCATCCCCTTGCCCCCCCCCCCCCCCCCCCCCCCCCCCCCCCCCAACTAGCAACTACTGGATCCACCCCTGCTTCTTGTTGTCATGGGCTTCTTTCTGTTTCGGCTGTCTTCCCTTGGCTTGGTTAGAAATATTTGGAAACAAGTTTCCAAGCAACTCAGGCCTTGACCCATAAGCAACTGTGATGGCGGAATTCCTGTTGTTGAGCGAGGTGTAATGCAGTACTAGAAGAGAAAGTTTGATAACTTTTCCTATGCAGTGGAACCTTCAAGTTGGCGTAACCTTACTTCTCCGTTCTAGTAGCTTGTTATAACACCATGCGCCTATATATGCTCACGTATCGCCACACAGCGATTGTACATTAGCTGCTGGCGTCATGTGCCTATAATACAGGTGCAATGGGAAACTGGTGGCTTGATGGCTAAATACATTATAAAAAGCCGCACTATCTCGATCAATGATAACTGTATGCATTGATGCGGTTTGCCCCAAGCTGTATAGTTATCTTTGATTTTTGTTAGTGTTGCAAGACACACAAAGTTGCTATTATAATGGCACTTGGTATTGGATTATGACTGAGGAATCTGAAATCCAAGAAGACCCAGAATTTCTACTCCTCACCTGTGATACATCAGATGAGGAGGCAGTAGAGGAACCTTGCCTGCATTACAACCTTCACCCATGACAAGGTCACACAGAGGCAAGAAAAAGTAATCAAATTTAAAGGTCATGCAGCGGTAAGTTCAAAACAAAACAAATTTCATTAGTACAAAACTGAATATACATTATAATTTACAATTATTCGAGAAGTACTGAAGGTGCAGCTCAACATCAACTGAGCCAATCACAACCAAGACGAAGAAGGGGGAGAGGACAAGGACGAGGAACGGGGAGAGGACAAGGACGAGGAATGGGGAGAGGACAAGGACGAGGAAGGGGGAGAGGACAAGGACGAGCAAGGGGGAGAGGACAAGGACGAGGAAGGGGGAGAGGACAAGGACGAGAAAGAGGAGAGGACAAGGACGAGAGAGGGGGAGAGGACTAGGACAAGGACGAGGAAGGGGGAGGGGACAAGGACGAGGAAGGGGGAGAAGACAAGGACGAGGAAGGGGGAGAGGACAAGGACGAGGAAGGGGGAGAGGACAAGGACGAGTAAGGGGGAGAGGACAAGGACAAGGAAGGGGGAGAGGACAAGGACGAGAAAGAGGAGAGGACAAGGACGAGAGAGGGGGAGAGGACAAGGACAAGGACGAGGAAGGGGGAGGGGACAAGGACGAGGAAGGGGGAGAAGACAAGGACGAGGAAGGGGGAGAGGACAAGGACGAGGAAGGGGAGAGGACAAGGACGAGAAAGGGGGAGAGGACAAGGACGAGGAAGGGGAAGAGGACAAGGACGAGGAAGGGGGAGAGGACAAGGACGAGGAAGGGGGAGAGGACAAGGACGAGGAAGGGGGAGAGGACAAAGACGAGGAAGGGGGAGAGGACAAAGACAAGGAAGGGGAGAGGACAAGGACGAGGAAGGGGGAGAGGACAAAGACAAGGAAGGGGGAGAGGACAAGGACGAGGAAGGGGGAGAGGACAAGGACGAGGAAGGGGGAGAGGACAAGGACAAGAAAGGGGGAGAGGACAAGGAAGGCTGAGAGTACAAGGACGAGGAAGGGGGAGAGGACAAGGACGAGGAAGGGCGAGAGGACAAGGACGAGAAAGGGGGAGAGGACAAGGACGAGGAAGGGGGAGAGGACAAGGACGAGAAAGGGGGAGGGGACAAGGACGGGGAAGGGGGAGAGGACAAGGACGAGAAAGGGGGAGAGGACAAGGACGAGGAAGGGGGAGAGGACAAGGAAGAGGAACGAGGAGAGGACAAGGATGAGGAAGGGGGGAGAGGACAAGAACGAGGAAGGGGAGAGGACAAGGACGAGGAAGGGGGAGGGGACAAGGACGAGGAAGGGGGAGAGGACAAGGAAGAGGAAGGGGGAGAGGACAAGGACGAGAAAGGGGGAGAGAAGGACGAGGAAGGGGGAGAGGACAAGGACGAGGAAGGGGAGAGGACAAGGACGAGGAAGGGGGAGAGCACAAGGATGAGGAAGGAGGAGAGGACAAGGATGAGGAAGGGGGAGAGCACAAGGACGAGGAAGGGGGAGAGGACAAGGGAGAGGACAAGGACGAGGAAGGGGGAGAGGACAAGGAAGGGGGAGAGGACAAGGAAGAGGAAGGGGGAGAGGACAAGGACGAGGAAGGGGGAGAGGACAAGGACGAGGAAGGGGGAGAGGACAAAGACGAGGAAGGGGGAGAGGACAAGGACGAGGAAGGGGGAGAGGACAAGGGAGAGGACAAGGACAAGGAAGAGGGAGAGGACAAGGACGAGGAAGGGGGAGAGGACAAGGAAGGGGGAGAGGACAAGGAAGAGGAAGGGGAGAGGACAAGGACAAGGAAGGGGGAGAGGACAAGGGAGAGGACAAGGACAAGGAAGAGGGAGAGGACAAGGACGAGGAAGGGGGAGAGGACAAGGGAGAGGACAAGGACGAGGAAGGGGGAGAGGACAAGGAAGGGGGGGAGGACAAGGAAGAGGAAGGGGAGAGGACAAGGACAAGGAAGGGGGAGAGGACAAGGACGAGGAAGGGGGAGAGGACAAGGACAAGGAAGGGGGAGAGGACAAGGACGAGGAAGGGGGGAGAGGACAAGGAAGAGGAAGGGGGAGAGGACAAGGACGAGGAAGGGGGAGAGGACAAGGGAGAGGACAAGTACAAGGAAGAGGGAGAGGACAAGGACGAGGAAGGGGGAGAGGACAAGGGAGAGGACAAGGACGAGGAAGGGGGAGAGGACAAGGAAGGGGGAGAGGACAAGGAAGGGGGAGAGGACAAGGAAGAGGAAGGGGAGAGGACAAGAACGAGGAAGGGGGAGAGGACAAGGACGAGGAAGGGGGAGAGGACAAGGAAGAGGAAGGGGGAGAGAACAAGGACGAGGAAGGGGGAGAGGACAAGGAAGAGGAAGGGGGAGAGGACAAGGAAGAGGAAGGGGGAGAGGACAAGGAAGGGGGAGAGGACAAGGAAGAGGAAGGGGGAGAGGACAAGGACGAGGAAGGGGGAGAGGACAAGGGAGGACAAGGAAAAGGGGAGGGAAGTAGTGTAAGTGGAAGAGTGATCTCATCCAAGTGAGTGCCTTGGGTTGCAGTAGATGCAATGACTGTGTGCCAATTGAGTTTCCCTTCTCACTTCCAACTGGGCCCAGAGTTGCTTCGACTTTAAATCCTTTTCCTATCAACTTCTACATGCGAATAGTCACTCCATAAATCCTTGGAATAATAGTAGAGGAAACAAACACGTATGTAATGTATATATTTACATTGGCTGTAGCATACAGGATTACACAATTATGAGAGCTCTTACTCTTTTCATTATGAATTTTTACATTAGGTATGCTGAGGACTATATTCAGAATCCGAGGGATAAAAATCTCTTTAGACAACAGTTTCGATTCAATAAATGGCAATCCTTACTATTGAGGAGCTATCAGCTTTCTTTGGCATGATTTTGAATATGAGCTTAGGGGAGACAGTTGCATTTTTTAAACAACTTATGGTTACCACTTTAGAGCTCCGTCGATTCTGCAGTATGGACTTGATATATAGCTCAAAAGATAGGTCTCTCTGTGTGCTCTCTTTTGATACTAAAATATTTTTCATGAGTAGTATAACTATAGGCAAGTTACTAGACCTAAAGTGGAGGGACTGTCATGACAAATTTGGTCCCCTTCCCCCTGGAACTTTTTCTTTAAAAAAAATATGTTCCCCCTGGAACTTTTTATTTGAAAAAAAAAGTTCCCTCTTGAAAAATAAAGGGCTAGGGCTATGGCTAGGGCTATGGTGGGAACAAAACTTTCAATAAAAGTTGATCCGGGGGGGGGGGGGGGGGAACAAATTAAACGTTACAGGACCTCAAAAACCTGAAACCTCCACTTAATTAAATATCTCCAGATTGCAAAGTGCTAAAGATTTGAAAATAACCAGTGGCTAGAGGAAGCCCTACTCTATGCAATGAGTGTTTTCATTAGGCGTTAAAATTTAAGTATGCGGTCAGCGCGTGGGTGAAAAATGAGTTTTATGGATTATTAACGAAATTTATTTTCCACACGCGCACTTGACCACATACTTACATTTTAACGCCTAATGAAAACACTCATTGCATAGAGTAGGGCTTCCTCTAGCCACTGGTGCTAATTTCATTTGGCACTTTGAGATATTGTGGAGGTTTCAGGCATTCAGGCTTTTGAGGTTCCCTCCACTTGTAGCTCCCGTAACTTGGTTAAAGTTATACTTATGAAAAATATTTTAGTATCAACAGAGAGCACAAAGAGTGACCTATCTTTTGCTATATATCAAGTCCATAACATGAAGTTTATGGAATCTATGGAGTTATAAAGTGGTAACAGAGGGGTAGGAAGCATTTTGGGATTGGTCAGGCGAAAGTGTGTGTGTGGGGGGGGGGGGGGGGGGGGGGATACACGCACCTTATTGAAAAGAAATATCATGGTAATTGAAAATAATATATATACCTGGAATAAACCTAGTCTGAAATAAGTTCACAAGTTGCCGAACACTCGGAGTCTGTGCTCATTGTTTCTCACAAATTCATTTGCAATTGTGACTAGATCAAGGTGATCCAAAGCTTCTTTGTAAATGTTTAGTATCATTAGATGATTAAGTCTATCCTGTTTAATAGTACTTCGTAAGTATGTTTTTATTCTTTTCATGCAGGAAAAAGATCTTTCAGCAGCATTCGTAGCAGGCATCACAAGGATTAGATTGGCAACCCAGCACACCTGCTTAAAAGAGGCACGTTGACCATCAGAAAGATTGTGAAGAAAAGTTAAGATATCTTTCAGTGTTACAGTTCCATCTGACTCACGTGAACTAAAACTTGAACTAAAAACTTGAAGTTAAGTTGAAAGCTCACTCTTATTGAAGTCATCTCCATAAAAGGTCACTTAACTCAGCCTTTTTATTGGCAGCTTTTACAAGCAATTCTTCAGTAAACAGCATATCCTGGCTGATCAAAGCGATCTTGAATTGCTGACATGGCCAAGTCTATTGCTTCAAAGTAAAAGCAACGATAATAATCTTCAACTGCAGTGTACTGATGAGATTCTCCTGTTCCACTCTCAAAACGCTTTGGAGCTTTTCGATCCCGAGGTAGTAGTGGCTCATTTGTATCAGTCCGTTCACGTAGACACTCAATATGCTTAGAAAGAAAAGAAAAACATCTCATCACTCCTCATGTTCTGTAATGTCTGGACCGTCTGTTTAGCCAGAACTTGAGCTTCTGCTGCAGATAAGGACTCATTGCAGTTTAGGGGCCACAATTAATGCCGCGTGAATTTCCGCGCACAACATTTTTAGCCACTGACTTATTGGTCTTACAAGCACTTGTTGAGAGAGGTACTGACATCATCATCAATTGTTGCAAGCAGCATGGGCTTCTGTACCTTGTCATGGGTGTGGAGGAGCTATGCGATGGGAGAATGCAACAGAAACAGATGGGTACAGGTACAGTGCAGCTATAAACATGAGACAGAGAATAACACAACCCAACCCTCTTTCTGCAGGTGGAAGTGCCCAGACAGAAACTGCCAGAAGAAGAGGTCCATTCGTCATGCTTCATGGTTTGAAGGCAGTCACCTATCGCTGGAGAAGATCCTAGAGATCACCTATCTGTGGGCAGAGGAAATCCAGCAGATTAAGATTAGGAAGTGGGTTGGGATTGCTGAACACACAGGTGTTGACTGGTGCCACTTCCTACGAGAGGTAGGGCTAGGCTAGGGCTATAATAATAATATTTCAATCCATTATACTTCATTGCCCTCGCTCTTTACAGGTATGTGCCCAATATCTTGACAGTCATCCCGACATGCTTGGAGGTCCAGGCACTGTTGTTGAAATTGAGCTAAATTTGGCAAAAGGAAATATAATAGGGGCCGAATCACGAATGGGAAGTGGGTCCTATGTCAGGAGGAGTAGAACGTGGCACCGATAAAGTGTTCCTTGCTGTTGTGCCTTGCCGTGATGCCAACACGCTCATCCCTGTAATCCAGAGGTATGTGCTTCCTGGCACAGAGATTCATACAGATGAGTGGAGAGCCTATATGAGTCTCAATCAAGTTGGGTATACACACCCTACGGTAAACCATTCCCAGAATTTTGTTGACCCTGTCACAGGTGCATACACCCAATCCATCGAGGGTACATGGACAAATGCCAAGAGGAAAATGAAGCTTCATGGCACCAGCAAGCCCTTCTTGGAAGGGTACCTCATAGAATATGTGTGGAGGAGAAAGTATGGCAAAGAGACTCCATTTGCACAAAATTTAATTATTAATCATATTTCAGATGTTTACAAACTTTTTATTTATCATAATTATTGTATTATTGTTGTGTAAAAATGTTGTGCGCGGCAATTTTCGCGGCGCCAATTGTGATTCACGTGGCACCGCCCCTAAACTGCTCAAGTTGTTCAGTAATCTTCAGTATTCTCTCGCAAAGCTGTAGTCCAAAAAGTAACCTGTACCGCGCAGCCATGATCCGCTCGCTATAATACTAAAATAGCACGCGCAAAAAAAATGTAGGGGCGTAGTTTGGTGGGCTTCATTTGAATTTTTTTAACAAAACAACTGTGGCTGGAGGCTCTCAGTAAAGATTAGAAAGTTGCTTGATAACTGGAGGTTAGTAGTGAAACTTTGGTCGGAAACTTTGGTCCGGCAGCTGCCCGGGTAACCACACACACACACACACACACACACCAAAAAACCATGTGGGTCATCCCCCCCCCCCCCCCCCAAAATGCAACTGTCTCCCCTTCATACCACTTCCACAGTTGGAACTCGGTTGGAGCAAATCACCACATCAAGCATACCATTTTTGGTAGGGTTTTTTCTAGAAATGACTCATGTTTTGGTTACTCCATGTTAGCCACACGCCCACAAATGAGCCACCATATACAAGATCAAGGATGCTCTCGTACAGAAAGAACATTGATCTCTATACCATGAAAAAAGAAAACGAAGAATAGCAGCAGGAAGCTTTTTCTTCAACAAAGTTCTAAATAGAAGATCATGGTTGACTCTATCAAATGCTTTACTTGCATCTAAAAAACAAGCATAAACCTTGGAACCATTATGCATGTATGAAGAGACAACATTCTTCAAAACTCCAGTACAGAGATCAGTGTAAACCTGGCTTGAAGCCAAACTGAAGGTCTGAAGTAAGAATATATTGATGTAAAATGCATCTCTCCAGAACCTTACTCTGTGAAAATGTCACAAAAAATCGTTCACAAAAAATCGTTCACAAAAAATCGTTCACAAAAAATCGTTCACAAAAATCGTTCACAAAAAATCGTTCACAAAAAATCGTTCACAAAAAATCGTTCACAAAAAATCGTTCACAAAAAATCGTTCACAATAAATCGTTCACAATAAATCGTTCACAATAAATCGTTCACAGAAAATCGATGGCAGAAAATCGTTCACAAAAAATCGTTCACAAAAAATTGATGGCAGAAAATCGTCCAATCGATTGCACACGATCGTATAATTGCAGAATCGTTGGTAGAAAACCGATTAAAATTGTCAAAGCAAATCCGTCTGCAGAAACTTTATTGCTGTAGAAAACTGGCGGAGAGAGAATGAGCGACCTTGCACTGTCCCAACTCAGCAAGGCGAAGGAAGCCATTGAAGTCCTCTGCAACCTAACCTCTTCAGGCTCTTCTATGGGTGGTGAAGTTCCTCGTGATCCCAACACTTCTGATGGTTAAGGAAGTTTAGTAGTGTGGTCATGATCTAGCTAAGCCTGTGTGTTCCTCCTGGATCATACAGAATGTGTAGCTATGTTTTGTATTATCTTATCCTTGATGTTACTTGTAGTCAACCATGGAGATAACAGGGGAAGTAACTCTGTGTGTGCTATAGTTTCATAGGCTATGTAGAAATTGGGGCTGCTACACGATGTACATATTGTCAAGAGTGGGGCTGCCACACTACTAGGTATATTGTCAAGAGGAAACCTGTATTTCAGCTTTTCATTTGTGGGATATGTATCCTGGGTATGTATTGGATGCAAAACTGCATGTGCATTTTTGGCTGCTTAGTCTTGTAGTAACTTTGAACATTCTCATGTTATTCCATAGTTCCTATTAATTTATGGGAGAACCTAAATCAGCTAGTGGTTTCCCGTCATCAAATTCCATCCACGTTGACACCACCAGTCCATGCCAGGTCAGGGCTCTCTATGGCTTAGGTCTAGGACTAGCTAAGGGCTAGGGCTAGAACGAGTGTTATTTCTATGGTGCAGCTTAAGATTTGGGCTGACTTAAAGTTATGGGTCAAAAGCTTTCTCACAATATTCCATGGCCTTACTCCTAGCCATAACCCTAGAAATGGGCTATATACCTCATAACTGAGGTTGCAGCCAGTGTAGGCACTTTTCTCTGCATTGAACAACGAGGTTCTCATGTGTTTTCCTTGGTGTTATTCAGTTCATGTATGGGAGGAGCTGGTACACGTTGCCAGCAGGTGTCCATAGTTCTATGAAGTTTATACAGCAAGTTATTATAGTAAGTGTGCTAGCCACAGTGTTATCAGCCACATCTGGCACAGTGTGTACAACTATCAGCCACTGAAACTTTTGATGTCTCAGGAATTAAGATAACCTGGAAGTGCATTACGTTGGTGTGACTTCTATTTCAAGATGGTGGGTGGCTAAAGCCAACCCCCTCAAAGACTAAAGCGCACAAATAAGACTTATTTAGGAGCTCTGAATAGCCAAAATAGTGGTGGCCTCGGCTTCTGCTGGCCTCGGCTTCTGCTAGCTCCAAAACAACTTTCAGCATGCTTCGACTACTTCACTAAGGTAATAAAGAGGTAATAAAGAGGCAGACCTAAATGCTAGAGAAAGTGTTAAAAAAACCCCTTGAAGTTCATATGATTTATCTTGTTGATAAACAATCAGTTGACGTGTATAGTATATATATATATATACCTGATGAAATACCTGATGAAGGCTAGAGCATCTAGCAGAAAGGTCAAAGGTTATTCTTCCTTCACATAACTTTCATACATAGGTCCATTCAATATACTCACAAGATTAATGCTTGCCCACGACTATATACTCCATTTCTTGACTTGATACAGTGAGTGAGACACAAAGAATGACAAAAAAGATAAACGCACTTGTACTTAGCATGTTTATTGTGTTGATGATTCTTACCATAGACAACAAATGTTTTAGATGACCCTTTACCTTTTAAAATAATGGCAATAACATCCAAAAATACACATCAAGTGTCTACCCACTATTTTTAAAGGTAAAGGATCCTATAAACATTTGATGTCTGCACTGATAAATTTCTAATATATTTATTATATTATATACTCATAATAACGGCTGCAGCTGATCGGTGCTTGTTAGTGCTTAATAAGAATAAGTCACGAAGGAGGAAATTGAGAGAGGAAGTATCTTCACTATTCAAAAGAAAGTCAAAGATTGGTGCTTCCAATACTCCTAAATGTGTTTGGAAGCATAAGGTTGTGTGCTAGGCTTATCATGACTAAACAAAGATACCAAGAACAGAAAAGATACCAAGAACAGAAACTGAAAAAGATGACCTACTTCAGGCTGGTATTGGGGAGAAAGAAATAGTTTTTTATGACTTGCAAATCAATTCTGACAGTTTTAGGGATTTACTCTATGAAAATTTTCCAACTTTAAGAGAGGGTGGAGGATTTGAGTTTTTTAAGTGTGCTCCTAATTCAATCTGCAAATTCTAGGAATTTGGAAAAGTAGTCAGCAACTACACTATCATCTCCAGATGTGCTTAAAAGATGGGTTAGATTTTCTTGCACATATATTCATCCCTCTACAACGAGATTTGGATATCTCTCCCATATTCTATTTGCCTGGTGGGTTGAGTTAACATTTTTGTTTCAATAGATAACTTAATATTTCTATAAATATTCATTTATATAGCCTAAAGAAAATTTTTATTTAATTTTTATTTTGGTGATTTTCTGGATGAATATGTTGGTGAGTTCTGCAATGTTTATAAAAGTGTTTTTTTCTCGGCTAAAATGCACTTGAACTACATAGCTTCTTATAAGCCTTTGTTCTCGGCTACCAATATTCTTGGACTTGTAATTATAATATATATATTTTTATGCTTGGTGTTTATGTAGATGATGACATTGGATGTTCGCTGGAGGATTTGTTTGTCTTTTTTTCAGGAGCTGATTGCATTCCTCCCCTTGGATTTAGCCATTCCCCTACACTAGTTTTCGTGCATAATACTCAGTTGCCATCATCATCAACATGCGACTTGATCCTTCGGATTCCAGCTACTTATTCCGACTATATACAATGAATTCAAGGAAGGGATGGTCCTTGCCCTCAAGGGTAACGATGGCTTTGGTGGTGTGTGACTCAATAGCTACAGACCAAACTGTTGCTGAGAGTTTGTAATGACGACGTTTGATGATGATTGCACTTGAGACTTAATTAAGAATTGTGTCTGGCATGGCAGCTGTAGCAGCTACAGTATGCATCTATGTATATACTATCCAAACTTTATATAAAATATTCAACATAAAGATGGTTTATATTTATATCTACACACACTCACTCACACATGCACCACAATGCATTAAAAAAAAACGAGCGAATTTGATGCCCATTACCATCAAAAGTCTATGTTCTCGGACTGTTC
This sequence comes from Cladorhizidae sp. MBARI D1340-BT2, assembly GCA_028752905.1. NCBI lineage: Eukaryota > Metazoa > Porifera > Demospongiae > Poecilosclerida > Cladorhizidae > Cladorhizidae sp. MBARI D1340-BT2. Next base: position 8,476,720 of record JAQNBH010000012.1, on the reverse strand, counting down.
TCGGACTGTTCTCGGACTGTACCAGCACAGAGGGAGGGTACGAAATAGTACTTCAGATGAAAGCTTGAACGATTATATGTTTTAAATATGTTGCAACAATATCCTGTTGGAGGAGTATGAATTGTCAACACATGCACTACAAGCATACACACCCACTGATGACCCCTGCCAGCCGAATAGACAAAAATGCTGATTGCTAATCAACTTGCTCTATGATTCTCCCCCTGATGTTCTAGCCTTCAGAAATATGAGAATGGAAAGTAATTTTGTTCTTTTTCTTGGTTTTATCTTGGGGGTCAATAAAATGTATATAGCGGGAGTATGCTCTTAGGTTTAAAGTAGCTTGGAGCATTGTGTCTTCAGGTAGTTGATCAGGATCAGGCAACATTTGCTTATAATTAAATGTCACATCTTTCCTTTGACATGTGAGTCTGGCTACTAAGCTCATGAGTTCAAGTTTGTGAGAATTTCTTTTTTTCCCCATAAAAATAATGACAGCTGTGTGTTTGACTTAAACACGTGCAAACTACATAACCATGTCTAATGGCAAAACCCCAAGTTATTCCATCTTCAGGAAGGATGCCCTCATACATACTCGAACAAAGGCCAAGTGAGACATGAAAAATTATTTTAAGCAGGGCTCCAAATGGCTGCAATATAAACTCAACCCCTGATCAATAGGCTGGCATGGCACCTCTGAACCAAAGGTACAGGATGGTAAGGGGAAGATTTTTTTTTAATACAGGAATGGTGAAGGGGTAACCCACAGCAGGGAGGGTAGGAAGATTAAGGGGGGTGGATGGGAAGAGGTGACACGTGGTTGGTAGTGAAACGACACATTCTAGTAATAAAAAACTTTTTTTAACATGTAGAGCTATAATATTATATACAAAAACACAATTAAGACCAAAAATGTGCAAAGAATTTGGAGTGTCATAATACCTAGTGATACGCCGTTCCCCTACAAATGATTTTGCTAGAGCAAATTGTGTTGCTGGGAAAATATATTGGTGGACACGGAGGTTAAAATTGCTTTCAGTTCTGCCTTGTTGAAACCAGTTAGAACATCACATACTTGATCCACAGTTACTCTGTTGTCATCGTATTCTCCTGATCCCAATCAGTTCCATAATTTGAGCCTGCTACCTAATAATACCATAATAAATCATAGTTCCACATGATGAGTAAAAATTCACAAACATATATATATATATATATATACATGTATATATATATAATTATATATATATATAATTATGACAAAGTATCTTAATTTTAATTATATTAACTGTCCAATAGAAGAAAGACGATGTCCAGCACATGCACTTCTATACCTGATATACTCGCTGTAGTATTTTCCTATAGATGTCCAATGTTAATATTGCCCATATTTCAGGATAGTTATTTTACTTAAAATACACTTTGCTCTCCTGCACATGCACATAATTATTGTATACTATTGACTGCGGCTATGGTAGAAGTATTATAACTGGATGATAAAGCAGTAATATTCAATGAGTATAACATTTATTGCACTCGTCAGACTGGTTATATCCATTGCATGCTGTTGTTACTCAACTTCAACTCCTGAAAGTATGACCCTGTGCTCGTGAAATAACTCTCCATATTCCATTCTGACTCATGTAATAATTACAAGTTCAAGGAGAAATATGAATACTCACCTGCAACCCAGTTGCTACATATCATTCTCACTGATGTCATGAAGACCTAGTATCCATAATTGTTGAGGAGTTTTGTTGTTTTCAGTCCTCATTCGATGATGAGCCCATCCATGATGAAACATATCTAGGTGGTCCTGTATAAGAGGTGTGAAAACAAAGTGAAGTGTTATAGCTCCAAAGGTGAGTCCACATCCAGAAGCCCCAATATCCACCAAGTGATAGAAGAGGTAATAGAAGAATGATATGCATCCAGTGAAGAGGTCTCGCCACAAACGTTCAATGCGCTGATTATGTGTGCTTCTCCCAGTAATTGCACTACTTCGATCTGGACCACGTTCTGGGTGCTCTACCATATACCTGGCCACTGCTACATTTTCACCACCTCTGTCCATCCGTACTCTAGAAGGAAGGCCATGCTCTTCTATAGCTTTCATAAAGGAATGGAGAACAGTACCAGAACGATTGTTATGGCAACGCTAAGATACATGACCAGTCTACTGAAGCCATCTATGCCACCATGCGCACAACAAATCTCCATCGAATCAATTTGTGATATCCATCAATATGCCATAAAGCATTTGGTGACGAGACATTGTATTGACGACGGTGCAATACATTTCTAATCCGTGAACTGACACCCGAAGCATCAACTCGATGTAAACAATCTCTGACTCTTTCACGCTGAACAACAATACCACAGCTTTTAAGCAGAGTTTTTCCCCCACATTGAGGAAATATGGTTGTGATTTGTTTTACTGCTGCATCAAGATCTGAATTTGTTATAGAACTGTATTTCTGAATGGAAATGTTGAACTGTCTTAGCTTTCGTTCAATTGTTCGCCTTGAGCAACCAAACAGTTCACTAATATTGACAATAGTTAAACCATTCTCAATAAGAATTGTAATTGCTCTTCACTGATTGGTATTGCAGGACTTCCCTTCCTTTTTGTCTTATTCTCCTTGTCATTTGCAATGGCCAAAAATAAATCCCTTAGGGCAGAGAATAATTCATTTTGTTGACCATTGAGCAGAATAATATACTCGAGTGCTAGTTCAAACTTGCTCCAAAAGTTGATCAAGTGTTCAAGTGTTTCTTCATTACAATTACGATAGTTACACTGAACGCATGTGACAGCTTCTTCAACAACTAAAATAACTTCATCCTCATTGTCCTCTTCTAAAAGTTCCATTTGTAGTGCATGATATTTGATGTTTTAGTATACAGATAAGCCAGCAATAAGATACCATAAATATACATATTATGTTCCATTTTTGTGGCATGAAAAACCATTAGAATTATGAATCCATGACGCCAAATAGAATGTGATGTATGTTGTAAATACAACATATCTTTAATCTAATTAGATTGCACATGTTCTATTAATTTCATGAAATGCTCCAACATTTAGATATCAATCAGGTAATAATAGCTTTGTGCATATATTTGTCGATTGCTCTTCATTCCAGGTCAGCTTCATCATGAAGAGATAATTAAAATCACAGATCTTTCCATCTCCAGTTTGGCTACAGCTGCTACATGCATATGCAGTGGATGAAGACATCCTATGCATCATTATCTTCATTGAAAGTAACAGCAATTGAGCCTTCATTAGCTGTTCCTCAGATAAATGTCTCTAAGCTTTTTTATCACAGATTTATACTCTGAGACACCAACATTTTATATCTCATAGCATTGGCTGCATTTCACTTATGAGCAATGGCATTTCAATACAATCATAGATGGGTAGGTGTGATGTCCATATGTACGTAGTCCTTGAATTAGACTCAAATATCTGCCTGTTCTTTGTTCTGGTCAGAGCAAGGGAGAGGCTTAGGGGACTCAAGCTCTCTCCTTAGATATGCATGCATAGACTCAGTTTTCTAAATGCTAAGACCGAGGATAGGATATTGTAATGCCTTGGCTACTCATGATCAATAGAAACATTATTATTCGTGAGTGGAACACAATATAACCAAAATTCCAGAACTCACACAACTGGTGAGATTCAGTCTACATAGGATGCTGCAACACAGCTGTTATAGCTAGCTAGTATCTTGTATTGTAGTATACATAGGAACACAGATATGTTATAGCTAGCTAGTGTCATGTATTGCAGTATACATAGGATACTGCAACACAGATATGTTAGAGCTAGCTAGTATCTTGTATTGTAGTATACATAGGAACACAGATATGTTATAGCTAGCTAGTGCAGTATACATAGGATACTGCAACACAGATATGTTATAGCTAGCTAGTATCTTGTATTGTAGTATACATAGGAGAACACAGATATGTTATAGCTAGCTAGTGCAGTATACATAGGATACTGCAACACAGATATGTTATAGCTAGCTAGTATCTTGTATTGTAGTATACATAGGACACTGCAACACAGATATGTTAGTATAGTTAACATAAACACAAATACGTTATAAAAGAAATGGGCAATGATTGTATCTTTAACAGGAATATTTTTAATGTGGAGCTAGCTATCTTATCTTGCTAGATACAGCATGGTAGTAAAGGATTTTGTAAACTGCATAGCTAGAAATAGCCAAGTCTTGTCTGTTGATTTGAATTGGTGCTGGTTCTGATTTATGGATTTATGTTATCTGTAGGTTTGGTGGAGTTGATATTTCGCCAAATGAATCTGGTAGAGATAGAAATCAAAAAATTCTAGCTACAACATGAGTTCTCTCTCGTGTCTAAACTCTCATGCACGTGCCTTCCCTCTCTACTCTCAAGTGCTAACCAATAAGACTACTAGAAGTGAATGCAAGGCATTCTGTGGAGCAAGAGAAGGTGTAATAAAAATATCAATTTGAAATTGATATCGCATTGCTCAAGTATTGTCATACTCCAATTTTGGGGGGGGGAATCTGCAACTGTGGAATCTGCAGCTGTGCACATGGCTATCCACATGATAACTATTTCCAAATTAATCACAATTAATGTCCAAAATCACGAACATGAAGGACAAATTTCTGGGGTAGTGTATGTGAACCCGGAAGGAATGAGAGAGAGTGTGTTTAAGGTAATGCAGGAGGATGTGGTGAAGTATGAAGAGAAAGGTTTGGATGTTGTTTTGGGAGGACTTCAATGCAAAGAGTGGATTAGGAGTGGAGGACAACCCAAACAGTATTGGAAGGAGGTTGTTGGAGTTGGTTATGGTCGGAGGTTTGATGGTGGGAAATAAGTTGCAGTGCTGTGATGGTAGGTGGACATATATATATAGGAATGTGGCGAGAGAAAGTCGGTCATAGACTAATGTTGTTTAGTAAAGCCATGGATGTGACTAGGGTGCTAGTTGAGGACTCGGGCAAGCTGGGTGGACCATATCCCTATATGGGGGGAAATTATGTGGGGTAGGAGAGAGGGACAAGTGAGAATAGAGCAATATAAATGGGGGACAAAAATAGGCTAGACTGGGAGGAGTATCAGGAGGCAGTCGGGGGAAATCTTCATAGGGTGGGAAGGGAAGGTGAGAGAGCTTGAGCGAGATTTGGAGGAAACATAGTTGAAGAGGTGTGGGGTAGGTGGAAGGAGAAAGTTTTGGCTACAGTGGAGAAAGGAATTGGAAGGAAGAAGATTAAAGACAGGTCAGAGGGATGGTGGTCAGAGGATATGGAGAGGTTAATTGGGTTAGGAAGGAGAAATGTAAGAGCTGGAAGCAAGGAAGAGAGGGATAGAGAGACTACATTAAGACAACAATAGGATGAATATAGAGAAGCAAGAAAAGAAGTGAAAAAGACTATTAGGAAAGAGAAGAAGGAACTGTAGAAGAGAACTATAAAGAGCAGGTTGTGACTAGTTGTAAGCTGTTTTGGAATGATTTAAGAGGAAATAGGAAGATAAAAGGAGTTAAAGATGATGAAAGGATGGTGGAGGAGAATGACGAGGTGTTGGAGGTGATGGCAAAAGACTAGGAAGAGCTGGAGAGGAAAAAAAGAGAATGCCATAGTACCAGAATTAGGGATAGGAGATGTGAGTGGGCACGAGTTGGGTATGTGTAAGGAAGGAAGTGGGATGAAATAGTAGAGGTAATGAAGCGTTTGAAGAGAGGAAAGGCACTACTTGGTTGACTGCCTCTCCTCAGCTAGGTCAGCCACTGCTCCAGCACTATTGGTGGCATAGCATCAGTAGCACTGTGCAAAGGTGTCCAGAAAAGTCGTGTCCCATACTATATAGTGGCTTGCCATTCTTCCATGGGATCATCGTTGCCCTATCCGGTCGCCTGTCATCTGTGTGGTTCAGACCTAATGGTTCTAGCCTTGAAGGGTTGCATGCTGTGGTCAGAGCTCTGATGGCCCGATAATGGCACCCTTCGCTTTTCTTACAACTAAGCCTATGGATGGCCACGTGGTCCACCTCAGTCCCACAGTGATGGTGTCACTGTGGGTGTCACTGTGGGTGACACAAGCATGAACTCAGTCTACAAATCGCATGGTGTTGTCGTCCATTCTCACACCTAAGCTGAAAATAGGGATTGGAGCCAAGAAGGCTGTGAAAAGTAATGAGAACATTGTTGTTTTTGCATATATATCTATATCTGAGTTATTCAATGGACTATCCCTTGAAAGACTGTTTTATAATAACATTGGAAATGGAAAATGGTCATGTTATTCCTGATGAAGGCTAGAGCATCTAGTTGAACATCAAGTGAATAAAATTTGAAGTTGATTATCGAGAAGGTGATTTTAATGTTATTATGTCAAGGAATATGAATGCTATAATGAATGACAGGCTAGAGTGTAGTTTTGACCTGAGTTAAGTATAACTAGTATGAAGCATAAACTGAGAAATACGAAGTATGAAGAATTAGCTATGTTCCTTTGTTTGGACATGATCTGCTGTTGCGACCAGCTTGTCTGCAAGTATGACACACCCTCATGCACTGTGCTGGTGGAGGAGGATGTGCTGGTGGAGGATGTGCTGGTAGATGATGTGCTGGTGGAGGATGTGCTGGTGCAGGATGTGGTGGTAGAGGATATGCTGGTGGAGGACTGTTAGCAGCTGTGACAGCATCCACAGGTACAGGGGTTCCTTGTCTGCTTATTGGTTTTGCCACTGTTGGCATTTTGCATGTGATGTTCAGGCCCATACACAGACTTTTGAAAAGGGGGGTGCACAATTTGGTATTGATTCAAGAAATCGTGTTGCAGGGGTCTAGGGGTATTTTCCCCAGGCCTGTATTTTAGGTGCTCTGAGAGTCAATTTGGTCCTCAAATAATTAATCATTACCACAAAAAAACAATATCTCAAATGGTAAATAATCTCATCATGTCACTCAAATAGCAAGTTAGCCTTCTGTAATTTTCGAGGGTGCTTCTGCAGAAAAAACTTGCAAATGTTATCTATACTTATCGTGGTTTCATAGTTCATATGTATTAATGCTAAGGCAGTTAAACGTTGTTCTGTCTGTGTACACCTTAAATAATTGTGTAGTCGTCGGAGAGCTGATGCCGACCTTTCGCATGAACAAGAGCTCAAAGGGATGGTAGCAAAGATCTTCAATAATATACAGATATTTGGAAGAGATTGAGGACACTGCTTTAGAGAGTCACTTAAAGTTTCAGGACGATCTTTTTCTGCAACAAGCAACCACTTTGACTTCCACCGACAGAGTTCTTCATCGATTATATTTGGATTGAGAAGGTCATCAGAGTAGAAATCTAATGCCTCTTTAATATCACTAGCCTGGTTCACCTTAAGCCTGGTTCACGATGTCATTATGCAGTGGGACACATTCTGGCATGATGTGAACAAAAATAGCATCACATCGCATCGAATAGTTCTGTTTGAGTGACAATCCCTTGGGTTTTCACACTAGTTATAATAGCCTTCAACATGCCAGTCAAGCTAGCTAACGATGAAGACAAGTTGATTGAGGAAGTTAAGGGGTTTCAAAACCTGTGGGTGCTCTCCAGCAAGAGATATTGAGGCCAATAGGCAAAGTGCAGTAACATTTGGAGTGTCTTTATATAGCTACTATGAAATATCAGGTCATACTATGCTGGTAATGTAGATTGGAGGTAGTGACAGTTATGGATTATATAAGCAAATGGAAGAACTTGCGAGGGATCATGTAAAGAGTAAGACTCTGCGCGTCAATTAATTTTCGCGGTATATATTTTAAAACTCTGCTTATCTTAAATGCACGCGCTATGTACAGAGTGAGATGGCACTTCTACAATGATCAGGTCGATTGCCTCCTGCTGTATTTGGGGAAAACAAGGAAGTCATTGCCTATTTTAGGAGCAAATCTCTTTTGGCAAGTACTGTTACTTGTGGAATGCAAGGGAAAAAATATCTAAAAAGTAATAATAATAGGATGATTATTGATAATAATATCATGATGAACATGTTTGGTGTTGTTACTTGGTGTACAGTTGCAGGTGTACAGTTGCAATGTAACTATGGTTAGATGTAAGAAGTCCAGCCTGAAAGATGGGTTTGCATGGGGGTGACCTGCGTGTAAAACCGTAAAGTCGATTCGTCTTAGTTTGTATGTCTATGTCGATATTTTTAGATATAATAGTAGAGATGTATTATTATTGAAGGGAGCTTCTTCACAAAGTCAATGCTAAGTCTGCAAACTTGGCTTCTTTTGATATACTGGTGGGCCAGAGAGTACCCAGTTACTGCTGCTGCAAGTGAAGCAGGGTGCAGTCGAGCCACTGCGATTAATGTGTACCAGTGGTTGCGGGAAGTTTGCTCAACAGCCCTTTGTAGCTGTCCAATAATCTTAGGTGGGCCTGGAGTCATCGTCCAAATTGATGAGTCCCAATTCACAAGCCTAAAGGTGTGTTGTCAATTGTCACATTTGTTACATCAAGACTACATTCTTGTGGCCATAGCATCATTATCAGAATAGCTTATAATTATTGTGGATACAGCATCATAGGGGCCGGCCACCATCCTCTGACATATGGGTTTTTGGATTGGTGGACACCAGTCATACTCCTGCACTGGGTATGCTGGAAACAATCACAATTCCACTCCATTCTATGTAGTTGTTCTCAACACAAATTTTCAGGTTACATGCAAATAGTTCCCCAGAGAGACGCTGCAACATTACTCCCTATCATATGGTCTCATGTTGCAAATGGAACAATAATACATTCGGATCAGTGGGCTGCGTACAGACAGGTTGCTTCTCTGCCTGAAGTGGTTGCTCATCGGACTGTTAACCATTCAATAGAGTTCCCAAATCCAGTCACAGGTGTGCACACACAAAATGTTGAATCCTACTGGAATAGAGTGAGTTGTACCAAAAGATATACACAGTATGTAGATAAATTGATTTTATGCAGGAATGGATGAAGGGGATTCGTCGACCTCGATGACTTTATGTGGAGGGAGAGGAATGCCAGCACAACTGCTGATGCTTTTGGCAGCATCCTACATGAAATCAAAACACAGTCCCCAGTATAATTTTGTCCGTCCTCTGATGTTTTGTTTTGTTTAATTGTTTTGTTGTTGGGTTTTTTCGATGCTGCATTTGTTGTTTTATGAAGTTGTTTGAAATTGTGTTATTAATATGAAGTTGTGTTACTTTTTGTTGTTGTTAGTATAGCTGCTATGAATATTGTTCTGTCCTGAGGTAGTTGTTATTTACTTCGAGTACTTGATGCGCTCCATTTTAACGCGAGAGTTTTAGCGCGAGCGTTTAAGAGAAAAGTGCGTTTTAAAATATATACCGTGAAAATTAATTGACGCGCACTGATTTTTCGACTCGGGAGTCTTACTCTTTACATGATCCCTTGCGAGACCACTTCATGAAGCGAAATAACTTGCGAGACCACTTCATGAAGCGAAATTACAAAGTGGAGGAAAAGGTCCGTGTCATCCACGATCCAGAAGCTTCCTTAAGCTCAGGTAAAGCTTCTACGCTCCATCTGTGGATGTTTCTATAAGCGTTAGTAGCTGACAAGAATGGATGGTGAAGTTTCATTCTGATTTACAAATTAGCCTAGAAATGATCGTCGCAGACATTCTAAACCGGAAATGATCGTCACGGTAACTGGAGCTGGGACTATAATTATTAATAGATCCTTGCTTTCATTTGTAGTAACAATTTTAGCTGGGCTGAATGTTTCTTTCGATACACTAAACATCCGACTGTCATGTTGATATTCACAATCAGGAAATTATATAAATATTGCAACTTCATTAACAATTATTTGTATTTAATTCCAAACATTAATTTTAAAACAACTATATATATAGACCATTATCGATCAAAAGGTCTTATTTGAAGCTTCCACCCTTCCAAATCATGGATACAGCCCTGCTAATCTGATGATTGAGCATGCCTAATACAATGCTGAAGTTATAACTACAGATGAATTTGTACCTACAACTTCCTCACAGCTATCTCAAGCACTTCTCAAGCACTCCATTATAGTGCCAACGTTAGTGTCTGTTTGAAGTTCCAAGCTTCTAGATTTCAAAGGCAAACTTCAGGGTTGTATATTTTTGTTGAGTCTGGAAAACTGGTGGGATGGCAATAAAATATTATAGCTAGTTAATGTTCCAAACATGTCCTATAGATTCCAATTGCTTTAGCATTATCAGTATTCATGGCTAGTTATTATCTAACTACAACACGAGCTCTCACTCTTGCCTCCAAGCCCTCGTGCATGTGCCTCCAGCTACAACACGAGCTCTCACTCTTGCCTCCAAGCCCTCGTGCGTGTGCCTCCAGCTACAACATGAGCTCTCACTCTTGCCTCCAAGCCCTCGTGCATGTGCCTCCAGCTACAACACGAGCTCTCACTCTTGCCTCCAAGCCCTCGTGCGTGTGCCTCCAGCTACAACACGAGCACTCACTCTTGCCTCCAAGCCCTCGTGCATGTGCCTCCCCTTCTTCTCTCAAGTCTTAAACATTAGGACTATAAAGAGAACAATGCCAGGTGTAACATGTTATTTCCTGATCAAGGCTAGATGCTCTAGATGAAATGTTAAGAGAGTAAATTTCACGCTGATTTTTGAGAAGGTCTTTGGTACATGTTTGAAACACACACACAGACAGAGCACATGCAAAACCAGGTACAATTCTCCTCTTCTACCAGTATAGGATGCAGCCATCATCATCTCCAGCACGATAAAGCAGCATTCATGGGAAACTACTGGGTCAGCACAATCTGCACAGTGGCCTGCTCGCAACTTTTAGGAAGGATTCCCTGTGAAATGAAGATGTATTCATGTTACCACAATTGTTAATATCTTCACTGTATTTTTACATTTCTGTTCAGATAACCAGATATCAGTACAAGTGCATAATCATATTCATACATGTGCTTCCAATCCCACTGGGTACTAGCTTCTTATCAAGGTATTTCTCTTTTCTACTTTTGCTAGGCAGCACTGTTCTCATTTTCCCTGTGCCTCATAGCTAAGAATCTGCTATCATCTAAGAGGCCTGCTTTAATTATGACAGGTTTACCATTCCTAATTTTTATGGATAAATTTATTGTGACACAGACATGACATGCATGGTAGTACAAAGTTTTCCACCAACTCCCCTGTGAGGGCTCTTTTCGCTCACCAATATAATGTGGGCTCGCTAGTGGTGAATGCAAGGCATTGTGTGGCGAGCGAAGGTGTGACGGAGGGAGAGTGGATCACTAGTAATAAATGTATGGCACTAATAATAATAGAATAATTGGCGACCACTCACAGGGGAGTTGGATGAAAAACTTGGTATTGTTGTGCATGGCATATCTATCTGTTTCACTTAGTATTTCCTGTGTTCCATCTTGAGCAGCCTCTACCACTAGGAATCTCCTAATACGGTATATATACCACTTTCTAACCTCTTGTAATTTATTTGGGCAGTTTCTACAGAACTAAAATAATTTCAAACTTATCAGGATGGCCCTAGTGATCTAACACACTTGTGTGATTTAGCTCTGGATTTTAAGTCCATGTATAAAATAATTATTATGATAGCTATAGTACTACGAAGGATTATACAGAAAATATGTTTGATATTCCAAACTTCCCTTAGCTAATATGATGCTATGGTCTTTCCCAATCTTGGCATACACTTTTTCAATTTTGTTACTAGCTAGAAGCACAACAAGCTTTACAATTTGCTGCATGAACCTTAGGAGCTGCTCACAAAGCCTACAGGTATCAAGTATGGCCACTCAGGACACTTTTACTTGCTTGGCAACTAAGCAATTTCTCACAGAGCTCAAAACTAGAAAGTATGGCTACATTGGATATCAGGTGGACTGTTTACTTGATTAGAAACTTACAAACGCCTGACACATCCCACAGGTATCAAGTATTGCTACATTGGCTGCCAGTGGGACTGTTTACTTGCTTAGCAACTTAGGACTTGGTCATATATTCGTATAGTCAACAAGTATCTGATATGGACACCAGTGGGATTATTTACTTGCTTAACAACTTAGGAACTTCGCATGCAGTATCAATTATGGCTGCATTGGACACAAGGGGGATTATTTAATTGCTTAACAACTTAGAAATTCATCATATAGCCCACAAGTATCTAGTATGGCTACATTGGATATCAGATATGCTGTCTACTTGCTTAGCAACTAACAAACTCCTCACACGTGCAACTGGTATCAAATTTGCCTATTTGGATATCAAGTGGACTGTTCACTTGCTTAGCAACTGGACACACTGTAGCTAAGATATACTTCACTGATTCGATCTCTAGGCTTTGATATCATACAGTGCAACCCAGTCCTCTATTGTGGCTACATATCATTGTGTCCATGCAAAAAAGATCTGAAATTTCCACTTTAAACCGTCTTAGCACAGAAGGAACCGGGTAAGTTTTTATGAAACTTTACAATACCCAAGGAGTTATTTCTAAACAAGCAGGCTAGGTTGGCAGGCTAGGTTGTTAAAAATTGGTCACTCTATATAAGGCAATAAAAAAATTCTCTTTTTTTGTGCACGCTTTAGGCACTAAAATTATTATTGCCATGACAAAGACACATGTATTAACCATGATGGGATAAGACTAAGCAAGACCTTACTACTATATACATAAAAAATTGTAATCGTTTACCAGCTCTACATTTAAGCCAGAATCAATCTAGACCAGGTCAGTGGTTCTAGCTAAGAAAAATTTTCTCAGCAAAATCAGAGTGTGTAGAGAGGGGTGATTTGTTAGTCTTCATCATGCTTACATGTCACAAGGCAAGAGAGTTTCATATGACTTCTTTCAAGGCTAGAGAGCTTTTTCTCTCAGCAACTCTGAAGGTTGGGGACAATAACTCTCACAGCAGAGTAGCTGCTCACACTACCTTTTTGGGCTGGTGAAATTCTCACACCACCCTTCAAAGATAAAGAGCTTATTGAACATTTCTTGAGGAAAGAGACAGTCACATAACATCTTTAAGAAACGACAGGTTCTCAAAATATATCTAGGCTCGAGAGCATTTCTTTCCAACAAAATGTTAAATAACCTTTGATCATTGTACTTATATTTTTTCCTTTCTTCAGGTGACGCATGAGGACAGGACATGCACTTCACTTCGATACAACTGCTCCCACTTTCCTCCCTATGTTAAGATAGGATCAAATTGCTCACCTTATTGTGGGTACATTTGGATATACTCTTCTGAGACACAAAATCCTATCACTTAAAATAAGCACCCTCTAACCATGAGAGTCACTCTATTATGCAAGAGGCTGTAACTTAAACATACCTACAGTTTAAACAAGGTATAATTAGCTGTTCAGGCTCTCCCATTAAGAGGTGAAATGGATAGAGTCCAACCTAAGAAAAAAGGAATAATAAAAACTACAAATATATATATATATGTCTTATACAAATATATATATATATATATATATATGTCTTATACAAATATATATATATATATATATATGTCTTATACATACATATATATGTCTTATACATACATATAGCTATATATATATATGTCTTATACATATAGCTCTCTATATATATATATGTCTTATACATACATATGTGAGGGGAAAACACGTGATATATGACGAAGCCACAACGTATGCAACAATTGCAAATGTCATCAGGATGGTAATTCTTGCACCTGGTCACCTCACAGATTTGTGTGAATTAGCTCCTGACTTTGGGTAGTGTGCATCAAATGTAAATTGCAATTTTATTGCCAAGAGAGAGAACTGAATTTCCTAAATGCTGTGTTGAATTTTCCAAGTATGGACTATCAAAACACAGCACAGGATAATGAGTTCCAATGATTAAACTGTTCAGTTTTGTAATCTTTAACACAGTGCACATGGATTTTTAATTACTTCCTGGATGAAGAAGCAGGAAATTGATCTGCTGTGGGCTTCCTATAGGATATTGATAAGTGATATTCCTCATCTGCATAGTCATTCAAATAGTTTGATATATTTAAGCAACACTGTGTTCCTAGTCAGGACTATAAAGGAAGGTGAAGAGTCATTCTCTCTCAAGTTTGAGCATAGCCACTTCACCTCCACAGCAATTAAGCAATGGGTTATAGATCTATTCTCTATTTCTCCATCTTTATTCAGCTCTGCTACTGTGAAGGTGCAATATTTTGAATGGGATATATTATAGTGTTAGCTAATATCATTTATAACTTGCAGGTTTTCTGGGACAGGCTCTGCTTCAGCAGGAGAATGATGTACCTGGAGTGACTGTCTTTGTCCAGAGAGGCACAGGTGGGATTCAAGGCAGAGATGGTCCTCAAGGGAGATGTGGGACAAAAGGGAGGGATGGAACACCAAATGGTCCTCGCGGAGAACGTGGACTTCAGGGGATACAAGGACCTCGTGGAACTTCGGGTGGAGGAGCCACCTACACCAGGTGGGGGAGCAGCACTTGCCCAAATGTAACTGACACTACAATAATCTATAGTGGCATTACTGGAGGCACCCAGTTTACTCAAGTTGGAGGTGCAGCTAACCATCTCTGCCTACCTGAAGATCCAGAATACAGCAAAGACTTCAATTACAGGGACAATGCAGATGGTTATTCTCCCGTCCATGGAGCAGAGTATGAAGTTCCTGTCGTAGGAAAACAAGACCACGACATTCCCTGTGCTGTCTGCACTGTGTCTTCAAGATCAAACATAGTCATGATCCCAGCTAAGGCAAGCTGCCCATCTAAGTGGACAAAGGAGTACCGTGGCTATCTAATGTCAGACCATATAAGTCATAAGCGTTCTACATTTGAATGTGTGGATGAATCTATGGAGTCCTTATCTACCGGTCAGGGTAGTGCTAATGGTGCCTTACTCTACCACTCTGAAGCACACTGTGGAACTGGCCTGATCTGCCCACCTTTCAACGCAGGGAATGAGCTAAACTGTGTGGTGTGCACCATGTAATCTCCACAATGCCTAGCATATGGACTATATAGGACTCTAGAAGACACACACATTCCTAGTCCTGAAATGTATATATAGCCACACATGTAGATTCAGACATCATTGGACTGCTGCTACAGTTACTAGTGACGTAGATAAATATCATACTCTGTTCTTTCTTATGACCTCTAATGTAGTTTCACTAAGCAGACTCTCGTATTTACATGCATGCATAGAAAGATAGTCTCGTTACCACTTTTGCATAGAGAATTCTGCACTTATGCCTTAAAGCTCACATTCTGCTGGAATATGCAGTATCTCAATCTTTCTTGGGCAGCAATCTACAGAATGTGCTGGACTTATAAATAATTAACTTCTCAGCATGGGTCGGTACCAAAATCCTGTGGTTACAACATTAGAGCTTCATCGATTCTGCACAATTCACTATGTAAATTTGATACAAAGAGAGATCTTTAAATAGTATAACTACATGCAGCTGAAATGGAGGTACTTCAAAATCTGCGTGTATGAATTTTGCAAGTGTGGCTCCACACACCCACTTCAGCCACAGGAAACACTTTGGTATGGTTATACCTATGACAACATTTTTAGTATTAAAAGATAGCACGGTGAGAGATCTATCTTTTGAGCTACATATTAAGTTCATAAATGTTTACCAAAGTCATAACCACAAGATTATGTTAAAGTTTTTATGGTTTAGTCTCCCACTTTAAAATATAACGGAAGTCACTAAACACGCCTTGACCCTTTCTGTGTGATGTTGAAATGAATATGCATTGAGGTACTTAAATATACCAGCTAACATGTGTCCCCCAAGAGTCACATAGCAGATGATTGTAGCTAAATGTGCATAATCTTCAGCCGAACTGGTCATAGCGCATACCATATGTTCGGTGGGCTGGTGCGGATCTTGTCATATATACAGCGGTTCTGCTTAACTTTAATTGAAAGAGCACTAAACGATCATCACATTCAAGGGCTACGCTAGGACTAGAGTTGGTCAGGCCTGGGGCTGGCTTACCTAGAGTTAGGCTAGGATTAGGGCTAAGCTAGTTTAGGGCTAGGGTTACGCTAAGGCTAGGGTGGTATGTTTAGGTTATGGGCCAAGTAGGCCTAGGCCGAGCTAGGGTTAAGCTAGGATTTGGGCTAAGCCAAGCTAGGGTTGGGCTAGGGTTAGGCTAAGGCTACGTTTAGGCTAGCGGTGTGCTAGAATATTCCTTACCAGTGAGCTCTGTAGTGAGCTGATCAGCGGCGCTGATGAGCGCGCTCTCAGCAGTATCGCGATTTTTTAATTTTTTTTTACCATTGTGTATAATATATAATAAGTACTATTCAAAAGAGTGGCTATGTAACGTACGAGTTTGCGGGTAACCCCGAGGGGAAGCCGAGTGGGGATTCATGAGGTACGGAGGTATGGTTTACACGAAAAGGTGTAGTTTCAGTCATGTGATATTTCCGCCATCAGGGGTGTGGTTTTCCCGGGGGGGGGGGGGCTAGTGTCAGGCGTAGGGTTGTTATCAGTGGTTAGAAACTACTGCTTGGAATGGATACTGCTTGCTAAACAGCTGTGATGGACTTAGCTAGGCTGCTCTATCGTGTGCAGTGTTAGTATAAACATTGCTGCTTTGACACAATAGCTTGCTAATGCTGTATCACCTCCAAAAGCCCTTGAAAGTTTTGTTCCCACCCTAGCCCCAGCCCCAGCCCGAGCCCTTGAAAGTTTTCTTCCCACCCTAGCCCTAGCCCCAGCCCTAGCCATAGCCCTAGCCCCAGCCCCAGCCCTATATTCAAGTGCCAGTCCCATGAGATTCATAAAAACCCTCTGCCAGCTATTGTGTCAAAGCAGCAATGTTTATACTATCACTGACACGATAGAGCAGCATAGCTACAGTCCATCGCAGCTTTTTAGGAAGCAGTATTCATTCCAAATAGCAGTTTCTAGCACCACCGACCACGCCAGAACTTTTCCCCGCCGGAAATTTATCACATGACTGGAACCACACCTTTTCATGTAAACCACACCCCGTACCTCAGATCGAGTGAATCCCAAGCCGTAACTGCGAATGAGTAGGTTACATTCCTACTTAGACTACATTGCACATGCGCTAAACTACAACAAATGGCCTGCAGCAATAAAAGTGTAACCTATAGTTGTTAACCAATCTAATTAGCCACAGATCATTTGATGTTGTATAATACGACATGATCCACCCCCCCCCCCCCCCCCCCCCCCCCACCTCCCCCTCCCCCCAAATGGTTTTGTCGTCCAGGACATTGAAGCCAAGTGTTCATACGATGCTGGCCAGCTCACGCGGTCAATTGGGCTGAGTGTATAAGTCCATATTCAATGTTTAGAGTTATACGCGTTTTAATAATGCACTGTAATACTGTTATGATAGCATCTTCTGTACTAAAGTGTCCCTAACATCAAAACACCATGGAGATAGAGTCTAAAAATTCCGGCTCCTTTGAATAGGCTACTGCCTGGTACATAGCTAGTCACCATAATGATATAATGGTACTATTTCCTGGCCAATCAGAATTGGCTAGTCAACATGAAGAATCACCGTGTTCATTAATTAAATGTTGATCATGGTGACTTTGTTTAGACTATATAGTTGTGGTTCTCAGATAGTTCACCTATCTCATATGTCCTCTTGTGGGTCAGAGTCTCGTCGGGGCTTATACTAGGAGGGAGATCCCTGGCACTGCAAAACAATAAAACAATGTAATGAATACGATAGCACTTCATATTTCCATTTTCTGTTCCTGTTCCTGTAACACATGTTTCCTTGGCACACCGTCTAGCGGGCGTGGTTTCAGTGGGTGTGGTTTTAATGGCCTTACCAATGCAGCCGAGCTTCCTCCTCCCCTGCTTTAGGTATTGCTCTTCCCTCATCATACCCTAGCAATAACCAGCAGCTTATATTATATTAGTGTACCATAGTGCCTCCAGCAGGCACTGGACCATTTTGTGATGTCACTGGCTAGCCAGCTTCTCTCTTACCCTTCCTCTGCCCCCACCCCACATCCAAATTGGCTTAGTGCAAGTGCAGTATGAGTAGTTTTAGATGTGTACTGGTGATGCAGTGCTGTGAAAAGAGGATAGTATACAAGGCCACAGCAGATAAATTTCCTGTCTCTCTTCCACCTCCCCATCCAAAACTCCCACTCCCAAAATTCCGGCATTGATTTTTCAAGCCGAGACTTTTCAAAGCACAGCACAGTCTTGACCTTTGCTTGGCTTTTTGCTTGGCTTGCTGACTCATTGTTCTCAGTGTATCGACCTTTGCTTGGCTTGCTGACTCATTGTTCACACCCCAGTCGGTGTATTGACCTTTGCTTGGCTTGCTGACTCATTGTTCACACAGCAGTCAGTGTATTGACCTTTGCTTGGCTTGCTGACTCATTGTTCACACACCAGTCAGTGTATTGACCTTTGCTTGGCTTGCTGACTCATTGTTCACACAGCAGTCAGTGCATTGTTGCTTTTTCCCCTTTCCCCCCTTTTTTCTTCGCATTAGTTTTTAATTACTTCCTGTATGAGAAACATCTGCTGTGGCCAAAGAAAAAATTACGATTACTTTCAGCTGACATCAAATACTTTAAGATTCTCTTTCAGCCCAAATATTTCAGTCTTCATATGATGAAGTATCCCAGTTGAAACATTGGCACTAAAAACAAGAATCCTTAATCCTTTACAGGATGGGATGTAAAAAAACTAATAAATCTCTCATCATCAACAAGAATCCTTAATCCTTTACATGATGGGATGTAAAAAAACTAATAAATCTCTTAATGTCATCATCATCAATCTAGCGTATTATGACCTGGACTATATATGCACTTCATTTTCCTCAACTAAATTTCAACCTCAAGTAGACCACACCCTAAAGTAGACTGCATCCTCAAATAGATCCTGGTCACAAAGTCAAAATGAATTGAAGCAATTTCTCAGAGCATCTGCAGTCTTCTGGTGATAACATTATGAATGGACTATGCTCCATAAGTTATATAAGCGAGGGAAACAAGAAGACTTAAAGACAAATTCCAGGGGTTTAAATGTTTTGGGGGGCTGCTGGTTACTACAATAGTTAAGAGTCAAGGCAAGCTTTAAGTGTTTTTGGAGCTAACATAAGGCAGAAACCACAGTCGGGTATGCTAAGAAGCTGTCAATGTGCGTTTTAGCTGATATATTAGCTGTATTTTTGCCGTCTGCCATTTCCAATATAACAAAATACTTTTCAGATATTTCACAGAACCAAAATATTAGGAACCCCGCTCTTTTTCATGCAACTGACCTAATGCATACCTGAATCCCAACATTTTAAAGCACACATATATCACAGAGGGTTGCATGCATGTGGACTAAATTTGGACAGACACGCTAGAGATTTGCTCCTGAAGTCTGGCAGAGCTGGAATGCAAGCTAACTCTGTGTAGTACGTTTAGTTGCATATCTGTATCAATGCCTTGCGGCAGCAACATCGTTCAAACCCACAATTTACATCAGTTGAAGAGTATTTCAAGATAGCTATTGCAATTCCATTTCTTGACCATCTAATAACTGAGATTTATTCGAGATTTACAGCTCACAGTAAGCGAGCAGCTTCCGTTCAAGGGCTTTTACAGATTGTTCTGCAATTCTACTGCTGTGATCAAAAATACGCTTGGAATAGCTGTCAATATCTTCCCCCACTATCTTCAACTCCTCACAGCATTGCATGACTGTGGATACACCAGAAACTATATCTTGTTTTCCCCCCCTGAATTTTAACAACTGCTTCTTTCAGGTAAATTAAGGACCGATAGATCGTTACCATTGAGTAAAGAAGCTCAAAAGATTCCAAGGTTTTCATATGGGCAAGTGCATTCTTTTTATCTTCTGGTGACCACCGATCATTAAACAGAGGAAAATCAATGTCCCCATAAAGCATCACTTCACATACATGGATTAAGAATGGATGAGCTAAGGAGAAGTGCTCCCAACCATCTATGTTCTCAACCCATCTGGTTATGCAGATAAGAAGAGGGGCTCGACTTGACCTGTGTGTGTTTCGTGCCACAATTGCCCTTCTCTTTGGGAGAATGCTTTATCCAAAGGACGAGACTCTTAATTTGATCTATACAATTTCTGATGGGTGGAACAGAGCAAGAACTCACAGTAGCCAGATTGAGCGAATGACTGGCACAGTGAGTGTAAAGTGCTTTGGGTTGCTTTTCGAGTATTCTAGCTTGAACACCAGCTTTTGTTCCACTCATTGTAGATGCACCATCATAACCCTGGCCACCCAAACTACTCAAAGACAACCCAAGATTGTCCAAGGATGTTATGATTGCATCAGCAATGTCAACTGCTCTAACCCTCTCTAATTTTACAAATGCAATAAATTCTTCACGAATATTACATTCACTATCAACGAACCGCAAACAAATGGGCAAATGCTCTGACAACTCACTTCATCTGCTAGCACAGAGAAAAATTGGGCAGTCTTCACATCAGCAACAATACCAGATAGAATCATATCAAAGCCAATAACATTAATAATGTCGTTCTGCGATCTTGGAGATATGTAAGTTGCATTTCTAACTATTGGATTGGTGAGATGCTTATATAAAATTTTTATCAGTCTCAGCATAATCTTTAAGCAAAGCTAGAAAATTTCCTGGATTCGTACTTAGGCAAACATCTCTATCACCTCGAAAAGGAAGCCCCTGCTTAGCCAGAAACAGTATGGCACGAACAATTTGACATATAATATGTTTGTTCTCATTCATTCGTATCTGAAGAGCACTATTTGCCATCACATCAATACGGGAAGAAGGATTATCAATTGTGCCTTTCAAAACATCAGCATCTTGAAGACACTCACAATGATATTGAAGTGAAGAGTGGTTACTTAAGTCATTACTTATTTTTGCCCAATTATTAGAGTAAGGTTTATTCACAAGATAACCTTTATCCTTCTATTAATACTAGAAAGAAGAAGTGAACATGGTCCACAAAATACAGCGTCCAACTTTGGGCTATACAACAGCCAGGGATATTTTTCGAGCCAAGAAATATTAAACTTTCGGTTTTTACCACGAAATTGTGTACATGGCAAAACACTAGGTGGGTTTATATGATGATAAAGTAAAAAATACTTTTCATCAATAGAAAGACTACTAACTGTGCAAATATTGCTTTCTATAGACTTCTTTGGATCCAAGAAGGTCCCAATATCATCAAAAGGGGGTGGTTCAAGACCTGATGAAGACTGCTGACTTGAAATTTGGATGGCAGGTTGAATCGACATTCAACATTATCACTAACGGTGGAAGAATCGTTGTTAGAGAAGGGCTTCTTGGAGCTTCATTCTGGGTGCTTGAACTGGGGAGTCCTAAAGTTACAGTAAAATATCAAATATCAATTGTAGCTAGAGCCTAACCATTGTTTTACTTACCTCCTTCATCACAGGCAATTCTTTTGTTAAAAAAGGACCGGATGTCTTGAGATTGATACTGTCTTTTCATAACTTTATTCCAAGGGAAACTTATACACTCATAAATTATGCACACATACATACATACATGTACACCAAGTACTGTCATGAATATAATTATTTTGAAAGGGGGGTGCCTGTGCACCCCCGGGCACCCCCCCCCCTACGGGCATGATGTTCTGATCATTCTCTGGGCAGAAAGGACGGATTTGATCATACAAATACCACTGGTGTTCGTGAGACAATCCCTTTGCAGACGGAAGTTCACTCCCATCAGGTATCCATGCAGACTTGAAGAGTTGGATCCGAGTTGGTGGTGTGTCCGCTCTCTGTTTGACATAACACACCCCAGGTTCTGACGAAGTGAAGTGCAAATGGTGCAAATTTTTGGTGCCAACTACCTTTCTGAAATGTGGAGCGAAGAAGTTTGTCCAGTTGTAGTTAGGCACATGGTACTTCCATCCTCATGCGATACCAACTGAGCTATGTTACATTCTGCCGAGTCTTTCACTACCCTTTCAATGTCGCTCAATTTTCCCACTTTGGTCCTTCGACATAGGCATTTGAAAAGGCTAAAGCACCAATCAGGTGCAAATTTCGTATGTCCAACAACAAGAAATGATTTCGCTATGTTGGCCAGTGAGTGCACGCCAGGCAAGGTACTGGACCATACAACTGTTCTTATTTTGCCCCGTACAATTGTCAGCATGCAAGAATACCTCTTTTTCACCCAGGCCATGATTTTCGAAAAATAGTGAAGTTGGGTGTTGGCTCCCTTACCACAATCTCCTGCCTCATCAGTTAAAAAGTTCACTTGTCGAGCTAATTTCACAATTTACCCCCAAAACACCACATATAGAGTCTGGTTGAAGTGGTCAGAAGGGAAATGAATTTGCTGTGCGTAGTCTGTAGTCGAAACTATAATGTACCTTGGTGTCCACTGAATTTGCAGGTGTTAGAGAAGAAGGAGGGAGTGCTTGAAACTTGAAATCAACTAAGTAATGTGCTCGGACAAATTGTTGGCATTCTTCACATGAACTTAGGCACCTTTCCATGCAGACCACTCTCAGGTGTTCTTCTGCAACCTGGATCGTTCGAGACTCTTCTCACATTGCTGGCAGTTGGTCGCACGAAGAATGGCGGTGCTATTTTGCTGGCATTGCCAGCACAAGTCCGACATTGGCTTCATGACAATGATAGAAACTCCCTCCATAGTCAACAAAAAGTACTGTAAGCTACAGCCTGATTATGTGATATTTCAGCTCTTCCCAAATCCCCCTTTTAGATGTACTCGATGGGAGGAGCTTGATGTCACTCCTACTGTAACCTGGAACCCTGCCTGGAAGGAGTAGTCCATGTTGCTCCACATAGCTCAGGAGGAACCTGACTACAAGTTCCATGTCTTTAATGGTAAGAGAATGCTTTGGGCATCTGTGTGTGTTGCCATGTATGCGTGGGGTTATTCCACTTTCTTGAAATGTTTGATTAAATTTTTCATCATTTTCATACCCACAGCATTCACAAACGTAAAGAACTTGAAACAGACTGTCTTGACATGATGAATGTAGTTGAAGCTTTGGTACTTCCTTGTTGTCCCTGCAGGGTAAGGCTAACGGTGAACGTCATCATCACCAATGCAAACTGCCTGCAACTGCCCGAGAATGACCATATCAAGTTCATTATTTGAAAGCTCAAGACAGGAATCTCGTGTTTGTGACATAATATATAGTCATTGGCGAACTGTGTGGAGCACTGCTTGCCATTGAAGTGGAAGCAGCCACAGCCACTGGTCATGAACTGGTTTACCAGCTCTTTTTCTTGAGTGTCCACATACCTAACCTCAAGATTGACAGATTCTCTAACTGCCGGCAAGTGTGACATTGCTTCCTATACCTGTTCATCATTGGTCAACTCTGGATTATCCTGTTGCTCATCTCTACAATCTTCACTCCCTCCAGTTTGAGTTATCGGTGGCTCAAGTCAGTCCGTCTCAACCACATAATTACCTATAAGTGTAACCATGCATCCATCATTACTACTTTACTTATTACTTATTTTACTACTTTTCTGATTACTTATTACTTTTCTTATTATCGCTTGGTTATTTGTACCTTTCATTACGTATTAGCACTATAGTTTGCATGTATACATACCTGCTTCTTCATTCTCAGAGTCACTGTCTGAGTCACTGTCACAACCTCTGTTGAATGTCACCAATAACCTCCAGGAGAGACTGCTGATCTCTGGGAGAGAATTTCGTCAGTAAATTGAATGCTTTTGCAGCTTCCTGTGCACCTGGAGATGTCTTGTTTATTTCTGTAACTATAGTGACATAGATTTTTTAACCGCGCATTAACGACCCTTTACTAACGAACTACGTGCCCTAATTCCGCTCGTGTTACATACAAGCTAGCTTCTTGACCAGCCATCTTCTAACTCCACGCTTGCATATAAGGAAGCAAGCAGAAGGTTCACAGAGGTAGAGGAGGAAGGACAGTAGATACCTGTAATACAACTTTGAAAAAATTGTCACAGTATGACTGCTAGACTATTTTTGGTTATATATATATATATATATATATATATATATCTATCTATTTAAATCACAAAACTGTTTTTTCTAAATAAGGTTCCTTTTCTCAGATCCTATTACATATGCATTTCAAAACATGCATTTCAAATATCATCTCTTCACACATAATTATTATATCAAATGGCATTCAATTTGACAACATGCTGCCTGTATATATAATAATGTACATGATGTTTTGGGTATCGTTTTTTCTTCTCTTAGTTAGGATGTAGTTCACGGGTGAGGCTGTAAGTACATAAATATTGATATAATTTCCTAGTGGAATCTATAATATTTGTTTGTAGTCTAGTAATATACTAATGATGTAATCAGCTCTGAGTAACTTATAATTAGATTCACCACATTGAGGTTCGTAACTATGGCAACACTTGGTAACCACAATGTTGGTTAGAACAAGGGCTATTGGATACACTATGGTTGGTATGGACTTTAGTCGTCAACCCTTGTTGGCATATGTTCATGATGTCATTTTTTTCCCTTCAAAATAAAGTCACGCCCCACCCGCGCGCTTGACCAGGTAATGAATTTTTAACGCCTATTCAAAACGTACCATTTTCAATGTTTTTGCACTTTGTGGATGTTGCGGGGATTCCCTATAATTATACCTATGAAATATATTTTAGTATCAAAAGAGAGCACACAGAGAGACCTATCTTTTGAGCTATATATCAAGTCCATACCATGAAGTTTGCAGAATCTACGGAGCTCTAAAGTTGTAACCACAGGTTAATTTTTTTTTTTTTAATAGGAGCGTCCCCCCTTAATTAAGGACGATCCTTATTTCGTAGCTTTTTCCAGCTACTGAAGGTTTAAGTTACGGAACAGGTCATTGCTAGCTAAATACCAGTATGCTTAAGAAACAAGAGCTAAGCTATCCTCCCAAAGTTGTTGTCTTCGTCAACATATGCTTTGCAGCTATGGCTCTTATAGGGCAGGTGGGACAGAATGTTTCTCTTCCTCTTTGGACAGGAGCCACAGGAGCTCTGGGAAACCCAAATTGTACTACTAGCAGTGCGAGTTACTCCAACAATTTAGAAAGTGAAGTTGGCTTGGGTTTCTCTGGCAGCAGCAATGCCTCCTCCTACCAGCCCACCATGGATCCATTTTTTGTGCTCAGCTTTGCCTCCCTCTCCTTTGTGGTGATATTCGGTCTCATTACTTTGTTTTTAGTATGTGTGCAGTTCTTACATAACTTTTCCTGTGGCAATCAACCTGTCTGTTGGATCACAAAGAAAGATGACCTGGCATTTCCTCAATGGCAACTAATCCTAGTCGGCTTGTTTGATGCTCTGAATGGCATACTAGTGGTGTTTGCATCTCTACCGGCTCGTACTGCTCCATTCCTACAAGCAGTTTTGGGGAACTTTACTATCCCATTTACGATTTTCTTCAGGTATGGTTTACGCAGCATGAATGACGTAGCATGAATGAGTTGTGAGATTGTATCCTTATAGCTATCTAGCTGTCTGTCTGTTTATCTCCATCTCTATGTTTGTTTGTGTGTCATGCATATTTTATGGATTTGCACTATCCATCGATTGTGCCTTGAACTAAGGATACCGCACCTTAGCCAGCTCTACCTAAGCTCTGGCCCTACCTCTAGCTATATAGTTTGAGCTAAGATATTAGTAGGGGGGTTGTTGTTATTTTGTGTGAGCACTTGTCAGTGGTGTGGGGCCATGCCAACATCCAGAGCCAGCTGGATTAAGAACAGAACTATATATGAGGGCATAGCTGAGAGCTGACTAACATGTCATGCTAAAAGACCTGGCACAACTTTTTGTGACACTCAAATTATTTGCTGTACACTCTAGACAAGCAAGGTCTCCATGCTACACCTGACAAGGTAGATGCTGTTGTGAATGCTCCCTGACCCAAAGATGTCTCACAATTACGAGTCCTTTTAGACATGCTTAATTACTATAGCAAGTTTATACCTGGTCCTACTGGTAAACTTTCCCCCAGAATGGCTTACTCAGGAAGCATGCAAATTGAAAATAGAGTAGAGAGCATTTAAACAGCCAGTGTACCTTCCACCTTTTAATCTAAGTGGGGAATTTTGTGTGTGTTAATTAACCACATCCTATTTAGTGGATTTCTTATAATATGTGTCAATTCTCACTTGTCACTATTTGGAATAAAAATTATATTGCTATACAAACGTGCACGTAGTGTTTGGGAAGGCGAACACTACTACTGCTTTCTCAAACATGGAGGTGATGGCAGTAATTATAAAAGTAGGAAAGATCTGTCCTTTATGTGAAGAAGTTGATGCTATACTGGTATCAAGGGCAGCATCGACTCCAGCTGTTTTGTTGGATAGTGGATCATCTGGCATTCCCTCCTCTACCTAGGAGCTAGGCACAGGCAGTGATGATACTTTATTATAATCCCCACATTCTAATCCCCATAAGCATTAAAAAGCTCTTGAACTCCTCGGGTCTGTTGTAGCAGGGAAAATATGAGTCCGAGGACTCAGAGAGCTGCAAACCCAAAGAGGAAGAAGAGTCTGTTAGAAAGTGCAATCAACACTTACATTTTGTGTGATGTATACGCTAGAGCTTTGCCACCAACTGGTACTGAAAGAGATATAGAATCCCCTGGTGGATCACCAAGGATGGCATAGTTGATGATAGTTTGATAATGTTCAAAATCATTTATGCAATTGAGTATTCTGTATCTCCCACTCCAAGAGGTGAAGTGCTAGTGAAGTTGCAGGAGGTATCTAAGTCTGGTTTGTAAGAAGATGTGGTAGGTCTTTCTACCTTATCAGCATTATGTAATACTTTATCTCCCCCTTTGCCTACGTGTTGGGGAAATTTACCCTCTACCTCTAGGCCTCCTTCCTCTTCTGAATAAGGTCTAATCAGCGTAGCCGATCCCTTGACTCCCTGTGGTAAACTCCTCGAATACCTAGGTCCTATTAGTTAGCTCTCCTAGCTAACTCCTCTGCCTAGTTTGATCAAATGCCCAGATAGCTGTAAGCTTATGTGGCGCACTTCGCTCTAGTATCTCCTCCTGATAAGTATACACTGTTGAGTATATAACAATAGATACTACACATTACATAAAACATATACTTGTAGAAGTTCATTCTCTTTCTCGTTGGTCTTCACCAACCAAGAATTTCTCTCCCCTAGGCCAGTTCTTATATACATATCAAATAACTATAAATACATTAGAGAGATCATTCCATATACGGACATAACTTAATATAACTACTCTAGTGACTCTTCTGTTGGCTCGTGCCTTGATCATGCTGTGGTCGTGTTCCTGAGGTGTCGGGTGTGGGTTGAGTGGTGGTTTCCCCGACACTACGTACCAAAAGAGTAAGAAGTAGATGACCTCTCCTCCAAACTCCTGGCCATGAGCAGTAAGCTGAACAAGGCAGCTGATGATGCAGACAATGTTGCTTGCCTCTGGCTCATAAACTCAATACACCTCACCTCCACTCCCACTCCTCCAGAATAGAAGCCCTGTAAATAATCATGTGTTAGTTTTATGATGATAAATATTGCAAGGTGGAATTTCTAATGTCGGAAGCATGAGACAAATTCTGGTGGGTGTGCTTGGTTGGGTCAGGGAACCTGGGCAGCTGTGACTTCAGTCCCAATGCCGAAGCTATTGATCATGGTACATCTTCTTGTAGTGGAGAACTCTGCAAGCACCAACGATATCAGATACATTGGACAGCTTAAAATTCCAGCACTTTATTTGTTTCACTGCATTATATTCTGTATTGAAATGTCAGTGTGGATACAACCAATGCGCATCACTTCAAATTCAGGACTGGACGATGTGCTTTCAATGTGCATCCATTTTAGGCATAATTTGGACAGCCTAAATTAAGTATATCAAGGAACACATGGTTAATTTTTTTTGAAATATGTCAAGGTGAAAAGTCTAGATTATAAATTAGGGGTTAGGTAAATGAAGTTAGCTTGACAGGTATTTACCAAACTTGGTAGGCAGATTTGTTCTATTCATTTCATGAGTTGCCGAGCTGCGCATATTATTCGAGGGCATGCTCTATTATTTAACAGACCTTTAACAGACCTGCCTGCAATGATAGTTGACAAAAACACTGGTTCTAAAAAAAGGTGGCGATTTTTTATAATTGGAGTATTCGTGCTCATCGTCAATATCTCCTACATTTTCTGTGGCCATCTCGCTGGAAATGTTTGCTGCAGCACTTTATGCTACTTTCCAGACTTTAAACCAGTGAATGCTGTCATAATGTGACACATCTGTCTCAACTGGCAACACATTGCAAGCCTTATTCCCCCACTACTGACAGGATTTTCTCTGGAGCTTTCATACTTAACTGCTGGACACAGTGTAATCGAAGGTGCGATTTTTGTTTGAGGTAGTAGATGGGGTTCACTGTCTAATTGAGGGCTTGTTCCGGCATGTTCTAATCTCAGAAATACAGTATATTTTAAGGAACACTTCATTAAATGTTGAAAGGTTGAAGTTCTGGAAAATGACTGGCTTGACTGAGTTTTACCAAACTTGGTAGATAAATTAAATATGTACCAAGGAAATTGGTTGACTGCATTCTAAAAAAGCAATTTATCTATGTATGTGAAATATAACTGACTTGTTTTAATTTTTTCTCTTTCATAGGTTGTTACTATTGCGTAAGCGTCCTACACCCATCAAGTTGTTGGCAGCATCGATTGTTTTTGTTGGACTCATCTTCTCTCTAATACCAGTCGTCTTTGGCTTCGACAAGGACTCCAAGGAGGGAGAAGAGGAATACTTTAACCAATCTAGGTCCAGTCAAGTTCTCTGGCCTCTATGCTTCATATGTGGTTTTGTAAGTGGTTATACTTGTTAGCTGTAACCCTTTCGGGTGAAGGAGACAGTGAAGCTTGGATTCAAGTAGGATTAACTACTTGGATATAAGTTACACTGGCTGCAACAAATTTCCTTTTCAGAATGATCTCATCTGAGTGGCTTATATGCATGAAGTGTATTTTAGCCTGCTGAAGATGCTAGAAAACACTAGCCAAAAAGGCGCTATTGGCTAGTATCAAGCAAAACTCAAATCACCAGCTTTATAGATACATAAATAGTGGTTCAGGCCAATATTAGTCCACCAAAGACTCCCAGTCTTCCTTAATCCTTCTGTCCAAATATTGTAAAGTGTGTGAAAGAACCTTGAAATTCATCTTAACTGTTCTATGTTTGTTTATCCCGTCTTTCTTTTTTTGCCTATCGAGTATGATGATGGTCCATTCATAGTACCAGAAGAATCCCAATCTTCCAATGCTTTGCAGCAACTAAACTGTTTGTCAAACGTAAAGAAGTGGCCGAGTATCAATCAAGCAATCAAGCTAGCTCACATAATTAGAAGTGGGTGAAGATCATCATTATCTGTATGATTACTTTAACCCTTCCACCGCTGGATATACACAGCACTTTTTAAAAATAGTGACGTTATTTTACATAATATTTTATATTCAACCAGGAGTGCACAAATGTCCCTAGCAACCATGGTTGATGTTATAGCATTGGTGTTGACAAACATTGTGGTCAACTGTAGGTTGCCTAGCAACTGACCACATACGATGAATATCATTATAACATTTGATTGTTTGTTTTGATTGTATTTTTAGGCAGAATATGGACAGAGATTACATCATGATGTAAATATAATAAAATGACAGTGTCATATTTTACTAGGGCAGATATTAGAAACCATAGCTAACTAACTACCTACTAGCTTTATATTATTATAGCTATATAGATGGATAGCTAGTACCCGCGAAGTACCCAGGTAAATGCTATTTTTTTATACAAGTCAGAAAAAAAGTAGTAATGCTAAAGGATCTTACATGTATGGCTATTTATTTTCCTGGGACATCTTGTTCCTGTTCTTCACCATCGTCAGTCTCAAGACCTGGATCCCTACGCAAATCAGCGCTACTATCTCTGGACTGGCAAAAAAAGGTTCTGAATCTACGATGTCATTCAGAGTTGCTAGCTCTTCAGGATCTCTAGTCTGTTCTCCATGGTAGGCCCTTCTCCTTCCTCATCACTGCTTTCAACCTCAGACAGACCGAATTCGTCGTCATCCAGCATTGCCAAAACATCGTCCAATTTAGTCTAGAAGCCATTTTTTAATCGATCAGCTGAGTTTGACGTCACGAATACCTTGGTTACCTAGGCACTATACCTCAGCTATTTTAATTCCAGCTCTAGCAAAGCAAGGGACATCCCCAGGTATATTTAGCACATGCGTAGCTAAAACTAACGATTTTATATATTTGTTTTTGTCGCGGTCATTTACAACTCCGCCATATGGCTGATACGGCGGTGAGACGGTTAAGCTGACATCAAATAGTACTTCAAGGTTTCTCTTTCAAGCAGCTTCATTGATTTTGTTTCAACCAAAATACTTTGGTGTTCATCAGGAAAAAAGAAAAAAATGTAACGCATCCACACTCGCTGGAAATGCTTTTCGCCCAATGCACATGATTCATGATTCATCTGAATAACAGGGTATATGCACAGCGATGCATCTGAGAGATGTAGATGGGTATACAGTAGGAAGTCAGTTATCCGAACACCTTGGGACCGAGGGTGTTCGGATAACTGAAATGTTCGGATAACTGGTCACACAAAATAAATTTAGCGATACGGGATATGACATTTTACTACACATAATCAATAAAAGTGGATGCATATTGTATGTAATCTAACATTTAGAATATCTAGTCTGCAGCTTGAGTAAAGTAATCTGTAACTTTTGTTTGTTTCTTATTTACAAATCTTTTTTTTGCAGTTTCAATTAGGAGATTATTTAGCACTACAGTTGTGCTCAGTGGGATTCCAGGCTGCTCCTGGACATATGCTAGAACTGTCTCTAATGCAGTACAAGCTTGGGAATGGGACACAGCTGGAAGACTCTCCTCTTCCTCTTCCTCTTCTCTATCACTTTTGTCACCTTCTGTAGCAAGTGCCACAATCTCCTCTTCTGTCAGTTCATGGTAGCCTGCATCGTTGTCGTCAGCCAAAAGCCAACCGATTCTCTCTTCTGGTGGAATGGCCAAGTTATTGAGAAGAGTGTCAATTTCTGGTGTTTCCACCTCCTCTTCCTCCCGAAATGATTTGGGCATCAACAGCTTTTTCCAGCTTTTAGCTATTGTACCAGGGTCAACTTCATCCCAACACTTAGCAGATAACAAAACTGCATCCTTAATGTTCAATGTTTTTGAAAATTGAGCAATATCCATCTGTCCCACACTCTCTTCATCCAACATGCATAGCAACAGATCTCGTTTGTACAGACGTTTCAATGTCTGTAGCACACCCTGATCCATGGGCTGTATGAGGGATGTCGTGTTGGGTGGCAGGTACAAACATGATATCTGACCATCTTCTGAACAGATGCTGTTTACATCAGGGTGGGATGGGGCATTGTCTAGGACTAGCAAGGCTTTTGGGGAAAGGCTAAGTTCCTCTAGTTGTCTTCGACATTGTGGCACAAAGTGGTCATGAAACCATTTGGTGAAGGTGGCAGAGTCCATCCAGGAATTCTTCTGCGCATAATACACTACAGGAAGGTCCCTCTTGTTCACATATTTGAAGCAGCGTGGGTTAAGGGATTTGTGTATAAATACTAAGGGGAGTTTTATAGTGCCATTAGCATTGGCACATGCCATCAAAGTCACTCGATCTTTGGGCTTCTTGAACCCCTTAGCCTCCTTCTCCCTGGCTGACACAAGAGTTTTGTCTGGCATGAGCTTCCAGTACAGCCCAGTCTCATCACAGTTGAACACCTGTGTCAATGTCAAGCCTTTCTCTTCCATTGTGCTAAGTAAACGATCCTTGAAGACTTCAACAGACTCTGTATGTGCTGAAAGTGACTCTCCTTGTATAGACAAGCCACGCACACCATGCCTACCCTTAAACCGCTTTAGCCAACCAGTCCCAGCCTTGAATGTGTTCCCTGAATCTCCCTCACCTGGATAAACCATAGGAAAGAGCTGAAGCGCCTTGGCCATCAAAAGTGGACCACTAACAGGAGTTCCTACAAATAAAGAACAACAATCATCCCAAAAACAACAGAGCATTTTTAGCTATGAACAGTAGTTTAGTCTCAAACAAGCTTACCTTTGCACCTCTGCTGGACAAACCATAGAAAGACAGCTTTATCCAGCTCCTCATAGTCTGCTCTCCTCACAATCTTCCTCTTTTTTATGCAGTCACCATCCTGAATTTGTGTTTGGAAGTCCAGCAGCTTTTCTTTCTTCTTTACAATATCATGGACTGTGGACTTTCCAATATTGTATTGGATTCCTACACTGGCTAAACTTCTTCCTTTCTCGACAAGTTCACAGATAGTAAGCTTGTTTTCAACGGTAAGGACAACACTTTTCCTCTTTTGACTAGCTGAAGCCATGCTACCTGCTACACTGAGAATTGAAACAGCTAGCAGCCTACGTTTATGCGCATGAGCACGAGTGCACACTATTGAAGGGGTTAATAAAAATTAAAAAAAAATTTTTTAATTTTTTTTATTAAATGGGTGGTAGGTGTGGCTTCATTTAGCGTTCGGTTGACCGACGTGTGCGGATAACTGACGTTTGGATAACTGACTTCCTACTGTAGTTTCAAATGCATAGTCTTGAGAGTTGAGATACTTCAATTGAGTAGCTACAGCCCTATACAAAGCACTGATCCCTAGGAATAACAAGGATGTTGTGTAGCACCTCCTTCATGATCAATCTCTGGCTCTACCAGTCACAGTGGTCTTTCCCCACAAGATTGTGTGGCACTGATAAGTCTGTTGTAGCTGAATATGCAGAAGAGAAAACTTAAAATACCATCATTAGTGAAAACAAACTCAAGCTCTGCTATGAGAGAGCCACAAAAATAGCTGATTATCTCAACTGTTACCAAGGGGTTGTAGTTGACTCTACATGGGCACAATCAACAGTAGCAACAAGGAAAGCATGTGCTGATATGTGCACGTACAAAAGCAATAAACGAGTTAGAAAAAGTATTTAAAAGGTCAGGTCAGACCAAAAAGCTCATATTATTTGGTGTAGTCCTCCATCATTAAACAGAAATAAAAACAAACCCAAAAAGGAGCTTGAAAGAAGAATACTAAAATCAACAAGCAATTAGCTTTAAATTTATGTGTAGGTAACATTATCGAGCAATATGACATCATGAAAGACTGTGTCTTGATTTTAAATTAGTCTAGTTTTCTCCGAAACGCAAGTCTATACTAAATCTTGTCAAGGAAGAAGCCGTCAATTATTTAGTCAAGCTCTGAAACGCAAATCTATACTAAATCTTGTCAGGTCAATCCAACATATTTGTTTAGTCAAGTTTTCTCCGAAATGCAAAATCTTGTCAAGGAAGAAGCCGTCAATCCAACATATTTGTTTAGTCAAGCTCCGAAACGCAAATCTATACTAAATCTTGTCAGGAAGAAGACGTCAATCCAACATATTTATTTAGTCAAGCTCCGAAATGCAAATCTATACTAAATCTTGTCAGGAAGAAGACGTCAATCCAACATATTTATTTAGTCAAGCTCCGAAATGCAAATCTATACTAAATCTTGTCAAGGAAGAAGCCATCAATCCAACATAATATTTATTTAGCCAAGCTCCGAAACGCAAATCTATACTAAATCTTGTCAGGAAGAAGATCTTGTCAGGAAGAAGACGTCAATCCAACATATTTTTTAGTCAAGTTTTCTCCGAAACTGTACTAAATCTTGTCAGGAAGAAGCCATCAATCCAACATATTTGTTTAGTCAAGCTCTGAAATGCAAATCTATACTAAATCTTGTCAGGAAGATGTCAATCCAACATATTTATTTAGTCAAGCTCTGAAACGCAAATCTATACTAAATCTTGTCAGGAAGAAGACGTCAATCCAACATATTTATTTAGTCAAGCTTCGAAACGCAAATCTATACTAAATCTTGTCAAGGAAGAAGCCATCAATCATCAATCCAACATATTTATTTAGTCAAGCTCCGAAACGCAAATCGATACTAAATCTTGTCAGGAAGAAGACGTCAATCCAACATATTTTTAGTCAAGTTTTCTCCGAAACGCAAATCTATACTAAATCTTGTCGCCATCAATCCAACATATTTGTTTAGTCAAGTATTCTCCGAAACGCAAATCTATACTAAATCTTGTCAAGGAAGAAGCCGTCAATCCAACATATTTGTTTGTAATAAAACATCGTTTTGGTTCAAGTTGTTGTTTTGTTGTTTCTCTATATGGAGGAGTATGAGTCAGAGTTTCCTGGTCTCCAGGGCATTTAAACATTTCTCTAAGTTGTTTATTGTTGTTCCTCTTTGAATCGGCTTTTTCTTTTTATTGCGAATGTTTCAACTGAAATATTTCAGTCTTCCTAAGTTGAAAAACAACCACATTGATCCATTTATTGACGTCAGCTGAAAATAATAGTGCAAGTTTATTTATTGTTGTTATACACCGAACATATCACTACATGACATATCTTGTTATTGTTGACTGTACCCATAGGGTTAGTTATAACCTACTTATAATAGTTGCACAGAAGAACTCTTCCAACTGAATAGCAAACGTTTTGAGCAAATTTTTTGGTAGAGGATCAGCTACGCCCCCTTTGGGCTGGGTCACATGATCAGGAGCGAAATTCCACAAAATAACCAGCAAAACTGAGCATGAATCATCTGTTCTGCTTAGCTATAATACAGTAATGTAGTCATTGATCATTATAAAACAGCATGTGAACTAGCTTGATTGCAACTATTGAGAGCCATGCCTTTTTAATTGTAGAGAATATTTGGAGTCATCTGGTACCAATCTTTTATGAATGCACCTATTGTACGTAAGTTATGCATGGAAAAAAGGTGATGCATAGAAATATATGTGACATGAAGATGATAATATTTTTCACGATTTCTACAATTTTTGCACAGTGGGTATATATACAACCATAGCAAATGATTCTAGGCTTGCTTGATACTCCATCATTTAGGCAGGTAAGATGCACCCATATTTTTTTTGTGCTGAGAATATGTTTTTCTTTTCATTCTTTTTGCCATCCACCATTTTGAAACTTGGGAGTGGTACTACACTCCCTGATTCATCACCTATTGGACTGTGCATGTGTTGGGGAACAATCTTGCCCCAACATATGCTACACACCCAACTTGAGCTCAACGAGCCAATCCAGTCAGAATAGTAGGTATGCTGCCACCAGAGTCAAGTCTTACTACCCCCTTCTCCCAAGAGATAAGGTTTTTATTCCTTATAATAAAAAGTATGTTAAAAGTAGAACAGCAAGACAGAACTGACTAGTCATGTGCTCAGCTGGGGCTTTTATAGGCTCCATCAGAGCTACTAAAAATGACCAAATAAGGAAATACATGTGTGTGTGTGTGCAGGATTCGTGTTGGGTTCAGTTTGCAATTGGCATATGCCATTAGCTAATTTACACATAAGAAACTAAGGATGAAAACTGAAATAAAGGCTGACATGAACGTGATACAATTTTAATATCTATACAACATGCACTCACTACAACACATAACTGTTTATTATTTCTAATGTCCCTGAACTTCAGTCTGGGGCATAACAGCATGCGTTTGTATCTTCAGCTCAGGATCGCCTAACATCCACACTCTCAGGATGTCTACTCTTCACATACTATTATGCTGCTATACTTGTGAAGCTGATAGATTTCGGGATATTTTTGACAACTTCCCAAAAGTACCCCTATGTTAAGCCTTCCAATCTACTCATCATTTTGATCAAGGGCACTTTTTTTTAACTGCCACTGCTTTATAGGCTGTCCTTATCATTAACCAGGTCCAAGTACCATGATATCCCTTGTCAAGCACAAGTATTATGCCAAACACACACATACACACACCCTGGCTATGTGTTCCAGTCACTCTCCTTAGCTTACTTCCTTTTATCTCTCTCTCTATCCATCCATCCACTCACCCACTTACCCACTCATCCACTTTCTCTCTTTCCCTCTATATAAGTGCGAGAATCTCTCTCTCTGTGTGTGTGTGTATGTTGTGTGTGCATCCATGTGTGCATATGGGTGTGTGGGTGTGGCCTAAGACTAGGTCACCTTTGGGCCTAGGCACATATTATTTTGCATGTAATTGAAGCCTTTATGCCCCCTGGATATGCCACACCCCCAATCTGATGGTGGGGTGAGGGAATTTAGGAATATCCCTCTGGAGGGTTATTTCTGTCAATATATATATATCCTTTATATATATATATATGCTTTATATATATGTATGTGCTTTCTTTCCTTCAACAGCTATATAACTGACATACCATGCCCATTCAAATCCACTTTATACTTAGTTACAAGTGTACCAAATTTCTTTTATATACCAATACATGACATGTTGACCTTTTAGTTGTACCCTAACTTACAATAATAGAAACTACTGAGCCTTTGCTAGAGACAGTGAGTGGGGTAATGGTTGTCTTTTTCAAGTATACAATGACCGTCTACATGCACTGAAGGGGTGACAGTTGCATTTTGGGGGGGGGGGAGTGACCCACATGTATTTCCCCCCTTTTTTCCTTCTTGTGGTTACCATATTATAACTCCATAGATTCCATAAACTTCATGGTATGAACTTGATATAGCTGAAAAGATAGGTCTCTCTTTGTGCTCTCTGTTGATACTAAAATATTTTTCATACGTATAACTATGGCCGAGTTACTGGAGCTACAAGTGGAGGGAACCTCAAAAACCTGAATGACTGATTTTGCTGCATAAATATCTCCAGATTGCCAAGTGCCAGAGAGTTGAAATTAGCACCAGTGGCTAGAGGAAGCCCTACTCTATTCAATGATGTGTTTTCATTAGGCGCTAAAATGTAACTACGTGGTCAAGTGCGCGGGTGGAAAATGAATTTCGTTAATAATCCATAAAACTCATTTTCCACCCACGTGCTTGACCACATACTTACATTTTAGCGCCTAATGAAAACACTTATTGAATAGAGTAGGGCCTCCTCTAGCCACTGGTACTAATTTCAACTCTTTAGCACTTAGTAATCTGGAGATATTTATGCGGCAAAATCAGTCATTCAGGTTTTTGAGGTTCCCTCCACGCTCCAGTAACTTGGCTATAGTTATACTTATGAAAAATAAGAAAAGAGAGCACACAGAGATACTTGTCTTTTGAGCTATATATCAAGTCCATACCATGAAGTTTACAGAATCTACGGAGCTATAAAGTGTTACCACAAGTTTAAAAAAATTTTAATGCAACTATTCCCTTCCCCCCCCCCCCCCCCCCCCTTAAAACAGTGCAGTAGGAGTGATAAATGTCACACTTCGAAAAGTAGTAAAATATATATTCAAATATATAAACAACGGCAGCATAAGACCAAGATATGTAAGGAAGGGGGAGGGCTTTTTAGTGAAATATATAGTGTGAAATGAATGGATGATGAGTTTCTATCATAAATATAAATTCCTACTGGTATTTGATGAGGCAAGATTACCTACACCCCCTTTTTACCAAATGTTTAACATACGTGCTACTCGATGATCTATGGTTGCTACGGAATACGTGCATCAATACATTGGTAAAGGGTGTAAAGTTACCAAACTTGAATTAATAATCCATGTCATGTTTGCTAAATGGTGCCAATTTTTTGTCGCTTCATCCAAATATAATTACCTCGATTTCTTGTCTTGTTACCTCTCTTGTTAGATCCCAGCTGCCATTATGAATGTCATTGAAGAGAAGAGTTTGAAGGATACTCGAAAAGTGAACCTCTTCTATTTCCTCTTCATGACTTCCATTTATCAGCTGCTCACAGTCTGGCTACTATTCTGGACTGCCATCTTGCCTCATTTTGGCTTTGTTGACTCAATCAAGCACTTTGGGTTGAAGTACGTATAAAATACAGAGCTGTTGCTGAGACTTATGAAATGTATTGTTTGCCTGTGGTAATTCACTAAATGCAAGATGTCATATGGCAAGTGGAAGAACCTTAAGTAGGACACCCTAAG
This sequence comes from Cladorhizidae sp. MBARI D1340-BT2, assembly GCA_028752905.1. Lineage (NCBI taxonomy): Eukaryota > Metazoa > Porifera > Demospongiae > Poecilosclerida > Cladorhizidae > Cladorhizidae sp. MBARI D1340-BT2. The sequence goes on along the minus strand of JAQNBH010000012.1, from coordinate 8,438,580 downwards.
CCTCATAGCATATACCCAACATGCCTCAGGCAAGTACTCAAAGGAGCCATGGCATGCTGGTGTCTATAGTTTACTATAGGAAGTCTTGCAATAAGATTCGTGAAGTCATTATCTAATAAACTATAAACCCAATATGAATAATTGTCATATACACACTAAATTTGTAGTTTGCCTATTGCTTTAAAGATGGGCCACCACAGAGTATGCTGGTAGAGTGGAGTCGGCTTTCTTTTGGTGCGGACATAACAATTAAGCAACAACTGCATATATGTAATTGTTCTGCATGTTACATGTTAATGGAGGAGCCTAGCAGGAAACCCACAATCAACAACATTAGAATGGTAGAACTGGTGAGGTCAGTTGGAGGTCACTAAATTTTTAGCCTCCTCTTTTCAAGTTTGACAAAGTATCTTGTATGATAGCATGCGATGTGTGCTAGTGTGATAGCTCAATTAACTTTGCGTACTTCACTTTTTATTTGTGTTTGTGTCTAAGTTGTGGTTCATTTAGTTAGTGTGGGTATGGTTTGTGGTCAAGCTGACTCAACGCATGCAGGTACTTGCTCAAACTTGCAAGATCCTGCTGCTTCAAGTTAAGACCTGCACCCTTTGATGTGTGTTTGTGGTCTGTGCAGGTTTCTGCAAGACATTCTCTGCGTATAAAAGGACTGTGTTCATAAATCAATTCAAATGAGTTGTGTGCAGTGTCATCATTGCTATACTAGTCTTACTTAAGCTATTGGATTGTTGTGCACTACCTTCGAAACCAGATTCCGTCCGAGTTGAGTCTTGTATTTATAAAAATTTTGACTGTTATACAAGCCTCCACAGAACATCAAACATGCATAATGTGGTTTAGCAAATGTTTTATGATGTATAGCCAGAATATTTCTCAACACACGATATATAGAGAATATCTAGGAAGTACGAAAGGAAGTTTGACTCTGGAGGGATTTCTATAAAAGCAGAAGATGAGAGACTGGAGGGAGAGTCGGAGTTCACTCCAATTTCACTTCAGTTAGAGTCAGTAGCTACAGAAGTTCAGCCAGGGACAACCAGTCAGGCAATCAGCACCACAGAAACTAACAGTGAGATAACTAGAACTTCGTTAAGATCTGTACATGAAATTCTGTAAGTCTACTCTTCAGGATAGAGAGCCTATTCATTTGCAATAATAATTTAACTACTACCCTATCAGTTCTTTAGGAGCTCAGACAGATTGTTAGAGTGTTAAGGCCTTAGATATATAGCTAGTCAATGGTTCTTCAATTGCATTGTGTAGTAGACTAGCTGCCAACAGTGACTAGTGGTATTGGTTGCTTGGTTGATTGTGGCAAACATAAGCCACATATCTTCAGTAATGTCCACAAATCCCTGAGATTTGGTGGCATCCTACCAAACCAAACCACAGCCATCAAAACAGCCAATGTACTGCAACTCAAGATAAGCAGCCTCAAAACGTACAGCATAGTCCAGAGCCATTTAGAAAAGAAGACAAACCAGAAAAGATGACCACATCGGAAGGAGAATAAGAAGATGTCAACACTCAGAGGAAATATCACAGGTTGACCATCCAACGACATTGTGATCGACACAGAGCATGTTGAACTATCGTCAACAGCAGATTCTTGCCGCAGGAAACATATACTCAAGAGTCACTAAAGACAAGGATGTTGGGCAAACCTTGACCTCAGCCCTTGCCAAATCCAGAATAGAATAGTGTAACTGTTAACTAAGTATGTGTTAATTACTTGAACTGAAACTATTAAGTGATGCAACATGGTGGCAAACCTCCTGACTGTCTGTTTGGAAACACCTGATTGGTCAGAAGTTACATCATTATCATAGACATTCCAATATATGTATGTATGTATGCTCTGAGATAGCCAGTCTAGTTAGACCACTGTGAGACATCAAGACTCTGCCTTTGAAATATAATAAATATTTTACTTATATTCCCACTGAGATCACAGCCTTACAACAAGGCTGCATCAGAACCAGTCCAGAATAGATGTGTTGACGCTTGTCTAGTGGTGAGCGCCTAACATCTGGTGGCAGCGACCGAGACAAACTCAGCCTTCGAAGCAGACTCGCCCACACCTCAGACCAGACTACCTCTTCACCCAACAGACCGCAGACCCACTGCCTACCCCCTCACAAATGATGGACGAGAAATTTGACTCCAGAATGGTGACACAGTCACAAGCCCATACCCAATCCAGCTTCTACTAACCGCCTTGAAACTGGAATGGCAGACAATATTAGAGTTGAACACTCTATAGAACAAGAACCCTCTCAGCATCATCCAACTGAAATACGCCATGTCTCATGGACAGAACCAGTGGCAGCTGAAGCAGTCGCCCAAGCAGCAACTCCTGCCATTGACCCTATTCTTCTTCGTATCCTAGAGCAGATACAAATACAAAATACGGCCTTCCAACAAGCCCAACAGCAGACCAACGAGGCATTAGCAAAGGCTATAGGCAGGCCTCACAGTCGCTCAGCAGACTAAACCATCTACTCTCCCACCAATATCCAGTGGGCCTCAAGGCCAACAAGACATTGCCCGCTTCGAGGCACACATGAAACATATGGAGTGAACAAAAGTACCTGGGCCACTGAATTAAGAGTTCTACTCAGAGGAGATTTGACTAACTTGATGCCTACAGAAGAGCTAGGCGATTATGATGCCCTCAAGCGACAATTGTATGCCCATATGGGTGTCTCAAAATCAACACAGTTCAATAACTGGTTCAATCCCAAGATCAACCCAACAGAGACCATCACACAGATGGTTTACAGAATAACTGAAGCAGCAAGAACCTGAACCAAAGATTGTACCTCCGTCAAGAAGTCATTGATCTCATTACCAGGGAAATTGTTTATAAACAATTGAACCCAAGAATAACCACTCATGTGAGGGCCCAGAAACCCTTATCCTTGCAGGACCTGTTGAACATCGCTGATGAATATGTTGCTGACAGTGGCATAGGAAGGGAATCTGCCTGGAATAGGAACAATGTGAACCCTCTACCCACCTACCAGAAGCCATATAGGCTATTCAACGGTCACAAGTCTCAGCAACAACAACCTCAAGCTCAGACCCAACCCCAGACCCAGCCTCAGACCCAGTCTCAGATCGATCAACCCAAGCCACATCCTCCCTTCCAGCAGCAGGGCGGAGTCAGACCACCCACTAACACTTCAGCACAGCGCTGTTCAGATGGGAATCAATTCAAGCCACAGCATAAGCTTGCGAAGTACTTTAACAAAGAGAAAGGACCATTGTGCTTTAACTGTCAGAAGTGGGGTCACCTCGGAGCCCTGTGTCCCGACAGGAATGTGCTTGCCATCTCCACAGAAGACCAGGACAACACCTCACCAGCACCTACCTTCATGCCCAAGCTAGGCAGCATCTTCGGCAAACCTGTCAGATTCCTTCTAGACTCTGGAGCGGACCACTCTCTCATCAACTCTAGCATCATAGAACAATTTAAGCAGTGGAATCTACCAGTTCCAGAAACATCAGGATCCACCATGACATGAAGTTTTCGGGGTAAGTCAGAGGCTAATCTAACAGTTGATCTCCTATGTCTCCTTGCAGGTTCTGAAGTCTCTGTCAACATGGCAGTGACTGACAACCTCGACCATGATGCTCTCCTTGGCAGAAATTTCAGAAATATCCATGAACTCATTCACCAGGCCACAGCAGCAGATCCCCAAGACATCTTAGCCATCCAGACAAGAGCCCAGACCCAGACAGAAGCTCGACAAGACCTTTTGATCAACCAGGTACAAGATGGGCTCGAACCCAACCCCCTTGAAGATCTGCGGGCCTGACCATGATTTCCCAAGGACGAACATGTCACACCAGACAGACACAGACAGCGACACTGACTCCAGTGGAGAAGCAGACATGCAGCAGAATAATAACACAGCCAATCTCATCCAGGACCAAAGAGCAGATGACGGATATCTGGAAGTCAGCCAATAAGGAAGACTCACCATTTGCAGACTTACCGACTGTCCCGGGTTTCCCGGAATTCTCCCGGAATTCTGGAACTTGTCCCGGGTCTCCCGGTACGACTGCTTCATATCCTGCGTAATCTGAATCCTGCAGTCCACTTAATTAATCTGTACTGACTGCACAACTGCATTCCTAAGTAACCGGTACTGACTGCACAACTGCATTCCTAAGTAACCGGCTACGCTAGACCACAAGTAGGGAAGCGTGAGACTAACAAAATCAATTTCATCTAATAAATTTTCCCAAAAATAATTTTGAAAAAAAGCAACAGCCGAGTTTTAACTATTAGCAATGAGTCGGAGCATCGAGTCCGAGGTGGAGTCAGACAATGAAGCAGTCTTTACTTGCATTGCCAGTACTTCTAGTCAGATTCATTCTCAGAGTGAAGCTTGCAGTGACCTCTCCACTGCTAAGAGGAGAAAGAGAGCAAGTAAATGGCAGGAAGACTGGAAGCGCTACAATATGAAGGAGAGTAAGAGGGGTGCATCATTTGTTCGTTGCAATATATGTTGCACTGATTTTTTTGTTGCTTCTGGTGGTCTACATGAAGTGAAACGACACATGGAGACAAAGAGGCACTGTGCATTGGCAAAACAGAGTGTAGGTCAATCTAAAATTACTGCTGCTACTTTTAGAAAGGACAGACAAGAAGCTGATCAGGTTACAGCTGCAGAAATTTATTTTTCTACATTTATTGCCGAACATAATGTACCTTTTTTAGCTGCTGATCACTTCAACAAACTCTGTGAAGTTGTGTTTCCAGACAGCAATATCGCTCAGCAATTTGCATCTGGTAGGACAAAAACTACAGCCATAGTGAAATTTGCACTAGCTCCAACGCTTAATGACGAAGTCATTCAATCTTGTTGTTCTTCTCCTTTCACCCTTTTGTGTGATGGTGGTAATGATCAAACAGATAGGAAGTATTTCGGAATGATGGTACAGTATTGGGATAAGGTGGTTCAAAAGCCAGTTACTCGTTTTCTGTGTATGCCAGTGTGTAATATTGCCACAGCAGAGTCACTCTTTACTGCAATAGAGAAGGAGTTTGAGTTTCGTGGTATCCCTTGGAGCAACATGATTGGTTATGCATCGGATACCGCAAGTGTTATGGTGGGTAAGCGTAACTCTGTTTTGAGTCGACTTCTTGGGAAACAACCGAAGTTGTTTAGCCTTGGTTGTCTTTGCCACTTAAGTGCACTTTGTGCTGCTGCTTCTCTTAAAAAGCTTCCAGTCTCCCTTGATGATATTCTGATTGATAGATTTTATCATTTTAAACATTCTTCCAAGAGGTATCATGAGTTCAATGAAATTCAAACTGAGTTTAGCAATGTCACACCACTTCACATCCTAAAACATTGTTCAACCCGCTGGCTTAGTTTAGAACGCTGCCTCAAGAGATTGATTGAGCAGTGGCCAGCTCTTTATTGTTATTTTGACAGGATAGCTGAATCTGAGCCTTCCAATGGGCGTGTACAGAGAGTGGCCAAGCATCTTAAAGACCCACTAGTGAAGCTGTTTTGCAATTTTGTTTGTTATGCCCTTTAAGCCCTTGAGTATTTTCTCAACTGCCTTTCAAACTCATGCTAGTCGTATTGGTACTTTACAGGCTGATGTTCGTCGACTCTTGCACTCTTTCTGTAGTAATTTTATAGATCCAGATGTCCTCAATTCCACTGATGATATCATTTCTATTGATTTCACTGATAGAAATATCCAGTTTAGTAATGATGAGCTAGGTATTGGCACATCTATATACCCGTTTATTGTGGTGTGGTGATCTTGAGGAGTTGGTGGGAACTGCTCTTGAGAAACTTATTTTTGAATGTGTGCGCACTTTCTATGAAACCATTGTTTCAAAAATGTTAGCTAAATTTCCATCTGTCTGCTCCAACTGGCTTTTCTTGATCCTAGAAATAGAAATAAGACCTCTTTAAATGGCATTGTTGAATTGGCAAAGCGCTTTACATCCTTCTCTCCTGATGAATTGGACACTTTGAGTATGGAATTACGTGATTTTCGTGCTTCACCCTTGGACCAACTTCCCACATTTGATGCAAAAGAAGCTGGAGCAATAGATAACTTCTGGTCTGTGATGGCGAAAGTTCATTCAATCTTGGATTTGGAACTATTTCGTTTTGGGGTCTTGTCCAGTTTTGCACAGATTTTGCTCGTACTTCCGCATTCCAATGCAGATCCAGAACGCCTTTTTAGCATGGTGAGAAAGATCGAGACGGAAGAACGACGGCAGTTGGATCCATCCACAGTGTGTGACCTGCTGAGTGTTAAAATAAATAATGATAAGCCATGCTATTCAAATGCACATCTAATTAATGACAGCATGCTATCATTAGCTAAATCAGCCACCATGAAAAGCCTACAGACAACCTCATAACAACAAGTACATGTATATAGCATATCATCATCTCTACCTCACAATCATGCATCAATATTCATAATAATAATATTATTGGAACTATACTGTTAGGTTGGGGGGGGGGGGGGGGGGGGGGGGTTGCAGAGGCGCATTAAGTAGCTCCTCTCTCCACAAGATTGACGTGGAGGAGGAGCTGAGTATGTAGAGGGAACAACAAACTTAAAATTTTGAGACCCACGGCCACTTTTACCTGGCCATGTTGTGGTCCTGCAAAAATTAGCAAGATCCTGCAAAATGCTAGATTTTGTCCTGCCAATGAGTGTTCACAGGTTGGTAAGTCTCCATTTGTGACCAACAAAGGAGTCTTGATGCGCAAGACAAAAGACAAACTCGGTGAACCCTATATATACCCAATGACTAGAAGTACTGAAGCTAGCTCACTTGGCCCCAGCATCTGGACATACTAGAGCTAACAGGACCAAGTTCAAGGTCCTAAAGAATTTCTTCTGGCCTGACATCGGAAAAGAGACAACACAATTCTGCAGGTCTTGTGAAAGATGCCAAAAGACTGCCAATAACCATGCCCCTCTCACTATTACCAACCCGCCAATTTGTCGACCATTCAGAAAGTGGCTATTGATATTGTGGGGCCACTCCCCCTCACTCGTAGCAAGAACCAGTTCATTCTTAGTTACATTGATGTTGGATCAAGGTATCCAGAAGCCATCCCCCTCAAGAAGACGATAGCTACAGAAGTGGGGAAGGCCCTCATGAACATTATTTCCCGGCTGTCAGTAACAGAGGAATTTCTCTCTGACAGAGGATTAAACTTTCTCTCTGCGGTTCTGAAGGAAGCCTTCAAGTTCCTTGTAGTTCATCACTCAAAAACGGAACCTTACCACCCCCAGTCTAATGGAGCAGTAGAGCGCTTCCATCACTCTCTGTTCCAGATGATTGGGAGCAGCTCACAAGAAGGACAACAACAATGAGACAAACTCCTCCCCTGCCTACTCTTCGCTTGTAGAGAAGCTCCATGCTCCACCACTGGCTTCTCGCCCTTTGAACTGGTGTTCGGCAAGCACATCCGTGGGCCTCTACACATCCTATGGCAGAGCTGGACACCTACAGTCACTCTCCTCAACTTGCTACAGACTGGCTTCTCAAACTTAGGCATGACCTACACACGATGAGGAAGTTAGCAGCAGATCAGCAGGCCACAATCTAAGAGAGGACAAAGAGATGGCACGACCAGACGTCCAAGACAATCACCTTCAGCCCAGGAAACCTCGTCCTTGTCTTTACCCCAGTCATCACCAGGAGCAAAGCCTCAAAACTCCAGGACAGATGGGAAGGCCCCTTCGAGGTGGTAGAACAAGTATCCCCAGTGACCTACGATGTCAACACCCAAGACAGAAGGAAAAACATCAGAACTGTGCATGTCACAGCAATGAAGGTATGGTTACCGCCAGTACATGACATTGCATTTCTCTCTGTTGAGCACACAGAATGTCCAGACCTACCAGACTATCACTCAGATGAGAATCACCCTTTTCCAGAAGGTCAAGACCACCTCTCGCAAGAGAAGCTAAGATTCTTCCAACGACTCTGGGATGACTTCCCGACTGTGACCTGTGCCAAACCAGGAAGAACTCAGGCTGCAACACAACACATCAAAGTCGGAAATGCCTCACCAATGCACCTTCGACCTTATGCCATCCCCCACAGCAGATGGGATGCCTTTAAGGAGGAGCTTCAGAAGCTCACTGAAGCAGGCTTCATTGATCCATTGGCCTTGGGAAGCTCCCATATTTCCTGTCCCCCAAAAGACCCCGGGAAAGATCAGGCTGGTGTGCGATTACCGTCGCCTGAATGCAGTTACGATACCAGATCCCTACTTCCAGCCTAGATAGAGGAAGCACTGGAGAAACTGGCAGCTGCCTCTCTCTATACGATCCTAGACTTGGCCAGTGGATTTTACCAGGTGCCCATAGCCCCTGAAGATAAAGACAAAACTACTGCCATCTCACAAATTCCGCTTCATAGTCAGGCCATTCGGGCTGTGGAATATGCCCACCACATTTCAGCGGATGATGGATCATCCGATGGACTACTCATCAACCACAATGATTACACCTCTGTGTATATAGATGATGTAGCAGTCTTCAGCAACTCATGGGAGGAGCACAAACGTCACCTCACCACGGTGTTCGACATCCTTCGCAATGCTGGCTTAACAATTCAAGCATCAAAGGCCCAGCTCGCCACAACCTCCTGTGTCTTTCTGGGACACAGGGTTGGAGGAGGACACATCTCCCCACATGAGGCTAAGCTCTCAGCAGTTCGGGACTTTATTCAACCCCAGTCTAAAAAGGAAGTCAGGGCCTTCATTGGACTCATTAACTACTACAGAAGATTTATCCCCCACATCTCGACCCTATCTGCACCACTCACAGACCTTTTACAGCTCCGCAAACCTGACCCTGTGGATTGGACTGAAGATTGTGCAACAGCCTTCGCTGCTTCAGTAGAGGCCCTATGCTCTGCCTCAGTGCTAAGCCCACCAGACTATTTCCGCCCATTCATTCTGCAAACTGATGCCTCCGGACTCGGGATCGGTGCTGTGCTCGCACAGGAGGCTGAAAGCGGAGAGGAACACCCTATAACTTACTACAGTAGGAAGATGCAGCCCAGAGAGCGCAGATATTCTGCTACTGAGCAGGAGGGCTTCGCTGTCGTGAATATCTGCATACATTTCATGCCCTACCTGCTAGCCCACCCCTTCACTGTGGTCACCAACAATAAAGCTCTCTCGGTCCTGGAACTAAAAGACCCCCACTCTCATCGACTCGCACATTGGATGGACACCTTAAGACAGTTCACCCCATTAAACATCGACCGGGCAAAGATAATGCAAACGCGGATGCTCTCTCACGCCAAGCCTGGTGGACACCTTCAGAGGAGCAACAGATGGACAAGAACCTCTCGAAGGAGGGGGCGTTGTTGGGATCCCCCAACATTGCAGCAAACCTTGACCTCAGCCCCTGCCAAATCCAGAATAGAATATTGTAACTGTTAACTAAGTATGTGTTAATTACTTGAACTATTATGTATGAAACAATTATGTATGATGCAACATGGTGGCAAACCTCCTGACTCTCTTTGTGGAAACACCTGATTGGTCAGAGATTACATCATTATCATAGACATTCCAATATATGTATGTATGTATGCTCTGAGATAGCCAGACTAGTTAGACCGCTCTGAGACATCAAGACTCTGCCTGTAAGTCCTTTGAAATATAATAACCTATATTCCTATTGAGAACACAGCCTTACAAGAAGGCTGCATCAGAACCAGTCCAGAATAGATGTGTTGATGCTTGCCTAGTGGTTAGTGCCTAACAATGGTCCTATGAAGAGGTCCCAAGACAGCTGAGACTGGCAAGCATGACGGTAGAAATTGAAGGACAAACAGCAACACTGAAAAAGTGGGAACAATCTATTAAGTATGACATGATGCACTGCTAGGGAGAGACAGACCCTTTCTGGAGTATGTCATCACAGAAGGCATCACCATACTGGAGGAGACCGTAGCTGTATTAACCAGAGCTCAGATCATGAAGGAAGAGCAGCAGCTAGAAGCATATCTACTTGCAGGCACTTGTGGGTCGGCAGAGAAGATCACCTGGTTGGAGGTCAAAGAGACAGAAGATGATATCGAATTACCAACCTAGATGCTGTACCAACTTTTGAGGAATGAAATATTCCTACCTGAAAAGCCCAAGAAGAAGCAGAGCATGAGTCAGAGGGAGAGAAGACAGTATCTGAGGAGAAACACTGTCCAGATGGTGGAGCAGAGAAGCTAGCCCTAGCCCTAGCCCTAGCCCTAGCCCTAGCCCTTGCTCAAAGAACATCAGGAGAAGGATCCCACTCTTAAAGCAACTAAAGAGAAGGCTGAACAGGAAGATGGAGAGTTCAGCTGGGGAAGTGGAGTCCTGGCAAAGACAGCAACCCAAAATGACTTGGACTCAACCATGGAACAAGTGGTACTGCCACAAGCATACCACTCCACCATGCCGAGGACAGCACACACAAAACCAATCGCTGGACACCTTGGACGCAGAAGACAGCATCCAGAGTGACCCAGTAGATCTACTGGCCAAGAGTCAGAGAAGACATGGCACATTTGTGCAGAGAATGCCAGCACTGTCAAAGACCAAACACCGGAAACACAAGGCACCTATGTGGTAGGATTCTGCCCAGGTGTAAGTCAGGACACAGATTTATCTTGACCCTCATGGACTATTGTACAAAGTATCCTGAAGCAATCCCTTTGAAGAAAACCGACATCCAGACTATTGCCGAAGCCTTGATAACTGTTTATACCAGAATTGGAGTTCCTGATGAAATCTTGATGGATTGTGGAGCCAACCTCATGGTGCAGATTATGAAATAGTTCTATGAGTTGCTGGGGTTCAAGGAAATCCAATTTTCACCCTACCGCCCACAAACAGACGGAATGCTTGAAGGGTTCCAATCCACACTAGAGTTGATGCTAAAAAAGGTCACTGTCATAGTATACCGAGAAGTTCCCAGCGAGATGATTACATTTAAAATGTTATATAGAAGGATACAGACAAGGACCACTAGACATATTGAAGGAGACCTGGCAAGCGAAAGAGACCAGCCCAGAAAGTGTTGTATGTTTCATCCAATAATGCACCAACTGGATGGAGGACATGAAGTGACAGCCAAGAAAAAGGTCAAGGAATGCCACGACCATAATACCCAGAAGGGATCTTTTGAAGTCAGAGAACAAGTATTGGTCTTACTAGTTGGACCAATCAAGTTACAAGCAGGTGCCATACTCAGTAGCCAAAAGATAGATGGATGTCACATATGAAGTGATCATAACTGACAGAAGAAGGACACGGAGAATATCCCATGTGAATATGTGGCCTGCTGGGAGACTCCAGCAACAGTCTGCCTGGTATCAGAAGCGCCAGCAGAAGGAGACTCAGATATAGTGAAGAAAGAAGACATTCTAAACACTTGCAGCAACTTGAGAAGTTATTCAGATGACTGCGTGAAGCAGGTCTAACAGCCATCAAAGTGACACCCTGGCACAACAGAGTGCCATTACCTGGGCACATTGTTGGGGATGGACATATTAAGCCAGAGGAAGCTCAGGTAGAAGCAGCCAAGGAATTCAGAACACCAACAAAGTAGAAGGATGTGCGATTGTTCCTGGGCCTGACAAGGTATTAGAGAGGAGTTTTTCAGCTCTAGCAGCACCCATGTTGGTTTTTATCAGGAAGATAGCACAGGATAAAGTGATATGGACACTAGAAACAGAAGAGACATTCCAAATCCATCAGCAGACGGAAATGAATTTTCAAACTGACACCTTTAATATTAATATATTTAGAATCAAGAGAGAACAGACAGGAATTGTGTAAGTTTTGAGCCAGAAAGATGATAAATGAATTGGTCACCTATAGCTTCTTACTCACACAAACAGGAGCAGTCGAGAAAGAATGTATAGCCATTGTGTGTGGGGTTAAGCACTTGCATGTATACCTTACCGGAGTACCATGGATCATTGTCTCATCTACCTGGACATGGTGAAAGATGAAAACAGATGCCTTACTAGATGGTCAGTGGCATTGCAGCCATTCATCTTTACAATCACCCATCATCCAGGAAAGCCGACTGATAATGCTGATGGTCTTTCAAGGCAAGCATGAAAAGAACACCACCGTGATCCCTGACCAAGAAGAGAAGGAAAGGAGAGTGTCAGGGAGCTATGCCCCCTAACAACACAGCAGAGGCTCCCAAACAAAGCAATAACAAGCAGAAGTAAGAACAAGCCTGCACAGTACATCAAACATGCATAATGTGGTTTAGCAAATGTTTTTGATGTATTACTAGAATATTTCTCAACACCGGATATACAGAGCATATCCAAGAATTATAACAGAAAGTCTGACTCAGGAGGGATTTCTATAAAAGCAGAAGATGAGAGATTGAAAGAGAGAGAATCAGAGCTCAATCTAACTGAACTGAAATTGGAGGCCTACAACAGTTCAGCCAGGGACAGTCAGTCAGACAACAGTCATTCAGCACAACAGTCAGATAACTAGCACATTCTGTAGGGTTAACTCTACAGGATAGAGAGCTTATTCGTGTGCAATAATAATTTAATTACTACCCTTTCAATTCTTTAGTTAAGGGAATAGGAGCTCAGACTGATTGTTAGAGGGTTGAGGTAGAGGGTTGAGGTATTAGATAGCTACTAGTCAAAGGTTTGTTTAAACCATTCAATTGCATTCTGTAGACTAGCTCCCAACAGTGACTAATCACTCGGTTGATTTTGGCGAATAAACAACAGACCATACCTTCAGCTAATGTCCATAAATTCCCTGACATGTAGGTTCATGACAATTGCTCTCCATGAGGCTTTGCAAAAGATTGCGAGCAGTTTGCAAAGTGTTTTTTCCCTATAATTATATCATACAGTTGTCATGGTGAAAGTTATTATCTAGCAGACCCAACTCTATTAGAAAAGCAGTGCCAATTAGGAAATGGCAAGTTTTACTCGTGTAGTTCAGTAGCTCAGCATTCATAGAACTCATCCCCCCATGCTTGAAGATCTTGTATATTATATTACTATTCCAGTTCAGAAGTGAAGTCAATGGACATGTTATTACAGAGTCAGCCTGATTATATACTTCAAGTGAGATTGATTAGAGCGACCTCATTTTACAGACCTAGTGTGCTGGATTAAGACAGCTAAATGCTTATTCAGGTATTCTGCTCTCTGGCAAATTTCTCCAGTCTTTTGCAGCTAGATGGATGTCCTAATGTGAGAAGGTGAAAATTTCATGGTTCTTTTTATCAGACTTACACACGTAATTTTATATATGTGTATATCTACTGACACACAACTCATTTACTTTATCCTGCTTTGTGCATACATGGAGTGTAAATGCTATCACCATTTAACTTGCTTTAACTATAGGCAGCGAACGGTCTAGATTGTGACATCTGTATCTCTCAAACAACTTGCATTACATAGCTAGAAATGTGGCCAAAGCTAAAATATGGTCTTTGGCTAAAACTTGAACATGTTAGAAGAACAAAAAAAATTATACTTCCAGTGCTTTATCTAGTTTTATGATTGCATTGTGTTTCATACAGAGTTTGGTTTTTTGAAAATCACAATGTTTCATGGAAAATTCACCTTGGCTTTTTTTAATTCAAAATTGCAATTTGAAGAGTAAACAAAAAAAAACTGAAATAAGGAAAAAAATATCCTGGTGCAGGATTGTCAGAACCCATGTGCTTCTTTGCATTGGGTGCTCTAAAGAGGTTGTCTTCTCTCCTCACCCACCCCCCCCCCCCCCCCCCTGCACCCACAATAAAAATATTGATGCATGGGACACTGGCTAGGCAAGTTATAACATGATACAGTGCTAATCCTACTAGAGCAATAAAGTGATGAAAAGATGCACAAGACCCCATTTCTGTGTCACACAACTACTTACGTTCAGGTGCACATGTGTTACATTACTTAGTCGTAGGTCCTAAAGGTAGAGACTGTTGACCTGTTCATATTTTTATGGGTTAGCATATATACAGTGCAAAACAATAAATATACCTAGATAAAACCATGGCCTTGTGCAGCAATACTAAATTGCTCCTTCACATCACTAGTACGCAGGGAGAAAATTTAATTTTATAATACAATGTTGGATATTATTATAGCACATTAAATATTATGATGCTGGGGAACAAAAAGGTACTGGGGAACAAAAAGAAATAATTATGTGATTGTTTCCTCAAAAACTGAGGGAGAAAATTAAATTATACTCAATACATGGAAAGTACGAGACCACAACAGAATGGAATGGAAATGGAAGTTCTTTTTGGTACTTACTATGTATGTTATACGAATATTTGGTAGTTAAGTAATTTCGTAACCCAAATATATTTCCTCAAACACTTAAGTCTGAGTAATAAGGTTTTGGTGTCCAGATAGAGCGAATACTAAATGAACTACTTGCGGATGTTGATCTGATTATCCAAGTATTGCTTCATCAAAAATGAATTGAGTTCATTATCATTGAAGAGTTTATTACTGCAAGTAGCTAAGTGTGGTAACTCTATGATTGATAAAGACTCTTGAATCAACAGCAAATAGTAACTGTATGCAAACACTACATTTATGGAGGAGTGCTTTGGTCTATGATCAAGCAAATGCTAACTCCGAACATTTTGGTGTCTACTATGGTAGTTTTTATGATTAGCTAATTACCAACTCTAATGCCAACTCTAATGCCTTAGTCATCGTAAACAACTTATGTGATATGAAAAACAGTTTCCAGAATTCATGCTTTATTGCATGCAGTGACAGAAAAAAACATTTGATAATAATTCTTTATTTAAGTGTAGTAAATTTTGCTTATTTCTATTCCAGCTACAAGTTTGCCTTGCAATGTTTCTTTGGTGGGGCTGGCTGTGACTACAATCCTGGACTGAGTGGAACCATGTTCATTATCCTGTACTTTATTTCTTATGTCGGAGGTGGTCTTCTCATCAGATATGCGGAAGGGGCCACATACCTTGCCATAGTACAGGTGAATATCCATGCAGGGAAATTTGACAATATTTTTAGAAACCTTTATGTGACAATGATTTACTTCATCACGTCATAAGATTACTATTGACAATGTAAAAACAATTCCATAGAGTCGGTGAGAGTTAACACCAAATAACCTGAGCAAGAATTCATTTACACCCAAAACAATATCATACAATAAACAGCCATCAGCTCCAAAGTGTATCACCAAATACTAGCTACCTTTAATTTCTGAAATGATCACTGTTACAATATTATGTAGACGGATGTAGAACTCGAGAGAAATACTGGTGGAATGTGACAAATCTGTCGCTTAGTCCAGAAAGTAGGTCGACTCGGAACTGAGAAGTTTTCACTCGCTTGCAAACTAGCTTATTTAAGAGTAATTACACATGAACAGTCTGTAATGAATCCACCACAACTGTTCTCTGTATATCCTGTCTGTAATCCACCACAACTGTTCTCTGTATATCTTGTCTGTAATCCACTACAACTGTTCTCTGTATATCCTGTCTGTAATCCACCACAACTGTTCTCTGTATATCCTGTCTGTAATCCACCACAACTGCTCTCTGTATATCCTGTCTGTAATCCACCACAACTGTTCTCTGTATATCCTGTCTGTAATCCACCAAAACTGTTCTCTGTATATCCTGTCTGTAATCCACCACAACTGTTCTCTGTATATCTTGCCTGTAATCAACACTGAAGAGACTGCCCGTCGTCTCACCTTGTCAAAGATGGTGTCATAGCATAAAATGCCTTGACTTTCTCTCTCCACTACACGTGTAGACAAAGCCAGATATGTTGTACATAAATTATGTCATGATCATATAAACTAACATTAGCAATATGCATTCTTGTTGTTATTATTATTGTTGTAAACTGCACATATATAATTAGCAAGTGATAGGAAGGGATAAAAGTTGTTAAAACATTGTCAGAAATACTTTCTAATACTCTTTAGGGGACTCACAAATCAACCCCAAAATGTCTAGAAAAGTATTGGGATGGCTATATAGTCTTACTATAGTTTCATGCTAATGCAATCATATATATATGTATATATAATATATATATATGTATGTATACCGAGTTGTCTAGCTATGGTATAAAAAGTTTGAAAGTGTGTGGACAAGATTGTTTCCTACATGCTTTATGATGCTTTCCTATGCTTTTCCACATTCAATCTTCCTGCACAGTCTCTGGTTACACCCCTGGGTGCTCTGTTTTGGACCGTCTTCAGTCGTGATGAGTGTGCCCATTTTCATGTCCATCCTCATGCTGGCAGTCTTACCTATTTCAGCATTGGTGGTATGATCTTCATGGTCCCTGCTATCTTCCTATACAACATCGGGTATGAGACCAAAAAAATGAACAGTTATCTGAATATCTTATTGAGTGAACATTGTTTTCAGTCAGTTACTTTTTGGGGGCATGTGAACAATTGGATTATTATCCATATGAGGAATCCATATGAGGAATACACATACTGACACAGCAGTAATAAAATTGTTCGTGACAATAAATTTCATATTTTCCAAATTTCTGTTCCAAATAACCAAGCACATTTATCACACATTTAAACCAAAATTGTTGGTCTTTGATTCCCACTATTCTTCAACCTTGTGTTTATGTATATAGCTTGTGAGGAAGAGTATATAATATGCCTTTTAAGAGCAGTCGGTCAATTTCTGACTTGAAGTAATTGACAGCTACCTCAGACCCCAGCTCATGGAGGCTCTAGGAATTAGTATCTACAACTTTCCTACACATGTGGGCACTTGTATACCTTCTTCATTCCATTGTTGAAATTCTTCATGTTCAACTCATTGTCATACAGCATGACTTTTTGTGTGTAAACTCAGCCCACAAAAATTAATTAAAAGCAAAATAATCCCAAATGATGGTATACTCTCCAGGATAGCCATGTTTCTCCAAATGAGCCATAAATACATGCCCAGCTATACACTACTTGAAACTATAGTTCTCTAGTCCTCTGGTATTTTGACAGCAGCCTCTAAACAACTAAAGTGGAAGATACACACAGAAAGTAGGTTAGGCGAAGTCTTATTATTAGTGAAGCTAAATCTTATATGCTTCTTTAAAAAAATAAGACTTTGCCTAACCTACTTCCTGTGTGTATCTTCCACTTTAGTTGTTGTTTAGAGACATGCCTGGTTAAAGTAGCTGAACTCATGTTTAATTCATATATACCTACTTTACATTCTCCAAAAATTTGACTTATCCAGGATTTTTTATGAAATTCATTTTCCAACTGGGTGCTTGACCACATACTCAAGTTTTAGCGCCTAATGAAAAAGGTCATTGCGTGCAGTAGTGTTTCCTCTAGTCACTGGTGCTAATTTTAGCTCTCTACAATCTGGAGATATCGGCAAAATCAGGCACTCAGGTTTTGAGGTACCCTGACTTTAGCTCCAGTAACTTGGGTATAGCTATGAAAAATGTTTTAGTATCTAAAGAGAGCACATAGAGAGACCTATATATATCAAGTCCATGAAGTGTGCAGAATCTATGGAGCTATGAAGTGGTAACCACAATTATTTTTTTAGTGCCTACTAGTTCATGGTATCATCCCACCCTTTTAAACATTTTGTGTTGTGCATGTATGTTGTGCATGTATCTCTGTATCAACTTTTCCACCCAAAATTGGTAAAGGGTCAACCAAGATCGATAAGCTCCCTCATATGCTAAGCGCCGATTCAGCAAATTTTGGATGGAAAAAAAAAATCAGTTGGTTTACTGAGAAACTTAACATAGGCATTCAACAGTGTGTGTATATACTGTATATATATATATGTGTGTGTGTGTGTGTGTGTGTGCATGCATGTGCATATATCTATCTGTGTGTATGTGCGTGTATGTGCATGTTCGTGTGTGTATGTGCATGTTCGTGTGTGTGTGTGTGTGTGTGACTGTGGTGTGTGTATATACTTCACTAATAAACATCTTAGTTCTGGAGTTGCCCTGAGCAACATCTTGAAGAAAATAAAATATAAACAAGACAAATATTTTGGATTCCGTTTTCTAAAAGGAAATTACCAGATCACATTGAGATGACCCTTTACCTTTTTAAATAATCATATACCAATCGAATATTTTTTTTGTTCTTAAATGAAACTTTTTGCTCTTATTGTTCGCATAACATACATACAGTAGGTCTATTCTTAATACCAGAATACTCCAAAGACTACTTTGTTTTGCAGAGAGAAAGAGAAATGGTTGATGCAATCAAGCTAGCTTTTATAATTAGAATTCAGTAAAGATTTTCATTTCTAAAAAAAAAAACATAACCAAAGCTATGCTATTATCTATGCAATTGAAGCAGGCAGTTACTTTAGTGACAAATAATCTTCTTCAAACAAAAGAAGCAACTGTACAACTATGCTATAAATATGGTAGAGAATATTATCCTGGAGTTCTCTTGTGCAACTTTTCCCATCCTTGAAGGAGGCTGTAGCTGATCCTTGAATGAATGCAATTGCAAACATCAATATATATATATATATATATGCTATACTCTGACTTTGTGTGCTGTAGAAGAGCATAAAAATGAGTTTGAAAAAGTGTTTAATACGAATAATTCATTTTGCTGGATGGCTTGCTGCAGTTTAGTTTGCCACAATGTTGAAGGATTCTGTACACCCAAAAAAACAAGAAAAATACAATAAACAAGAACAAAAATGTTACGTTGTAGAAGAAAGCTAGCAAAAGTATACATATGTCCTTTACCATTTAAAATCTAATATATCAATCACTATATAGACCAAGAGCAGGTAATGTTTGATTTAAAATGGTAGAGAGGAATCTCACTGGTTGTGTGGTCTACATGAATGCCTCTTGTGTTCTTTCATTTTGAATAGTCAATCAATGTAGCTCGGTGTTAGTTTTTTTTAATTTTCTTGCACACTTATGGGCTCAGCTCTATTGTTTTTAGTTCGTAGTAATAAAGATATCTTTTCAAGGGCTTTCCAATAATCTACTTTATAAAGGCGAGCAAGTCTTGTCATTGTTAACTGATGTGCCATTTATACTCAATGAGAACTTTAATAGGAATTGAATGAGAGCTTAATTAATAAAAATAAGGTAAATTCAATGAGTGCTTTAATATTGCTTTAATAGGAATAAGGTAAATTCAATGAATGCTTTAATAGGAATCAATGAGTGCTTTAATAGGAATAAGGCAAACGATTATTAGCCACATTTTTATCCTCCATTATTTTTATCCTTCCCTCTTACTCTCATTTTCATTTTTTTAGCATTCCACATTACTGTTGTTAACATGACAAGGGGGGATGAGGGGGGATGGGGGAGGGGTACTGTGTCCCTTTAGTATTTAGACTTTGATCTGGCTATATCTATATGCTGATTTTTTTCTATGGGAACAATTGTGGGAACAATTGTGCATTGAATTTTAATAAATTATGTATAATGATCTATGTTGGAATTATCTGGTATTTGACTTTACCTTGTGAATCCCATTATTGTTGCTGCATTTTGGATACTATTTTCTATAGGACTTGGACTGCATTGAAGAATATCTTTAGATGCACCGCAGCAGAACCGGGGGAGACTAGAGCTCTTTTGGATAACAGTTCATCAACCAATAAAGCATGACTGTGCACAAAGTGAACACGAGTTAAAATACATGCATGGCATTATTGATCTCATGTGTTAGTGTGTGAGGGGTTGTTGTGTGTGAGGGGTGTGTTGTGTGTGAGGGGTGTGTTGTTTGTGAGGGGTGTGTTGTGTTTTAGTATGTGCACAACTGGGAGTAGAGGTGTAGATTTAACATTTACCCACTTTCCCTGTGTTTATATGCTTTATAATATAACTGTAATTTAATTGACGATTGATAATGTGCCAAAATTCCCTCCTAAATATTGTCATAGTCTTTTTAGGTCCTATAGGAATCTTCTACTTTAGCCATCATATTATGCAGATAGTGTGAGATAGAAATCCAAAGGTGAGGAGAAAATAAGATTTCATTGGAAAGAAAGTCATCTAAGCAAGTTAAATTGTCTGCTAGATTTTCACTTCCAGTGCGTCAACTTCCAGGTTGCATATAATTATATGACTTATTGAAGGATTCCAGATGAATATTGTTTAAGTGCAATAGTGTAAAAATGGAAAAACTGGGAATAGATGATAGAGTCCTGCACTTCCCCCTCATACAGTGCTTACGATAATCAGTGCTTACGATAATCACTCAAAAAATGTGGTCCAAGTCATGGATGTCGGGAGGTCAATGGGTGTCATGGAAGTGGGAGGAGTATAGCAGTACAGAATGGGTACAGAATGGGTTATGTACAGAAGTCTAAGATCTGGGGGGGAAATGTATCACACAGTATAATACTAGAAAAGATTCTTGTATTGATATTGTGTTTGTTAATTTACCACATCCCATTCAGTAATGATCCGGTCACTATTGAACTTTCTTCACACTTTAGCGGTCAATTTGGAATAAACCTTTATTAAGTGTAGAAACTGACTAGCTATATCCACCAACGTGCACATAGTGTTTGGGAACACAAACACTACAACTGGCGACGAGGATGGGATGTTGCAGCCTCTCACAGGAAAATAAACGAATTTGGCCCAATGGGAAACAATTGGCACTTAAGAGAGGATGGAGGTCTTCTTTACAGCTAACGATGTTGCAGATGCGAAGAAACCAGCTGTCCTACTCAGTTGTATAGGTGGCAAGACCTACGGAGTCTTGAAGATTCTCGCCCCAGAAAAACCAGCTAAGTCACATTACGCTATCTGTCACGCTCTGAGCTGACAGCTGAATTTATCGCAGAACTCGGGCTGACTATTTTCTGTGATTTTGAAGCACGCCTAGAGGACGCACTGAGGAGACAGTTTGTTAGCGGACTAAAAAACGAAGCCATATTAAAGAGGCTCTTTTCTGAGAATAAATTAACTCTAGGGGAATGTTACCTTAGACAAATGCAAGCACTGTGGAAGAACTAATCACCCCACGAGTGAGTGCAGGTTCAAATCAGCCAAATGTCATACTTGTGGCAAACAAGGGCACATTTCTACAGTATGCAGACAGCAAAGGAGATCCAGAAGGGATACTGACACTGGAAATAGCAAACGAACATCGCCGTCAAAAATTTCAAGTCGGCTAAGTACTTCACCTCAGATAGGTCCATGAACTCAAAACTATTGATAGAGAGAAGTATGAGGATCGAGAGGAAGAGTTGCCACTCTACACAATTTCTGATGAAGGTACTTAAAAAAAACAGATATCTTGGAAAAATCATTCCTATTGAAGTTGACACAGGCGCAGCAGTGATTATCATCTCACTTGACCTCTCCGTGAATCAATGGTCGCACTAAAGATATACACGGCAGAAATCTTATCTGCTGTGGGTTAACGTGAAGTGAAGTCAATGTCGAGGACAATGGCCAGACAAAATTGCTAGTAGTCACCATTGTCAATGGAAGAGGACCCAGTGTTTGGAAGAAACTGGTTGAAGTCATTTTTGTGAACTGGCACCAAATTTCCATTTTAAATGCAGCCTACCAGTTACACAACCTCCTTATGGAAATTTTCAGAGAAGAAGTTGGCACCATTCACACTTACCAAGCAACTTTGCAACTCAGGAAGGGGTTAGTCCCAAGTTCTTCAGACCTAAAAGTGTTCCCTTTGCTATTAGAGGAGCCGTAGGAGAAGAGTTGGACAGACTTGAGGAAGCAGGAATTATTGAGAAGGTGTCATATTCGGAGTTGGCAGCACCAATCGTTGCAGTACCCAAGAAAGATGGAAGATTCAGGATTTGCTATAAGCTGTCTTTGAAACTGACCAACATCCTTTACCAAAGTGTGAGGAGCTATTTGCTACCCTCGTAGGTGGTTCCAAGTTCACAAAACTGGATCTGTCATACACGCAGATAGTCCTGGATGACAAATCAGCTCAGTACGTTACTATTAATATGCACAATAGTCTGTATAAGTACTTTATGGTGCTGTCTTCGCTCCTGCCATTTTTCAGAAATTTATGGAATCAATGTTACTTATGTACGTGTGTACATTGATGATATTCTCATCACTGGCAAAACTAATGCTATGCATTTAGCCACCCTCAGGGAAGTGTTAAGACATTTAAAACAGCATGGCCTATAGAATAAAAAGGCCAAAGTGGTTTTTTTTTGCTACCTTCAGTCTATTATTTGGGATAGTCAAGCAAGGTCTCCATACTACACCTGACAAGGTGGATGCTGTTGCGAATGCTCCCAAACTCAAGGATGTCTCAGAATTATGAGGCCTTCTGAATTATTAAGGCAAGTTTTTGCCTGGTCTAGCTGGTAAACTTTACACTCTGAATGGCTTACTCAGGAAGCATGCAAGTTTGAAATGGTGTAGAGCCTGTTAAAGAGCATTCAACTGGGCTAAACAAGCATTGAGTACGGCCACAATCCACAATTACCTATTCATTTGGCAGCTGATACCTCAGCCTATGGCATAGGTGCAGTCCTATCACATTCTGCCAGATGGAACAAAGTATCCTGTTGCTTATGCCTCCAGAACCCTTTCTGCTAGTGAGAAGAGAATAGAGAAAGAAACATTAGCTTTGATCTTTGCAGAAATATCACCAGTACATCTATGGCAGACAGTTTACATTGGTGACTGAGCACAAGCCCTCCTGGCTATCTTAGGCCCAAGTAAGGCTATCCCTCCCCGAGCTGCAGCTCAACCTACATTTATGAGATCTTATTCAAGCCAACCACTACACTGCAATGCAGATGGCATGCCTAGACTACGAATACAAACACCACACTTCAAATGAAGAAGTAGCTGAGGTCACTCTTTTCAATATTGGCAGATTGCAATGTTACCCATTTCTGCACAACATATTAGAGAGCAACCATGTCTGACCCAATCCTTTCCAAGCTGTTTAGATTCATCAAGAATGGTTGGCCTTTGCAATTACCACAGGACCTCAAATCCTTGGTGGAGGCACCATAATGAATTGATGGTGGAGGGAGAGTGGATCATGTTTTAAATTCGAACAGTAATCCCCCAGAAGCTGCAACATACTTTTTGCAGGAACTCCATTCCAGCCACCCAGGGATTCAGTGGATGGAATACCTGGCTCGTAGTCATAGTAGCCAGGCATAGGTCGTGATATTTAAGTGATGGTGAAATATGTGTGTGACATGTCAGCAGGTCAAACCGGCTCCTGCTGTTGCCACATTACATTCATGGATATGGCCATCACGACCATGGCAACATGTCCATGTGGACTTTGCTGGCCCATCCTTAGTTCAAATTACCTCATTGTGGACACTCAAACTAGCCGGAAATTCAGGAAATGAAGAGCACCACTGCAATAAAAACCATTGAAGTTCTTAGGCACTTGTTTTCAAGGATGGATTACCTGAACAGCTAGTTTCTGATAATGGTCTCCAATTTATGGCGGCAGAAGGGTTTGCAATATTCCTGAAATGGAACAGTGTCAAATGCATCCCTCATCCAATGGACTTGTGGAAAGTTTTGTGGGGACCTTCAAGGAAGCACAATGAATGGGAAGGCTTACCTCTACAACATGATTGGTGAATTTCCTACTCATATTCTGAGTAGCACCTTATGCTACTACTGGAACCACTCCCTGTTCATTGTTCCTAGGTCGAGATATCCGCATCTGCTAGGACCGCAGTTGGAATCTAAAGTGGTTGAGAAACAGGCTGGCCAGAAGTCACACCATGACCAACGAGCAAAAGTTCGGGAATTTTGTTTTGGCCAAGAGGCCACTGTGCGCAATGTATGCCCTGGTGCAAAGTATGTCCCTGGAGTGATTGTGGAGAGACGAGCACCTTTGAGAAGTACTTCGTTTCAGTTCCTGATGGCATTAACTGGTGTAGGCATTTTGATTACCTCAGTTAAGTTCCGAAGGAGTCAGATCCCCTGACAATTCTGTGAAGCCGACCTACTTGCTGTTGATGAAGATTACATTACATTTACTCCATCCAACTCCTGGAGCTGACATTCAAGTACCGACTGTTGTTGGAACACATCCAACTACTATACTACCTAGGACGTACCCAACGAGAGCTCGAAATCCACCCATGTAGTATGGACCTGTTGTGACATATTGACTCCTCACCTGTATATTATATATATATATATATATATATATTGTGTTGCATAGTCTTGTGGTCATTATTTTTGCGTGCCTTCCACCTTTTAATCTTAGTGGCAAGGAATGTAGTGGTTTTGTGTGTGTGTTAATTAACCACATCTATTTGAACATGTGTGTTACTTCTCACTTGGGACTTCATTTTCAAAAATTGAATAAGCCCTTTATTAAAAGTGTGCAAGCTAACTATATACATTTATCTACAAGTGTGCTCATATTGTTTGGGAACTCAAACATGAGAGTATAGAAACTTGACTTTTTGAAAGAATGGAAAATATCATGAAACATAAGAAGCTGAGTTTATTTTTGCCCATGAAGGGCATTAAAAAAAAAAATGTTTTAAACTTATGGTTACCATTTTAGAGCTCCGTAGATTCTTTAAACTTCTTGGTATGTACTTTATATATAGTTTAAAAGATAGGTCTCTCTGTGTGCTCTCTTTTGATACTAAAATATTTTTTATAGGTATAACTATAGGCAAGTTACTAGACCTAAAGTGGAGGGACCTCAAAACCTGATTTGAAATTGGCACCAGTGGCTAGAGGAAGCCCTCCTTATTCAACTGTTTTTAATAAAATGTAAGTACGTGGTCAAGCGCGTGGGTGGAAAATGAAAACTCATTTTCCATCCACATGCTTGACCACGTACTTACGTTTTAGCGCCTAATAAAAAAACCCATTGCATAGAGTAGAGCTTCCTCTAGCCACTGGTGCTAATTTCAAATCTTTAGGACTGTGCAATCTGGATATATTTATGCGGCCAATTAAGGCATTCAGGTTTTGAGGTCCCTTCACTTTAGGTCTAGTAAGTGAAATATATTTTAGTATCAAAAGAGAGAGACCTATCTTTTGAGCTATATATCAAGTCCATACCATGAAGAATCTACGGAGCTCTAAAGTGGTAACCATAAGTGAAAAAATAAAATTAAAAAATGCCATTGTCCCCGCAAGAAAATTCCTGAATCCTAAAATTGTTGCCCACGAGATGTTTTAAGTGATTGGTAACTGTATTGTGAAAACACCAAGTTGATTACATGTTTCTATAATGCAGAAAGGATAGCTCATTGAGTTTTCTACATGAGGAATCATGTAGGTTTCCAAAGCAATGAAACTCAGTTCATTACCATGTTTCTTGAGGGATTCTCGGCATTTCCAGACCTATTATTTTTCATAGTTGGCCAGTTCTATTATTGGAATCTATTTTTGGCATCAGGTGATTTGGCATATGTATGATTGCTGTACCAAAAAGAGGCTACAAAATTTTACTAATAGACACAACATAGCAGATAGAAATCTAGCTACTGTAACTGCTAAGCTTAACCGAAATATGGTGCATCAAAAAATTATGCAACTGTGCAGTATAGTTCTAGTACTGCAGTTTCTAGTTGGTGGTCATGCTAAGAAAATGGATACGATCACTGGAACCATCTACTGTGACAATGACTTCACTTTTTATGTCAATGGAGAGTTCATAGTAAAGGATCCCTTTCCTATAATTCGTGGACACAATGCTGTCAATGTCTCCTTCACTGTCCCTAGTGGTGAAGACATTGTGTTTGCCATTGAAGGTAGAGACTGGGCTGATAACATCACAGGTATGGAGTTTGGCGATCGCTGCATAGGTGATGGTGGCTTGCGCGCTATGTTCAGCAATGGTGTGGTAACCAACAGCAGCTGGGTATGCACCACTCACCATTATGGACCTGTCAACTGGAAAGAATGCTTCGGAGCACAAACACTCCGCAATCAATCTCTCCAACTCCATCCTGCTTGTTTTCAAAATACAACCCCTCCTCTCGTTGGGTGCACCTCTCGAATCACACCGAAGCCATTAGGCTGGACCAAGCTGGACTTTGATGATTCTCACTGGGGTTATGCACTGGAGTATACTGAAGCTAGAGTGGGATACGGTTTGCCACCACAAGGCTGTACAGAACCTGGAGCAACTGTCAGTACCGAAACAGACCCCAATGGAGATCCTGTCACCTGCCCACAAAATTTGGACTGGAGTGACTCAAAATTCATCTGGCGCCCTGATCTTGATCTTGATAATACTATTCTTTGTCGCTATATTTTGAAGCTGGGCAATTCTTCTGCAGCTATTTCAATAACAAGTCCACTCATCATTACTATAGCAGCTGCATTGCAGTATTTTAATGTTGCCTTTTAAGATTAGTTAGTATCTATAGCAAGTTAGATTTAGGACTCATGAGATAGCTATCACTGTATTTTTATATTGTAACAATGTTGACGTTTCTCTTACCCCATTTTCTAGTCCTTATATAATTATGGAAATTATATCTTCAGTGTTTATATATATATTGCAGCTATATACCTACTTGAAAATGCTGATGTGTTTTTATGTACTTTCTTACCATTTCTTGGGGTTGCATGGACTATTCATTTTTAGTCCTTCCTTCAAAATTTTCACAAGGAACTGCAAGATGTTTGTTCTGTACATGATTACAGTGTCCTAATATAGGTTCTACAATTTTAGTCCTAAGAACAAAGCACAGGCATTGATAAAGGTTGCAACAATCTTAATCCATTTTAAGGGGGAACGAGGGTCAATTAATATTTTGTTAACCTGTGGGTTACAAATTTAGAGCTCCGTAGATTCTGCAAACTTCATGGTATAGACTTGATATATAGCTCAAAAGATAGGTCTCTCTGTGTGCTCTCTTTTGATACTAAAATATGCTTCATAGGTATAACTATAGGCAAGTTACTTGACCCTAAAGCGGAGGGACCTCAAAAACCTGAATGCTCCAACTGGCGGCAAAAACCACTCTGGGTTGCGGAAGCATACAATGGCCTTTTTGAATAGGCGTTAAAAATTTATTACCTGGTCAAGCACGCGGTTGTAAAATTGAGGGCGTTGATTGTGCTTCCTCTAGCCACTCTACCATTTTCAATTAGGTTTTTGAGCAAGTTCAGACACTAGTCCCCCCATGTAACTTTGGCGTCATTATATCCGGGGGTAGTATTAAAAAAAGAGCACAGCTACATATTGAGTTCATGGTTAAAAAAACAACTATGGCACTCCAAAATCATAACCAGAATTGTAGTGTTTGCATTCCCAAACACTATGTGCCGCTGGTGGATACAATTAGTCAGTTTCTACACCTAATAAAATAAAGGTGCAACAATCTTATTCCAAATTGATTTCAAAGGTGACCAGTCAAGTAACACACCAAAGTTCAGTAGTGACTGTATCACTGCATAGGATGTGGTTAATTAACACACACAAAATCACTACATTCCTCCCCAATAAGATTAAAAGGTGAAAGTACAAAACATTACCACAAGACTATGCAACACAGTATAATATATGTATACACACATTATATATTACATATATATATATATATACATATATACATGTATGTATATATAAACACATAATATTATACAGGTGAGGAGTCAATGTGTCACAACAGCCACTGTCTTCAAGCTTCGACAAGTAACACCTATAAATGGCTGCCCGTATATCGCTAAGTTGCACTAACAAATCCCCCAAAAGGAATTTCGGAATTTCACATTTAAAAATTTGATAACTAGTGCCAACTGCCTCATCAACCAATCACCACAGCAATTACCAGACCATTATTGGAAGTTAACTAAAGAGATGAAGTTCAATCCGAGTAGATGGGGACAGATGGTCAACTAGTGAGTATTGTTGCTATTTTGCTGCTTAGAACTATACGTTATTTTGGGCTGACAAATGACAGTTTACTTGCTATATACCCTCTCTTCAGTGTTGTTTCCCATGCATGGGAGTACAAGTAAAGTACATGGAGTTATCAACATTCTAGTTACTAGGCTTGATGAGCCAGTAATTTTACTGCAAAATTCACTGGTGAGATATTAACATTCTAGTTACTAAGCTTGATGAGCCAGTAAATTTACCACATAATTCACTGGCGGGATATTAACATTCTAGGTGGTACTAAGCTTGATGAGCCAGTAAATTTACAGTACACATACTGGCAGATTATTGACATTCTAGCTATGTAGCTCAAAGTTTGAGAAGCCACCACAACAACCAAAATACTAAGTGAAATGGGGAGAATAGATCAAGGAGACAGTGCAGAAAAAACAAGCCGAAGTAAAGGCTGGCAACAATAGTGCCAGCAATTTAGCACTAAAAACAGTAAGGTAGAGTGAAAGCCCCAAGTAGCGAATAAAAAAATCTAAACAGCTAACAAGACAGGAGAGAATACAAAATCCCTGAGCAACATCAATACCAAGAGAGGTTGTAACAAGTGAACACATTAGCGGAGCGACAAAATAGAGCAACACTATCTAGAGAGACTTGGTGTACTAAACGAAGTACATGTATTATAATGAGATACATAATAATAACCCACCAACTCTAGGACGCAGTTACCGTATGTGAAGTGTATACGTTGCTTATTACTTTTGAGAAGGAAACACCAGAGCATTGCAAGTGAGAATACTCTGCAGCTTTTTGTATGTGTAGAGATGGTAGCTTGCATTAATCAAACAACAGCTTGCAAGTAAGCACTCTTTCTGTAAATTGATGGGGGAAAAACAAGCAGAAAACATTGCTATTACAATTAGTGTGATACACAATTAGCATGGTCAGAATGAGTTCACTTCATTTTTAGCAACTGCATACAGATGGTGTGTTATAGCTTCATATTATAATGTGAATGTTGTGCACTGTTCATATCTCCAAAGAAAAACCTTCGATGATGTATACGGTTTTAGCCAAGTAGCTGTATATATGACATCCTGGGATGGCTGTTCTGCATTTAACAATTCTGAATTCAAACAGTCCCCTAAATATAATTGCTAAGTGTTAATATATTCAAGTTTTTCATAAACAATCAAGAGCCATGCATTGTTTATTATTATGTCTTGTTGTGTGTGTGTGTGTGCATGTGTGTTGTGTGTGTGTGTGTCTGTGTGTGTGTATAGACACATATGGTATGTCTACATGCACTATAATTGGTGTACACCAGGGCTTCACATTTTTAGTTAAGTGGTCATTCAATTCTACAAATCCCTTCCCACATGATTCCAGAGAGTTATTATATGTATATATATATATATATATCCACATCAAACATATGCTTTCCTTTCATGGTCCATTTAAAATTTGTAGCCCAAATATGCAATTGGGGGATTTACTACATTATAATTATGTTATAAATTTGTATACATACAAATTGGTGGATGTTAATTGGCACTATCCATTACTGATATGCAGTTTTCTCATCATTAAGTCAAGTTTGGGTAGATTTAAAGCCCAAATATATCTTTCACATAAATCCTCTTTCTCTATATATTTTTCTACATTCTTTGCATTTCTATCTCTGTTTGCCCTGCACATATATAACCATTCCTTACCTTGAATTCATTCCTTAATTTATTTCTCTATCTGTGTCTATAATTAGTTAGGAATGCTTTAAATAGCATAGGGGCTATAGATTGATTATTCACAAAACCTGCTATAATATTGGTTCTAATTATTTGCTGCTCAACAATCAACCTGGTAGCTGCAATATTTAGTGATAATCTAAGTAAAGGAGTCACCAATAATATTGTTGGAAACACACTTAAATCCAATGGTTTCTGAATAAATAAAGTAGTCATCAAAATAATAAATGCCGTGTCAATCGAAAAGGCCAGCAAGAAATCCAATATAGATGTCGGTGTAGGGAATAATAACACCATCAAAATGCCCACCATTGAGCAGGCCAGTGCCATAATCTCTTTTAATACGTCAAACATGCCAACCAAAAACATACTTTAAGCTCATTCATTTGTAAAGAAATTTTATATTTTTACAGTTGCTCTATCAAACTCATCATGTAGCTTACAATTTCCCCCACTAAATCCGCATTATATACAACAAATTAAACATCAAATTCCCACTTGAGTTATGGTTAAAACAGAATCTTACCAGTGGTTTAGTCATTATTAGCTCCAAAAATACTTTGAATATGCCTTGGATTTTTTGTTAGGGTAAAAAACTGACAAAGCAAAAAATTATCTTCAGGATCTATCAATCTCCTTTTCCCCACATTCATAACTTGGGTTTCATAAGTAGCTAGGACTTCAAATTTTTCAATGACAACAATACATCAATAGTCTGTTCATGATTCAGAAACCTCACAATAGGTAAGTATCGTCAGCACAATAACCACGATCGTCAGCACAATAACCACGATCGTGAACACATGTGCAGTATTGAGCCTAGCTGAGCTGATTTTTAACAGTTGCATGTTTTCATTGCTATGAATTGAATATTTGGTAGGTTCGCTGCCAAGCTTAACTTTATGTGAAAAATTGTTCACTAATAAATATATCCCCTCAGCAAACTCTCAGCTGGAATTGTATAACATAATCAACTCAAATTTTTCTCTCTGCATTTTGGCTGGGTGTTGTAGCCTTATCTGGAGTAATGAGATTCACATAAGGCTGGTGCTACCCACCTCGATGTGGAGACCATGTGTGATACATCTGAGAGGGATGTACAAAGGGCCAGAGAAAAGAACTGGATACAAGACACTTGCAGAGGATCTTCAAATGTTTGAGGAAATAGGAGAATTTTCAAGTCATATTCAATTGAACTTTCCAAAGATGGTGAAGGACTAGAAGACTTTAAAAAAACAGTGCTAAGTATCACAAATCCTGCAGAAATAAATATGACATACAAGGCAGAGAGACATGTTAGGAAAAGGAAAATTGATTAAAATCAAGGCAGTAATAAAATTATCTTTTACTCAGTCACCGGTTCAACATTCCTGCTCCTTTTGTGATAAAACAAGACAAATCCAGCAATCTGCAATGGCATTATAAATAATTGTTATAAAATTAAGGACACAAACCTCCTAGCCAACTTAGCCAGGAAGATGTTATAGTTGTTGAAGCTAAATATCATGAGACTTGCCAGGCCAGAATTCACACTCGTGACAAACCAGAAAATGGAACACAAATAAGACAAAGATAATACCATATATGGTGTTGTGTTCAATGAAATCATCCCATTATATTCTCCAGTGTATCAGATGACCATGCTCATGAACAAAATAGCAGAAATGTTTAGCATGATGAGGGAGCTATTTGCATATTCGGTATTTTTTCATCTCTGATGGTTGCTGGAGCAGAAATTGCTAGGATGGTAAATAAATTAGAGAGGAGGTCAACATTGCTTTCTGTCATGAGACATCGGAGACCATGAAGATGGCACTGAAGAAGCCATTTGAGATACGCACCAAGAATGTAGTCACAGCATTTAAGGAGGAGGAGAATTCTTTCCAAGAAATTGTTTGGTAACTAAAACAATATTAACATCTGCTGAGAACACTGCAAGTAGTGGACAAAAGCAGTACAATAAATACATAGAGAGACTTGAACATCTCCAAGTATCGATCATGATGTCTTCCTCAGGAACAATCTGTTCCTCTCAGAGAACAAGTGTTCAAAATGAAAGAAAAGGTATCTACCCTCACTCAGGAGCATCATTTATCTTCACGTTTATTCATAGCATGTCTGACTAGAGAAGGTGATCTTTTAAGCCATGAGAATCTTCCATATCCACCAGTATTATCAGAATGTGGAATTTTAAGATAGGGTTCTAAATCTAATGTGATCAACTCTCTTGAAAATTATAGAGCACCAGAATTTACAGAGCCGGAAGCATCAGCAAACATTATTGATAGCCCAGCGATAGTTCACTAACCAAGCCAGGAAGTAGTCAAACCTTGTTTGAATATATCAACGAAGTCTTCATGTCTCTATTCACAAGTTATTTCAAGACAACAAAAAGAATAGATGTAGTGTTTTACAGGTGCATATATAAAGACATCTACCTGAGAAAGAAGAAGAACTGGAAAGAAAATGAAGGTCATGATCGGACTTTTGCAGATTATTTGATTAAGGAGCTGTATGAAGATAAAACTAAGGTCACAACCCATTTAGAGAGAGTTAAATCCACTTTCCATATGTTTGATGCCAGAATATCTCTAATATTGTAGGTATGTAGAAGCTGACTCATGCTTACTTCTGCATGCTGCAAATGAGGCCATGAAAAGATCATAATAAGGACGGCATATGGTGATATTGGGATAATACCTGCATTTGCTTTCCATCGAATAAATGTGAGTGAAATGTGGATAGCTTTTGGAGCTGGCAAGACAAATATTACAACAATTCATCAATGCACAAAGGGTCCGGTTTGCAACCGCAAAACTGTACAGCCACACCATTCTGGCATGCATTCACTGTATGTGATGCAGTTTCAGCTTATACAGGATATGGCAAAAAAAAGCCCGAAAATAGTGGGCTGGACCATTCAGATCACACCCATGCATGTGTTATTTAGAAACGTCCACCTAAGGGTGTTTTCACACTTAAACATGCATTTGGGAGTGTGGTATCATTGAACATTAGTATGCAAACATTTGAAACTTTCTATTCTACATTATGTCATGTATTAGTGGGAATTCCATTATTACATTTGTTTGTATGTAAGCTTTGAGTAGTGCTGTTGAACATTTCTGGTGTACGCTGCTATAATATAACAAAATCTGGAATAATGTTTACTTGTTCCAAAATTATCAACAGTTCTAATTTATTGTAATAATAACAACAAACAACAGCAACAACAACAACAACAACAACAACAATAATACTATAATTATGGTATCGTTGGGAACATGAAAAACACATGCACAGGTATCATATGGCCGACTGGTCATTGATACCACGTGCAATGCCTTTGATTGTGCCATTTGTAACCTAGGCTATCACAAATCTGATCATGACCTTCTTCACGAAAAGTTCCCCCGATGAATCTCTTTGAGTTGTCCACCAAGGCTCTCCCTAGAATTCCATAGCTGACAAGCAAACAATTGTTAATCAACAATCAATAATACATCCTCTTTTATTTGTAAGATAATTATATTCTGTGGTTATACCCACTATGTAAATGCAATCTATTGCTGTGTTAATTTTGACAAATGACCAAAGTGGCAATGTCAAATGTCAGCTGCTGACAACAGGACTGTGGCTATAGAAATCACAAAACCTGCAGAAAACAGGACTGTACAGAAACCACAGAATGTGCATATAACAGGACTGTATATAAACTACAGAACTTGCAGACAACATGACTCTATAGAAACCACAGAATCTGCAGACTACAGGACTGTATAGAAACCACAGAAGCTGCAGACTACAAGACTGTATAGAAACCACAGACTACAGGACTGTATAGAAACCACAGAAGCTGCAGACTACAGGACTGTATAGGAAACCACATAAGCTGCAGACTACAGGACTGTATAGAAACCACAGAAGCTGCAGACTACAGGACTGTATAGAAACCACTGAAGCTGCAGACTACAGGACTGTATAGAAAATACAGAAGGATGACAGGACTGTATAGGAAACCACAGAAGCTGCAGACTACAGGACTGTATAGAAACCACAGAGGCTGCAGACAGCAGTACTGTATAGAAACCACAGTAGCTGCAGACTACAGGACTGTATAGAAACCACAGAGGCTGCAGACTATAGGACTTTTTAGAAAACACAGAGGCTGCAGACTACAGGACTGTATAAAAACCACAGAGGCTGCAGACAGCAGTACTGTATAGAAACCATAGAAGCTGCAGACTACAGGACTGTATAAAAACCACAGAGGCTGCAGACAGCAGTACTGTATAGAAACCACAGAGGCTGCAGACTACAGGACTGTATAGAAACCACAGAAGCTGCAGACTACAGGATTGTATAGAAACCACAGAAGCTGCAGACTAGAGGACTGTATAGAAACCACAGAAGCTGCAGACTACAGGACTGTATAGAAACCACAGAAGCTGCAGACTACAGGACTGTATAGAAACCACAGAAGCTGCAGACTACAGGACTGTATAGAAACCACAGAAGCTGCAGACTACAGGACTGTATAGAAACCACAGAAGCTGCAGACTACAGGACTGTATAGAAACCACAGAGGCTGCAGACAGCAGTACTGTATAGAAACCACAGAAGCTGCAGACTACAGGACTGTATAGAAACCACAGAAACTGCAGACTACAGGACTGTATAGAAACCACAGAAGCTGCAGACTACAGGACTGTATAAAAACCACAGAGGCTGCAGACAGCAGTACTGTATAGAAACCACAGAGGCTGCAGACTACAGGACTGTATAGAAACCACAGAAGCTGCAGACTACAGGACTGTATAGAAACCACAGAAGCTGCAGACTAGAGGACTGTATAGAAACCACAGAAGCTGCAGACTACAGGACTGTATAGAAACCACAGAAGCTGCAGACTACAGGACTGTATAGAAACCACAGAAGCTGCAGACTACAGGACTGTATAGAAACCACAGAAGCTGCAGACTACAGGACTGTATAGAAACCACAGAGGCTGCAGACAGCAGTACTGTATAGAAACCACAGAGGCTGCAGACTACAGGACTGTATAGAAACCACAGAAGCTGCAGACTACAGGACTGTATAGAAACCACAGAGGCTGCAGATCACAGGACTGTAATGGAAACCACAGAGGCTGCAGATCACAGGACTGTATAGAAATCACAGAGGCTGAGACCGCAGGAATGTATGGAAACCACGGAAGTGAAATGAGCATGGGGACTCAAAGAAAAACAGTACATAAGTATCCATGCTCCCTTTTGGTGATGAAATTATAGGAAGGGCATTGTTCATGAAAACCATAAATCTCTTGTAATTCCTTGATCTGCAAGAAGGGCTGATGTTAAGCAAATTCACACAATAAAATTATTATATATTTTAGAAAAATATCAGTGTTTTCAACTAGGTGGCTACATGCATATATTCGCTAAGGATATATTCACACATTATCATCTGAAACAGTCTAAAAAACAATAACAAAAAAGACACACTTGAGTTCAGTAATAACACATGATAACTAATTCATGTTCGCAGTTAGTAATCAAACACACTCAGGATACTAACTAATCCTTATAGGTCAATATGAAGTACTGCAAAACTGCTGCTGCAGTAATTATAAATCCACTTCCTGTTGAAATTCCTGCAGAAGAAATTCCTGCAGAAGAACTTTCCAGCTTCAAAGTATAGCGACAAAGAATAGTATTATCAAGATCAAGATCAGGGCGCCAGATAAACTTAGAGTCACCCCAGTTCAGATTTTGTGGACAAGTGATGGCATCTCCTTTGGGGTCTGTTTCGTTACTGATGATTGCTCCAGGTTCTGTGCACCCATTTGGTGGCAAACCGTATCCCACTCTAGCTTCAGCATACTCCAGTGCATAACCCCAGTGAGAATCATCAAAGTCCAGCTTGGTCCAGCCTAAATCCTTCGGTGTGGTTCGAGAGGTGCACCCAACGAGAGGAGGGGTTGTGTTTTGAAAACAAGCAGGATGGAGTTGGAGAGATTGATTGCGGAGTGTTTGTGCTCCGAAGCATTCTTTCCAGTTGACAGGTCCATAATGGTAAGTGGTGCATACCCAGCTGCTGTTGGTTACCACACCATTGCTGAACATAGCACGCAAGCCACCATCACCTATGCAGCGATCGCCAAACTCCATACCTGTAACGTGATCTGCCAAGTCTCTCCCTTCAATGGCAAAGATAATGTCTTTACCACTAGGAACGGTGAAGGAGACATTGACAGCATTGTGAGGAATTGCAGGAATAGGATCTCTTGCTATGAACTGTCCATTGACATAAAAAGTGAAGTCATTGTCACAATAGATGGTTCCAGTGATGGTATCCATTTTTTGCTCATTGTCACCAACTACAAGTTGGATTAGCAATACTACACTATACGTTAGCATCATTTTTTCCTGCATACTGCAAACTAACAAGTGAGAGTAGCTATATAATGGATTTGCTAAATGATGGCAGCTGAAAAAAAATCTCTGCTGTTGTAGTCAAAATTTGACTTGTCTATCTTGGTCGTAGCAATCACATTATATACCCGTAAGTGGGAGCTCGGGGTAATGGGGGAGGGAGTGAACAGTAGGGGGGACATGCTCTCCCCTGATAAAAAAATAGAGAGCCATGCCCCCCAATGCCACTGACAATTTTGCAGTTTTGATAATTGCAAAAACAGAGAGCTCACCTTGGAAAATAATATTCCTTGAGCAACTGACTGCGTACTTGAACTTTCTGAGGGCTGTTCTAGTTTGCAAGAGAATTTTGCTTACCTTGGTGATATCAGGAAATGTGGTTTGCTTTTTTTTGCCTTGATCTTTAAATCCTTGGATACCAATGCTTGAAAAAAAGGTACTAAATTAAGTAGTGATGGCCAGTTATGCATGCTAGCTCTCTAGGAAAAGGATTAGAATTCGACCATCAGAAAAAACACTGTACCTTAGAGCTATGTACCTCATGTGGGAGGGAGGGGAAAATCTCCCTCTGACCACTCCTGCCGTACAACTTGTCCCGGGATCATCTCTATAGCTTGACAGAAGCAAGCTGAAGAAGCACGACACTTCTTTTGTAGTTACCTATCAATTGTTAGCACTCTCTTTGTTTTACCCCTATTTGGATGCTAAAAAAGAAGCACATACCTTGATAAAAACTCACTTTGGAGCTTTTTAGTATCCTAAATTCAGCCAATTTTAGCTCTGTGCCTTGCTCTTGTAAAGGTAGTAAACTGACAAGCTCCCCCTAAAAAAAAAGCCCTGTTAAACCCCACTCTCCCCCAATCTGAAAAAAATTCTTTCTCTTGTGTCATCCATCCACTTTCAAGTTTTAGAATCTATTGAAATAATAATGGGCTTACTGCTTAGAGGGGTGTGTAAAGGTGGAACAAAATGAACCACGTTTAATGGCACATGATTCATCCTCATACTGCACATGCAAGTACTAAAAGAATGGATCTCTCTGGATTCATTACAATATTCGGGGTGATAGGTATTTAATGTAGCCATCATGACAGGGGACTGATGGTGACCCCATAGTCCTGTATAGCACTGAACTCTGTTATACATGACACAATGCCTTTATTGTGCTCTATCACTTTTATTAGCTTTAGCATGAATTTTAATTTCTATTGCTATTCAGAATAGAAAAAGGCGGTAAAAACCATCTTCAAGGATCTCTGAATGGAGGGGGAACCAGGCAGAATGGTTCCCTGGGCTCAAAATCCCGTAAAATTCCAAAATTGGGAATGTGTGGATAATAATTTCACCAACGTTGTTATCCTTCAGTAATGCCTGCATGACAATTCAACGTATCAAATTCAAAGCACAGTACAATATACAGTAGTGCCAATGTGACAACCATAGCAATTTCAAAGTGTTAACTTTGACCCTACATTGACCACATCATTTACTACATGCAAAAACAACCAAGCTTGTTGCAGAAGGGGTAAAAAGCTATCAGTCATCAGGACAAGAATCTTCACAAGATAAGTTAATTAATTTAAGTTTAGTTATTGTAATTTGCCTAACTAACACAGGTACTAACAGTGACTTAGATCATGAAAGTTTGGGTCTATCTTCAACAAATGAAAGTAAGGAGAAGGACATCTTAGTGTTAATAGAGTTATGATCTTCAAGATGCTTGTTTCACAAGTGTACATTTTAAGTCAAATTTATAACAATTATGATGTTAAGTGTTAATATAAAAATATAACGAAGGCGTCCATTGCAATTTATATTTGTGGCTTATTATGTACCTCAATATTGTTTGAATTTCTTGATAATCAACTTAAATTTTACTTACTCAAAACTTCTGCTAGATGCACGAGCATTTAAACTTGGGGCATCTGATGAAGGCTAGAGCACTTAGCCAAAAATGTTGAGTGCTTATCAAGAAAGTCATTGTATCTGTACTAAGTCAACTTAGAGTTCATTAGTGGATAGTGAAAACTTAAATTGTATAAACTGATGATAAGAAATGCACAACAGTCATGCTTCCCAAAAGCTTGTGAATATCATTCAGATAAACAGCATCTCTTATGTCCACCACACGACTAGAACTCATTCAATGCCAATGAAAGTTTTTTGTGTTATGGAAGTGAGATGCTGTTTGTTGATTTATCTGAAAGAATTCACCAGTTTGTGTGGAGAATGACTATCAACACAATCATTATGCTGCTTCCCATAAACTAGTGAATTCCTTTTAGATGAACAAAATCTCCTTTCCATGACACAAATACTTTCAGCACTTACAGTGTCAGTTTGTTGTTGTAACTCGATGTTGAAACATGATCAGTCGCTACTAGGTAGCACTATAGGAAATGATTAAGAAACACTTCCAAGCATTTACACTGGTACTGTGAACTCCTTGAGAGACTAGTTCAAGTTTATTCTGCATTATTATGAATAAATAATTTGTACTGTAGGAATTACACAAACTTGTAGATTTATAGGAATATTAAAGTAACATGATGTAATGGAGGACCCATCTCCAGTGAACATAAAATCATCAGCCAGAAAGAGTCAGTGATTGCAAGCAGGAGAATTCTAAATTGCTCTCAAGGAAAATAGAAATATTTCCAAAGCAAAAACACATCTTTAACACACTGCAGTCAGGGTAAAAGTTAACTATCGCAAAATCCTTTGCTTTAGTAAATAAATCAATTTATCAGTTTTTTTATTGGTGCAGATGTAATAAAAAGAGGCTTTATAGTCTTCAGAGAATCATTGTACTTCTTGAGTAAGTTTTATTTCAGTAGACAGGTAAAAATGGTTTCTCTACTGTTGCAAAAGTAATGGGAAAGGCAAGAAAATTCTTAGAAGTTTGTCAACTTCATTAAGCATACCTTTGCTTTTATCAAGACCAATTGCTGCAATGGACGATTGTATTATTTTGCAATCATTTTTACTCAAAATTTCCTTGTTGTATAATATGACAGAATCAAGTAATACTTTCTCGATAATAAACTTCACTCAAAGTTAGATAGATGCTCTAAGCTTCATCAGGAATGATATCTTTCTAGTTTACAATGGAGGGACAGATCTTCATCTCAAATTGTGCCCATCTTCTAAGTTGAACACAGCCATCTCTTCCTCTGTTCATCACTTTTGAACCCTCCCTAGGAATATTATCTTACTACATTATACCAATGATATACATGTACTATCATCTCTTTTCTCCTACCCTCATACTTGAGCTCCATATTCACAACAATTATATTAACCAAAATTTTCTAGGACTTACAATTAATCAATCAAAACAAAATTGGTAAACGTCTCATCACAATGATCAAGTTGTCATGTGTACCATATTTATTGTTGCTCAACTGATTCAGCAACCGCATGTTCTTGCAATGAATGGTCTAATGTTACCAAGAAGTTCAATTTTTTGTGAAAAATAAATTATAGTCTAAAGATCACGATGTAGAGTTGGAGCTCTGTGTTTGCTGAATAGCAACTGTCAAGACGATGCATGAAATCATGCCCATCATCGGTCTGGTGTGTGGTTTGTGATCATTATTGAACATGACATCCTTTTGACACATAATTGCTTAATCTTCAAAATGTCATCAACGCATATTGTATGAAAGATTGGCCATAAAACTGATTTGAACTGACAAAAAGTACATATTATTATATCATCAGTTTATGTAGTCATTTATCTAGTTAGAGAAACATTATTGTAACATGCTAATATCTTCCACTAGGAATTGATCCTCCAATTGCAACCATTCCTCCAAATGTAACTAGTCTCAATTCATTACTGCTACTTCCAGTTGCTAACCTTGCACGAGTTATTAGAAGTTCATTTAGCAACTTACAAACACATTAACAAAAAGGAGTGACTTATAATGAAATGTTCTCATGTGCCGTGAGGTGAGGTCTTCATTTAGGTAGTTATCATCGGGAGAAACTTTAAACCTTCAAAAATGTTCTGTTATTGGATTCATGTACTATAAAAGGTTTAAGGGTGGAATAATGTCAAAAAAATACACCTCGACAATACCAATCATAACTTCCACCTACTACTCTCTATCAACATAATATTTGTGCCAAAATGTAGCTTATAAGATAAGCTATTTAATGATGTATTTATCTTTTGTCAAGAAATGAAGAAGAATCGCGTCGCGTTAGATTAGAAGAATTTCCACATATTTCCTCAAATTTCTCCCTAATTTCTCACCCAAACTCCATAATTGATATATCACCAGAATGATTATTGTGTGTTCTATAACCTAAAGTAATCTATTTTCACTGTTATGAGAATGTGTTGGGTGTAGACCAGCATATCTGCATGTGGTTTGTATGGGATTTCCCCCCCCCCCCCCTCTCCTGTGGTGCATTATCAAATAGTTTAGGTGCATGTACTCTTACCATAAACCACCTAACAGCCACTTAGCATTATTAATGGCTTTTAATTCGAGGACAGGGCAAAAGTTGGATTGCCTGGCTGACACTTTGGCATAAAAATATATATCTATGACAAAAGTTAAATACAGCATTAAATAGCTTATCTTCTAAGCTACATTTTGGTACAAAAATTATGTTGATAGAGGGTAGTGGGTGGAAGTTATGATTGGTATTGTCGAGGTGTATTTTTGTGACATTATTCCCCCCTTAAGTAACTCTCAGTGGAAAGATTACAAATTGTTTGTAAAATACCATTTGATGATCTCAGGCTGATAGAACTCTAAAAGTGCTTCTATCTCCAGTGTCCACGGTACCATGAGATCATGTATCAGTTGCTATTAATAGACCAGAATGGCTGCC
The DNA here is from genome assembly GCA_028752905.1 of Cladorhizidae sp. MBARI D1340-BT2. Classification (NCBI taxonomy): domain Eukaryota; kingdom Metazoa; phylum Porifera; class Demospongiae; order Poecilosclerida; family Cladorhizidae; species Cladorhizidae sp. MBARI D1340-BT2. The sequence continues at coordinate 8,397,681 of JAQNBH010000012.1, read as the reverse complement.
AATACAAATTATTTGTAAAATACTAAACATTAGTTATCCATTCATGATCTCAGGCTGATAGAACTCTAAAAGTGCTTCTACCTCCAGTGTCCACCATGACCCACCTTTTTTAGAAAATCATGTATCAGTTGCTATTAATAGACCAGAATGTTCTCCAATTTTTCGTGGACACAATAAAACTGAAAATAGTTTTGTCATGCTCTCCAACATCATATGAAGAATCACTTACTCTGCTTGCAAAATATTCCCTGCAACAATCTATACAAATGAGAGAAATGCCCTGGTTAAACTTTTAATATTAACATTTTTTAATCCAAGCCTACAGGCATTAACACCTCAACACTATAGGCTTGCAGCTCAAGGCATCTTCATCAGAATAATGGAGACCATTCATTTCAAACATCTTCAGTAATGCATCTGCACATTCCAAAAGTGCAAGGCAGTAGACAAGCAAGATGAGTTAACCAAAGGCCAAAAGTTATTGAATTTGTAACTTGGATAGTCTCTCTCCCTCTCTCTCTGTGTGTGTGTGTGTATGTGTGTGTGAGGTCAGTCATAATGACACCTCCACTCAAGATCAATGATTAAAAGACATCTACTACTAGTGCTATAAGCTCATTTAACTGTGAAAATACACCAACTTTTGTAGCACTGAGCATAAAATGATATATATGTAAAACTTGGTGGCTCTCTCTGAGACAAGCTATTTGGTGCACTAGAGGTTTATGAGACATTATGCTCACACTTTCATAGGCCCCAAGTATAGAGATGTTCAAATTCTGAGCAATCCATGAACAAAGTTATGGTGTGCTTCATTTCAAATTCTCTGAGTGCTTTTGACTGCTTCAATGTTCAAAACATTCACCACAGCCACACATTACCTGCTACAAGATGAAAGTGAATGCTTCCTCAAACCAGTGTTATCATTTTGTATCGTTTTATATACCTTGAGAGGCTATGCAAACAATCACATGAAGGTTAGTTGCACCATTCAAGCTAATCAACTGTCAAAACAAGAAATATTCCTTAGAGATATAACATCTGAGTCTTATCATTGACCTCCATGATAAAGAAGCAAGCTCAATGGAACAATTCTTCAATGAAGCTGTTGTCTTTTATTGACTTATAAAGATGCAGCTGGAAGTGTTTCACTTTATGTCACCAGTTCCTTAATGCTCTCTCTTTGCTCCATCAGTATCGAGTCAACAAATGCCATAATCCAAATGTTATGTAACTGCAAGTTACATTTCTAGTGGAGTTCTATAAGGAGCTATCAACTTAGAACACTGTAAAACTGATTGTGACATTGACCCCAATGAATATCAAGACGCAGGTATTTTGGACTCAAAGTATAGAGCTTGAAGTCATCAATAGGTGAATCTAAATTTCTGATGAAGGCTTGAGAATCTAGTCAAAACATCGAGAGAATACAATTTCAAGTGAGAAGGTTATTATAACGTTACTTTGTCAACTGAGAGTTCATTGAGAATCTAAATGCCTCAATCTTGCCATCTTAGCTCTTCGATTGCTCTCCATTCGAAGAATTAAAACAAAGTGTTTATCCACTTGATCTACAGAGTTGGCCTATATTTCAATAAGACTTGAACTGTTGCTAACTAAGTGTATTCGAGGAATATTTTCTCACTAATACTGAAGCTTAATACACATGAAAGAAACCAGTTTTATGTGACTTCAAACTAAGAATTGAGGATATTTTCATGTTAATGTTTGTCAGTTGGATTTCCTTTTACTGTGTATGCATCCAACAGCTAGCATGCAATAGTAAATAAAGCCATGTGGGACCAGCTAGCGTTCAATAACAGATAAAACCATGTGGGACTGTGTAAAGCATGGACCCGACCAGACTGCCAAGGATGGAGACTATGAAGAAGTACTAAATACATTCTTTTTCTTTTCTCCTCATTTTCCTTCCCTACAGACTCATTGTAACATGGTGTGAAGCTCACAGTCACAATACATCAAGAAAAGTATTTGTCGAGTATCTGAAATGAATTGAACAGAGACCTCTCTTTCACTATTCTAAAAGCATTTTTCTAAACTTGGAGGCAATTTGAAGCCTGCCTTCAAACCTAACCATGCTAAACATATTTTTTGGGTGACATGTATTTTTTTAATTTTATAATAATTATTAATGAAGTTGTTATTGCACAGTAATTATATCGTAAAACAACTTTCTCGACAATCATTTCATTGGTTTTCTGTTTTCAATTTAGCTTTAAGAATCATTATAATAGTAAAGTGAGTTTAAGCATATGTTCTTATTGATCTCCCAATTAATTGTTACACTGTTGATTCAGCCAAGATATTTATTGAAATATTTAGTTAGGAACAGAGTCAGTCTCTGTTAATCCCATACCCATGGGACAGATAAATGTATGACAATATTAGGAGTGCAGTTTTTAATACCAAAAATCATTGTATGTATATGTAACTATCTATGGTGCTACATTGACTCGTACAACAAGAAGAGATCAGCATCTCCACTTCTAGTTAGTCATGTTGTCACTGCTATTCCCCAAAAAGTCTTTTGTTTTGCTTACAATTCAGGTAATACAGAAGAAGCCCATTGTTAGCAGCTCGAAAATCAGCATCTCTTTTCCTTTTATGAATTGTTTTTTTGTATTCTTTCCACCTGGCTAATTTAAAACAGGGTTTTCCATATTAAGAACCAGTTGGCAAGCTTTCTCTTCCAATATTATGTTTGTGTGACTGGAATATCCCTAGCCATAGCATCTGCAAACCCAGTGTACAAAGCTTTTCTGCATCATCTGCTTTCCTGCGTGCCAGGCTATGTGGTCTAACTTTGTATCTGCTGCCTTTGCTTTCGATTTTTCCCATTTGTTTAATGTTTCTTCATCAGGAATTTCTTCTTTCCTTTGGATCTTGCTAATTGTTGACTGAGAGTTATTGAGAATGTTCATCCTGAGACATATTCTCTGAAGAAAGCTTGATGATGTCCTGCTTTTTCAGTGATGGACAGAGTGCTCATCAACGAAACCAGAAAGTCAGATTCAATAGCCCAGCTGTATGTACACATAGAAAAGCGCTTGATTTTTTGGAATTCTGCAGCTGCTAGATTTTATCTGTATGTAATGTGGTTCATCCAGCAGGCAATTGTACTTATGGTATAGCTATTAAAAAAAATCAATGTTGCACCCTTGCACACAAGCATAAGTGAGTGGTTAATCAGGCACTTTCATGCAAGCATATTTGAGAACCTCTAGAAGCAAAGTATGATTAGAATCTTAGTATCTGAATGTACTCGATGTAGATTCACGACAATTGCTCTGGTCGAGTGTCATATGCACATTTGAGAGAGTCAGGTTAGCATCTGACCAGATCACAGAAGATTCATCAGAATGGTGGATAGAAAATCTCGGGTTAGCAGCTCAGAATTGTCTCTGGTATTATCACTAGAAATGACTTTGCTCCTAAAAGTCATGAAGAGTGCTTTTTATTCCACAATGAACCTTTTGCATCTCTACTGGCTTGAACTCTTTCCTATACCTTACATTGACTGCCATCTCAAATTCTAGCTTCTGTTCAGATAAATGTCTCGCTCTGGAATCCTTGGAGGTGAGAAGTTCGCATTGTTTGGGGACTTGGAGTTTCTTGTAGAGAGTGAAAGTAGCTGGTGAATTATGACCTTCTTCTAAGTTAGAGTATATAGGGCTCAAAGCTTTGCCATACCTGATTATTTCTTCAAATATCTTATAGCATAGGCTTCCAAGTTCCTCTCTCTCCAAGTCATAGGTAACTCACTGGTAGCGAGGTGCCAGTTCAATTTTATATAAATTTCTAGCCTATTGAGTTTTGGTTTCTGTCTCCTTCAGAGTGGGGCCTCATCGATAGCTGCATAGGCGTAGGAAGCACAGGGGCAATGGGGGAGATGGCCCCATGGCTAAACTATAAATGGGAAGGGGGAAAAGAATGTAGAAGAGTGCAATGTATACAAATGGAGTGAAGAAGTGCATCCTCCAGAAACACATAGGGCCAAGATAGAACAAGGAAGTCTTCTTCAAGAGTCTTACAAAATGTCCAAGTGAGCCTTGTTTGTAACCAATGTCTGCTGATAATGGAGATGCTGTGATGGGTATTTTCATGCACATCTGTACAATCAACACACAAATCAACAAACAAGACTCAATGAACACAACCAAAAAACTATCATCAAGTTGATTAATATTGTCATGTTCATGCAGGCTTTGGTTTGTAAGGCTGAGGGAAAGTGAAGGTGCGATGGAGAGGGAGCGAAAATATAACAACAACTTTTTATTCCATGTGCCTCATGGAACAATACATGAAATCATATGATCTTAGATCGCATTGATCTATTGATTGTCCGAGCCCTAGTTTTATGGCCTAATACAGTCCTGATCTGTGCATTCCTGATGTCATCATAATATTCTTGGTTGTGATCTAAGGAATCAGAAATAAATCTTTGTGATGTAGAATGGAATGGAATAGAAATAAGAATAGAATGGAATAAAATGGAATAGGAATTGGAATTAAATGGACTAGGAGTATATTCCTTGTGTGTGTTCTCAATTTTTCAAGACTAAATGTACTAATGCCATGCAACTCATGTGGAGATACTCTGTGGGGAGACGTTTTGTTTAGAATATATTGAAACAGCTTTTCTCTGAAGATGGTGTTAATGCCCCAGCCACCAAGGCACAACAATGAGAACAGTATACCCACTATACTCTCCAGCAGGTATTGTTCTCCGGTAATGCTGCCACCAGAGTTCCCTCTCAATCCTAGCACAAGCTAAACAGAAGGTTTTTAGGCCTTAAGTTAACTTTAATCAAGTCAAACTAAACACAATAGAAGTAGACTGAAATGCAGTAGCAGAAGGGAACTCCTGAGTTGGGATTGCAGAGAGGTTTAAATACCCTTGCAATCCCGCCTTTACAAGAAAGGTGATGAATGTATAGACAATTGTGAAGTGATTAGAAGATGAATAGGTGTTGATGAGTTTATTGTGATGTGATTAGAAGATATGTGTTTATGAGTCTATTGTGATGTGATGAACAAGTCATTGTAGCATGTTTATTAATATTAGCTTCTTATTGTTTGATGTTCCCAGTTACTCAGGGCTGTCTTCAGCCAGTCAGGGCTGCTGGGATCTGACAGATGGGAATTACACTAGAAGAGTTTGGTACTCAGGCAGTGCTTTGTGTAGGAAGATCACGTCAAAGTTGACTAGAATTTGTTAATTGATTGTTTACACTATTTAGTATGCTCTACATCATTAGCACATACCTCCTTATTTGTTTATATGGACCAGTTAACCAAATGTGCCAACTATATATGCATTCATTTATCTCTGTCCATACTATAGGTAGTGTGTATGTTTAACTTACTAACATTGATAATAGCTTCTGCATCATCATCACCTGACAAAAATGGTGGTATCCCACCTCCATAGATATGTTAATGTACTGAATAACTTTCAGAATATGACAACAGCACATTTTCTGTCAGAATAGGACAACAGCACATTTTCTGCAGCTATTAATCACGTAGTAATGTTCTAACATTCCTGTGCAGCCATGTATCTTTGAATCTGTTCCCATTTCTTGATGTTTCCTTTCAACATGAAACAATTTCCAGTTTATGTGGTCATGTTCAGTTGGTGATCGGAGCAAGACCTCAATGAAAGTTTGGATGGAAAATTTTCTATTGCTGTATATGGTGTACCTATCTATTGCAGAGTATGTTTTGTAAGAAGAAATTGTCCTGCGTAAGTATCTGCAGTTGTTTATCAGCTGAGAACTATCATCATCACCATCTTCTGCTTCCTCAAATAGAAGAGGTTCATCATCTTCCTCTTTACCACTATAATGATCCTTTCCTTTCCTGATACTACACAACTACGGCCTAACATATTAAATTAATTCATCAGATTTGGTAGTAAACTGCTCAAGTTGTCCTGCGTGGTTAATAAGAGCTACTGGTTAAGTGTTTGCTATCAGGGACTTTCGTAAACCATAAACAAAGAGAAATTTTTCATTTCCTGGTGATCAACTCTAAGTGATGCGCTTTTGCAGGGGGAAAGTGAACTTTACCATGTCTTGCACCTGCCCTTTGATTTTAAGTGCTAGATAAACCTGTTGCTCAAGTAAAGTATCCCTCTCTTGGCCTGTTATAGTACTTTGGGAGGAGGGAAGTTGGAGGAAAAGGTTATATTTCACTCTTAACTAAAATAAATTCATTAATGTAATACATAAACTATACAGGTAGAGCTAATTTTTATCACTGCACTTGACATAGTAAGAATATGTGGCAATCAAAAAAAAATTCTCCTTCTTGCTCCTGCACTGGCGAATATTTCACACACTCACACACCATCCCCAAGTTAAAAAATTGACTACTGCAACCCTGTCCTAAGCCAAACCTTTGCCATGACAACCCTCAAGAAGATTACCTCTAGGACCACCACAGTAGTCACTCAGTGATTGAAAGTTGCAGAAGTTTGGATATTGCTAAAGAGTATATCCCTTTTCCTCTTCAATCCCCCAGGGGATCTCCCACACATAACTGTTTGTGTCTCATTAACTGTTAATCATAAGTTTGTGTATAAAATAAGTACAAAAGGAAACGAGAGTGAAGTTAAATTAGAATTAAATTGTCAAATGATGGTATATACTGAGATTCCAAAATAAAGATTTCAATGAAGAAATGCAATGTACCATTAGATGTTGATAAATTACCAGTATATATTGCAAGGTGAATAGCAAATTGACAAATGAGTGATGATGAAATTAGCTTTGAAGGGTCATCTCTTGAAAATAATTCTTTGCCAATTATTTAGTACTTCTCCCCAAATTTAGATCTCAAGTATGAATGATTACACCCAGATCAGTTGCCTTAAACCCTTTTGATTGAGCTACTTTACTACAAATATTGTGAGACCACTGTTGAATGGATGTCTTTTCTGGGAGATCTTTATCGCTAAAACTGCATACTGGTATCTGGACGCGCCTGAGATCCATGAAAAGAACTAGAAACTTATAAACTCAATTTAGCATGTATTCCAAATCCTAAAGCTGAGGTGTCATATATTTATCCCACCTCATTCACACTAATTAGCTCACAACCCACAGCACTTGTGCAGGACTGTGCTAGTTATAAGGCTGGTCAGTCCCACACTATATTCTGTCTACTATTGTCTTTCATTCTATGCCATTCTTATTACAATTAAAACAAAACGAGCCTAGTAGCCAGTCACTGTTTGGGGTAATGGGTAGACAGATCAAAACGAGCCTAGAAGCCAGTCACTGATCTAAGGGCATTGGGGATTCGGGTGGACAGATCAAAACGAGCCTAGAAGCCAGTCACTGATCTAAGGGCATTCAGCACGCAGCACAGCAGACTCCTCACCATCGTCCACTCAGCAACAAGAAGAACACCACTGGTTGTGCAGAACTTACAACCCTCACCCAAGCAGCCAGCGGTCGTCATACACATTCTCTAGTCTGGTCCCAGGTCTAAGTGCAATACTTTAACCTTTTCTATTCTATATCTGTAGCATCAGAGAAGGAGGCGCACATCGAAGGAGACTTGGGCATGACTAGTATCCTCATTCTCACGGAAGCTATGGGTTGTAAAGAAACACACCAACCATGTCCTAGTATGTTGTGAGAATCAAATCCCTTCCCACTTACCATAGCTTTGGGTGTTGTTGCCATTTCGTTATTTTGCTCATCCACCTGAACTAATTTACTGTTAAAGGTCACCCAACACTACCTTGACATCACTTCTACATGTTGCCACGAAAGCAATGCATGGTCATCTGAGTCCTTTACACAGGCCATGTTTTCTGAAATACGATATTGTTTTCTCAGAGGCAGGAAATTTGTTCTAATTTGTGGAGAAGGAAGACAAAGAGCATAACCCATGCATCAAGTTTCATTATGATAGCCATAGATTACTTCAAGATATTACTTATGAAGTCTCGCATGGATTATTGCCTTTTTTACACAATTTTGTAAAAGGAGCGAAGCTAGTGTAATGATCTTCATGAAGACAGAAATAGTTTATTTTATGAATATATCAGAAACTAAATAAATATGTATAACTTTTAACTTATTGGCACATTTTATCACTTTCAAAGCATGTAGCAAGATTCCAACATTGACTATATATCTGAAAACATTCAAAATTATGTTTTATGTATTATATACAACCTTTAGTTGTTATCATAAGGCAATCTCCAGTCTTTGGTTGTAATAAAATTGTCAAACTATGACAAATTTGGCAATTATAAGATACACAAAAAATTTCATTACAAGGCCATCACAACTTGGTTACAAGTTTGTAATATCTTGTCAGAAGCTTTTGCTGACATTGTTTTTGAATGAGTATAGTCAATGACAGCAACAAGATATGACATGTACTGATTTTTGTGTAATGGGCAGTGTGATGACATGGGATCCTCAATAAAAAAAACATGCATAGTGTCCAACCCCACTCAACAAGATTAAACAAAAGCAGAACCAAAATGCTTTAATTTTTAAAACAAATTAGGGGGAAAAAAAATTTGTATCTACCTTTTAAAAAGATATGCTATGTGGACCAGCACCCATGATTAAAAAATATATTTACACCAATATTGTACTGCATTTTAAAGAGTCAAGGAGGGTGCATGGTGCAACAGAAGACTGGTTTATTCTACTGACATGGTCTCTTAGGATATGCTTCAACAATCCCTGAAGGATATATAGAACCCTTGGAACAGGCTGGAATATATTGAGTAAACCATTGTACCAACTGGATAATTAGCTGTGGATATAGCATACTGCAGCATTCTGGATTGAAATATTCTGTCTGGTAAGTGAGGTATCTTATTCATGTGTTCAATAATAGCTCTACTCAGAGATATACTATTCCATTATGATGTAGGATAATGCTTGCAATAAACAGGTTCTATATTCTTAAACATTGGCACTTTATAGTGAAGTGAAACATTTACACCACCCGGAGTTTGTTCACTGCCACACACTAAAGAGAAACTTATAATATACAGGCCATTTTTTTGCCATTGAACTTCAATACATTATGATATTGTTATTTCATAGCAGGTGAATTAGACATGTATCACAGTCTGTGAAGGTTTATAGTTCCATAGATTATAGCTTTAAGTATTTTCATTTTGTGGGGTATTTTGCACACTTTCTGTGCCATAAGGCTGGCCTCATAAGTTTGAACGACTTGAAAATCTGGTGTGGATTGCATTTTGTACATTGCCAGGATTTTCAGGAGTACTCTCAACTTCCAAAGGACTATACTTTATTTTTACGCTGAACACATAGATAAAAGTTTTGACCAAGTATTTTAAGTGGATGTCACTCAGCAATTTTTTAATTAATCACCTGTGTCTTGGAATTACAGCATACACAGCTAGTACTGTTTTTCTAGGCCAATAAGTAGGTGTAAAAAACAGGCAGTTGCCACTTCCAACTGTCACCTCGTGTTTGTAGGATCACAAAGCTCAACAATTGGATCTGCAGAAGTGACACTGGTTTTTAAATATGAATTTATTGGTGTTTGCAGAAGCACTTCATTGCCATTTTTCATCAATGGAATGAAATCTGAAAGGAGTCACTCTTTTCTTGCTAAAATCTGCACTAGATTTTTTTTGTACTGGCATTTTGATAGGAGTATATAGATGTTGGTTTGTGTTTTCCATCCTTGGATTGGTTGACAGAGAATAAAGAGGGAGATAATGTTGTGTGTGATTTCAACTGTTGACTTCCTGGATTGAAGCACTACCTGCATTTACTGGACTGAAGACCACCAAACCAAACTGTGAAGATGGTGCTTCATATGCTAAAAATATAAAATTGCTGGAAAGTGCCAAGGTCATTAAAAATTACGAAATTTTTACTCGTTTACCTTATGTCATCAATACCTGCCATTTATGGTGCTATCAAGTATACAGATACAGTAGTTGGTCACTTATCCAAATATGTGGGACTGGAGGGTATTCAGATAACATGAAATGTTCTAATAACTGAACTTAAGTCTTCAGCTTGAACTTGCTCATTATGGACTATCCACTTTCCCTTTTCCAACATCACATTCCACTGCTAGTGAGGTTAAACTTCTCCCATACTTCATAATATCACAGATATTGAGCTTACATTGAGGTTAAGAACAACTTTTTATCTGGTTTGAATATGTCTAACCATGCTCTCTGCTTTGACATGGAGCAAAAAGATTGTAGGAAACTGGTGGACAAAGGTCCAGAATGGTATATTATCCATTATATATATATACACATGGGAAAAATTAAAAAATGTACACCGAATCTAGCGAGCATTTCCGTGTGCAATCTTTTTGTAGCTTTTGATTGACTTGCATATTCAGATAAGTGATGTTCAGATAACTGGCCTCCTGTTTTCTCAATTAGTTCATTATGTCTTTTTTCATGAGAAAATACATAATTCAAGTTAATGAAGGAAGTGCTTCAGATGTTATAACATTATGCACTAATTAACCGAGTTAGAAGTATTTTTTCCTCGTCAACACACTTGTAATGGAAAATTATATTTATTCATATTCTTGCTTATTTCTTAACTGGCATAGAATGAAATGGCAGCATAAAAAGTAGCACAACTCAATAATGGCCAACAATAATGATCTGAAACTTAAAAAAGTATAAAATATTTTTTTTTAAATGTAGGTAATAAAATTAAAAAGAGCAAAAAAACTATGGTCGAGTCCTCATTAATAACTATGCCATGAAAAGATCGGAGGAGGGCTCTTCACCACTTCTTCCTCGTGGAAGAAACTCATTATGTAATGTGTGTTGATACAGTGCTAAGGTAGATATTAGCAATGCTTTGATAGCAAGGTGTGTGAAAGAATGCTGGTATTTTGAAGGATGTAATCTAGAACTTGCAGGATTTATAATTCAAATGTCGTGTTAGTCTATTACAACATGTCTGGGTTTTTTCTCCATAATTATGGGTTTTTTCACAAATTGGGTTAAATATAATGTACTAATGGGTTTAACTAATACATATTTTATTTATTTATTATAATTTCCTGTATTTTGTGTATTTTGTGAGCATGCCTAGTGTGCATAGCTTCACCATTGTTGGGATCCCCAAGGTCTCTGGTATTTAGTAGTACACTGTAATAGAATAGTTGTTGTTAATTAAGAAGTAATCTTGATTAGCTGGAGCATTCCTAGTTGTAGAACACTACAGTAACTGGACCTACTAGTCCTTATGTCCATTTTAGTTCGTGTTTCTCTGGTCCAGTTACACAGTGACTAGCCCACTAGTTTGCAGTTTATATGCTTTAACTGTGAATAGTATGCAAGGTTCTGTGGCCATGTAGCTTCCTTAATTAGTCTGTAGCAAGTACAGTAATAATTATAGTTATCCTAATTGGTCTAGAATATTCTGTGCATGTGTTCTTTACTTAGAATTGCTACAAGTATATTTAGAATCCTTGGAATCTCAGAGCATCTATTTTTCAAAAAAATGCTGGGGGGCTGGGAGGAAGGGGAAGGGGCATCCTCAACAGACCCCTCAAGTTGAAACATGCTAAAGCAAACCAATACCACTCTTTGGAGTTCAACCACCACCCCTCCCCCCATCACCCCCCCCCCCCCCCCCCCCCAACTCACCACCACCACCACCACCACTCCCTCCAAACTAAAAGTCCCGTATGTCACCTGTGCACTGGGCATGTGAAGGTTACAATGAAATGCTTGGCGTCATGGTATTATATGTATATAATTACTTACAGTGGGAAGTCACTTCTCTGAACTTCACTTATTCGAACACGTAACTCAACTGAATACTACAAGAAGCTCCACCAGTGGCAATGCTGGCCGCTTGTTCTGTGGGGGGAATGCTTCTTTTTATGCACACAACGTGAGAGACCTGCCAGCAGTTTGTTTCAATTCTTCTCAATCAAAAGAGAAAAAGCGTGCGCTTAATACCGATGTAAGGTCAGGTAATAAGATATTGTGGAGGATGATATGACTTCAGTTAACTGAACAGCTCAGGCATCCAAACACACTCAAGTTCCAACATCTTCGGACAGCTGACTTCCCACTATAGATGATATGTCCACTTTGAGAACAATGTCTGAGTTTGCACATGTATAGGTGCTAATGGTGGTCAGTTATCACATGAGCAACAGCAGGTGTGACTGTGGGATCATGGGTGTGATTTACTAGCCAAGTAGGTTGAGTGCAATGCTTAGAAACAGCACTTTCTCTGCCCAATTTATATCAGATAAGGATTACTCTTAATGAACTAATTTACATATTTACAGATAGAATGATTGTCTAGAAAATTTACTCACTCGACATTTGGGCGAGATAACCTATAGCCCTCATCAGGAATAGTGGGATCATAAGACTTACATAAGGTTGATTATATAGCAGTCTATGCAAACTCTGCCCTGGCACACACGTGTCACATGTGGGGTGGATCCAGGCATCAGGCATGTCAGGGGTGGATCCAGGCATCAGGCATGATGTCAGGGGTGGATCCAGGCATCAGGCATGTGAGGGGTTGATCCAGGCATCAGGCATGATGTCAGGGGTGGATCCAGGCATCAGGCATGTGAGGGGTGGATCCAGGCATCAGGCATGATGTCAGGAATGGATCCAGGCATCAGGCATGTGAGGGGTGGATCCAGGCCTCAGGCATGATGTCAGGAATGGATCCAGGCATCAGGCATGTGAGGGGTGGATTCAGGCATCAGGCATGATGTGAGGGGTGGATCCAGGCATCAGGCATGATGTCAGGGGTGGATCCAAGCATCAGGCATGTGAGTGGTGGATCCAGGCATCAGGCATGATGTCAGGGGTTGATCCAGGCATCAGGCATGTGAGGGGTGGATCCAGGCATCAGGCATGATGTGAGGGGTGGATCCAGGCATCAGGCATGATGTCAGGGGTGGATCCAAGCATCAGGCATGTGAGTGGTGGATCCAGGCATCAGGCATGATGTCAGGGGTTGATCCAGGCATCAGGCATGTGAGGGGTGGATCCAGGCATCAGGCATGTGAGGGGTGGATCCAGGCATCAGGCATGATGTGAGGGGTGGATCCAGGCATCAGGCATGATGTCAGGGGTGGATCCAGGCATCAGGCATGTGAGTGGTGGATCCAGGCATCAGGCATGATGTCAGGGGTTGATCCAGGCATCAGGCATGTGAGGGGTGGATCCAGGCATCAGGCATGTGAGGGGTGGATCCAGGCATCAGGCATGATGTCAGGAATGGATCCAGGCATACCCTGGTACACACATGTCACATGTCAGGGGTGCATCCAGGCATATAGAAATGGGGGGACCATTAACTTTGGTGACCCAGAGTAACTTGCATCAGGGAGGGCCTGGGAGGGATATGTACCTGCAAATCACATATGAAAGCTATATTATTGTAATTATAAAAGGAAACATATCATAAACTATGAAAGCAAAATTATTGAGATAGTTTTGATTGACCTGAAAAGTAATGGTAACATATTATGGTTTGAACTCCTGTTAGCAATAATGTCACATACAAAAGTATAAAATCTTTCTTCGTTCATTGTTGAGCACAGAAATAATTTGAAAAAATGTAGTGACAAATTACTTCACTTAACATAAGCACTGGCTACAGGAATCAAAAATAATCATGCAAAATAGTGGCAATATTTACTAGACATGGTGCTAGGTGACTCTTCTTCAAAATATGCAGCAATTTTGTCAACACTATCATCTGTTAGTTAAAACAAGTTACTAGGAATATGTTCTAACCCTTGTGTTGTAATGAGTTACTAGGAATACGTCGTAACCCCTAAGTTGCAACAAGTTACAGGAATAAGTCCTAACCCCTGAGTTGCAATGAGTTACTAGGAAAGTCCTAACCCCTGTGTTGCAACAAGTTACTAGGAATAAGTCCTAACCCCTGTGTTGCAACAAGTTACTAGGAATAAGTCCTAACCCTGTGTTGCAACAAGTTACTAGGAATAAGTCCTAACCCCTGTGTTACAACAAGTTACTAGGAATAAATCCTAAGCCCAGCAACAAGTTACTAGGAATAAGTCCTAACCCTGTGTTGCAATGAGTTACTAGGTATAAGTCCTAACCCCTGAGTTGCAAACAAGTTAGGAATAAGTCCTAACCCCCTGTGTTGCAACAAGTTACTAGGTATAAGTCCTAACCCTGTGTTGCAATGAGTTACTAGGTATAAGTCCTAACCCCTGAGTTGCAACGAGTTACTAGGAATAAGTCCTAACCCCTGTGTTGCAACAAGTTACTAGGAATAAGTCCTAATCCCTGTGTTACAACAAGTTACTAGGAATAAGTCCTAACCCTGTGTTGTAACAAGTTACTAGGAATTAGTCCTAACCCCTGTGTTACAACAAGTTCCTAATCCCTATGTGTTTCAACAAGTTACTAGGAATAAGTCCTAATCCCTACATTTCAACTAGTTACAAGGAATAAGTCTTAATCCCTCTGTTGTAACAAGTTACTAGGAATAAGTCCTAACCCCTGTGTTGCAATGAGTTACTAGGAATAAATCCTAACCACTGCAACAAGTTACTAGGAATAAGTCCTAACCCCTGAGTTGCAATGAGTTACTAGGTATAAGTCCTAACCTATGTGTTTCAACAAGTTACTAGGAATAATCCATGTGTTGCAATGAGTCACTAGGAATAAGTCCTAACCCCTGAGTTGCAATGAGTTATTAGGTATAAGTCCTAACCCCTTAGTTGCAATGAGTTACTAGGTATAAGTCCTAACCCCTGTGTTGCAACAAGTTACTAGGAATAAGTCCTAACCCCTGCAACAAGTTACTAGGAATAAGTCCTAACCCCTGTGTTACAACAAGTTACTAGGAATAAGTCCTAACCCCTGAAACAAGTTACTTAGGAATAAGTCCTAACCCCTGTGTTACAACAAGTTACTAGGAATAAGTCCTAACCCCTGAAACAAGTTACCAGGAATAAGTCCTAACCCCTGAAACAAGTTACCAGGAATAAGTCCTAACCCCTGTGTTACAACAAGTTACTAGTAATAAGTCCTAACCCCTGTCCTGTGTTGCAATGTTGCTGAGTGACAAAATCAAGGATAATTCAGAAATCAAGTTGTCGAGATAAGTAACAAAAGGGGCCCACCTCCTCTATACATCTGAAGTTTCACTACTAACATTAGTTCACATCTTTGAAGCGCATAAATTGTTAATGTTTGCTTCTTCAGTAATTGCAAGCACACTCGCATAGATCTTTTGAAACAAATTTCTCAGCCTCTTTTCTCATATGTTTAATTATGTTTAATGATGTTTAATGAAGCATAATTATGTTTAATGAAGCATAATTATGTTTAATGAATCATAATTATGTTTAATGAAGCATTATGTTTAATGAAGCATAATACCTTCAATCTGCCGGTGTGCTGCAATAATATCCTTATTGGTTCCCTGCAGCAGAGATAGTTGCTAGTATGAAGTAAGGCCGAAAAATATAAGGCGGATTGAGCCAAAGCAATGAGTGGTGATGTAGGTGTGGCATGTCCCCAAGTGCGAAGTGTATGTGTATGTGTGTGTGTGGGGGGGGGGGGGGGAGTTACAGGGTTTAACCCCCCCCCCCCCACCTGAGAAGAGGTTAATTATTACAACGCAAATATTTTATTACAGGACCTCTTACAGCTATTTTGACTAGCATGTACAAACCATGTAATACAACACCAAGACCCCTGACCTAAATATCATAAAATACTAGGACCCCTGACCTAAATATCATCTACTTGTGTGTGCTAGAAATCTACTTACAAATTATCACGAATCTGAACAAATTCACACCACAGATGGAGCTGTATTAGTGAGGGTCCTGACCTCTACTGCACAGCACCTGGTGGGCTCTATTTTTCTAATAGTAGCAAAACTCAAGGGTGCTTGGAAGTGAGCCCTTCAGCCAGACTATGGTTGGAGTTGGGATCTCATATGCAGTACATGTAAATGAAGATTGTTCTCCAGAGTTTGCAGTAACATTCTGTTCTCCTTCTTTCAGGATCCTGAGCTCTGTCATTGTCCCATTGTCGACTTTCAGATTGATACTGACATTGAAATCACCAGCAGGGTGACGCACTCTGACTATGTACCTCCCTGCATCATCAGTAAGAATTAGCAGAATGGAGAGAGAATCTTACTTCTTTCTTCTAGCATTTTTGGTGTTATAAAGACCTACACTGCTATAGTCTGATCTCCTACAGCCCTCACTTCAACCTATCAGTCTCCTTAGTTGTGCATGGAGCCATCACATAAGAAGGTGAGGCAGCTGTCCATTGCAGATTTCTTCAGGTACATATACCACAATAACACAGAGTAACTATATTATATGTTAGACTATGCCTGTCAGCTAGCTAGATACATGTAGCTAGAGTATCATTCACATTAAAAGATTTAGCTCAGGACCTGACCTAGTTCAGGTGCATTTTATAACTAGCCAATTGAATAGTGCATACAATGACGAAATTGCATTTGTTTTAGGTCAGCTTCTGGTGATGGTTCTTCGGATAATACTTCTGCAATTAGTTCTAGCATCCTTGGTGAAGGTACTTCATCAGTGAGTACTTGCCAAGCTTCAGTCACTAGTACTGAACTCTCTTGTGATGATGCTGTGCCCGATTGTCCTCTTTCATGTGACATAGGGGTTCTTGCTTCAGGGCAGGTGCAAAGCAATTCTGACAGATTCAGACAAGTATAATACCTCACACAGCAATAATTTAGTTCACTACGAAGGCTGAAGTCTTACCTCCATTAATCTATGACTCAATCTCATTTGAATCAATTGATGATTATTTACAGACACAAAGAAAGGACAGACAAAGTGTCGCTCGAAGATGTTGCCAATGATTTTGTGTCCGGATGTGAAAACCGTTTTTCTTTGCTTGGACACTTTTAGATGCTTTCAAACATAGTGAACTATATTATTGTCTTTGTTAACATAAGCGATCTAAGAATTGTTTTCCACCTGTACATTTTTTATCGTCTGCCATTCAATATTAGAAAATGTGACACAAAACTATGTGTTAGACTATTCTCAATGCATAATTAACCAGGCACCTCTTCTGCAACTCAGTCTTATCTGACAATTAGTAGAATAAAAAAGTTGAATCTCTGTGCCAGTATTGTATTATAAGCAATTTTATGTTAAATATATATATATTAAACTCAATGTTAAAATGACCATATCAATAATAAGTACACCTTACTGCAGAAAAATCATCATATTTGTTTTAAGGTAAGTGGTAACCCCCCCTCCTCCTCACCCCTCCTTCTCAAAATCCTAGATCCACACATGTGTAGTTAACTGACAAGGAACCAGTTACTATTTTGCTATCCCACTGGATGTGTCATAAGCCAGAATCCTGTTTGAATGTAGTCATCTAGTCATTGAAGGAAAGGTTCATACATCATCTGAAAATCAAACAACAGTGTGTTTCTGTCAGTGATGAGGTTTGGGAGAGAGTTGAATTGGAATTAAGGAGTTTTAGGATAAAACTTCATCAAAGTTCCTGCAAAACATTTCATTACCCCACCATATTCACAGCACCATCTTAAACTTGTGCTCGGTATTTACAGGCTGCGAGTTCAGATGTCTCAGTAATTTGTTCATAAGCTACATACTTTTCAACAGTAGTGGTGCCTATAGTGTAACAAAGGACAATCCCAAGTTGCTCCCAATTAGTCACTTCATCAGCTTCAATTCCATTTTCCTGATTTTGTATTTCATTTATGATCTCACTTTGCATAAAATCCAAGGTGCTAACAGGAAGCTCATTCTGTGCTAATTTTGGAACATACTTGGCATTGCATGTACATGTTTCTAAGTATTCAATTAGATGCCCACCATCTGCAAGAAAGCCGATTAAATTACCTGGATTCAAAAAAGCATCCTCTTCCACCATGTTTCTCACCTACAAAATTCGACACATCTAATTATTGATCCTAATTTTTCCCAATTCTTACAGTTTGCTCAGATTTTGAGTAATCAATCCTGGTGGATAGGCTTTCAATTTGAATAAAAGCTTTGAGACGAGCTTCTTACATCTTATGCAAGGTAAAAAGTGTGCTCACAAATAGATGTGTACATCTTTCCATTTTGGTAAGTTTTGGTTAAAGAAATTATGCTCTTTGCTCATTTATATATTTGATAGGATAGAGCACACATGGCAGGGAGTAAATTCCATTCTCCTTAATAAAATAAGAAATAAATGGGAGACGTTTAACCATTCATGATGGAAAATATGCTTCTTAATATCCATATAGTCCTAACTATTCAGACTTGGAAATTTGAAATTTTTGTCAGGACATCTCTCTTGGATCAGTAAAAGTTTAGTGTTATCTGGTAGGCTAACACACTCCAGGTAATCACAAATATCAATAGGCATACCCGCTAGCTCTTTCCTCACAATAGCTGCTTTACATGTAGAAACACCAACCAAGGCTTAGTTGCCGTCTGCTGAAGGGTCGTCAGTCTTTTCTCAGCAACTTCCTCAATGGCAGGGACAAAGAAATAAGTTATAAGTCTCCTTTTCATCTCAGTACCCTCTCAGAAAGTCAAGACTCAGAAACTGAATGGCAGCTGCCAATTCCTATGGCATCAATGTAAAGTCTGTTAGTTGATTATCACTAGCACTGTAAGTATGATAAAAGCTTCAGTGTTAATTAGGAAAGGCTATTAACATAATCAATACTATAGCAGTGTTCATTATACTTATATTACTTGCGGGCCCCCTCCAGGATCCGCCCATGCATGTGACCAGATGTAGCAGATGTTAAGTGGTGGGAAATGTAAGGGGAAAATATCAAATGACAAATGAAATAAAAACAGGAAGAATCAATGCTAAAGTTACACGTAATACTGGCTCTCGACTTCCAGACTATGGCACGACAAACACAACAAAAAACTCAGTCTGAAACCTGCTACTACATCCCTGCAGCTTTAAGGGTTTGCACTTCGTGTTTCATCCCAACATTTTGCAGCTTAATCTTTGATTCCCTTCACCGCCTTTCATGCTCACATATGAATTCTATGAACTGACCGACGTCCAATTGATTAATGTGGCATGGCCTACACAAAGACATCTCGCACTGGGCCAATACCTGTATCGCTTGTCAGCAGACTAAAATGCAGCAGTTCAAAGTTCCAAACTCACGATTTGAGCATGTTCATGTTGACATTGTTGGCGACTGCCACCATCTTGAGGCTCGATATACTTATTCATAATGGTAGATCATTTCACCAAGTGGCCTGAGGCAACTCCAATGGCAGACACGACAGCCAAATCCTGTGTTCATGCCATATTGAGTGGTTGGATTACCCATTTTGGATTCCTGGCCACCATCACATCGGATTGAGGCCACCAGTTCACCTCTGAGTTATGGGATACAGTTTGTTGGGTATCATCAAGATTCACATGTGGCATATCACCAACAAGCCAATGGACTCATTGAGAGGATGAACTGACAACTCAAGGCTTCACTTAGAGCTTGACTTACCTCATCTAACTGGGTGGATGAACTTCTGGTGTTCCTTTTAGGCATCCGATCCACCTGACAACTTTGCCTGTTTGGCAGCAGAATTGGTCTACAAGACCAAGCTGGAATGTTAGATATAACAACACTAGCCCCATGAGTGATGGAAGAGCTAATCCTTCCAGCATAGCTACCACATTTCCATCTTCCCCTAATAGGGAGAGTAGGAGGGTAAGTCAGGGAAGGAAGAGAAAAAGTAGAGGAGATTGTAGCTGCAGGTGTGTGGCTACTGCAATGCGGTATGCATGAATCAATGTCTCCAGTCACTACACTTTGCGATCTTGTAAGCATATGTATGGAGTAGTTGTGAGGGAAGCCATCAAGGGGGTGGCCAGAACTGAAGTGGCCAGGACTGGAGTAAAAGTAGCCGCTACTGTTGTGGGAGTGGCCCGGATTGGAGGGAGAGTGCTAGGTGCATCACATAGCAAAGTAGTTGAAGCTGGACCCTCATGTTCCATCAAATGATTTTAACACAAACCTCAACACAAGTCCAGCGTTAAATAATGACACTAGTTTACACTAAATAAAATTCAAATACAATAATACAAAGCTAGAAGGGAAAAGGGTATTTGTGGAAAACATAAACACATTTACAAACCTGAGAAGTATTCCTGATCCATCTCTTCACCAAACACTTCACCACAAGATAGCAAGTTTACATTGTCCCTGTGCTTACAGGAACCAAATAAAGAATTGGTGGCTCCACAAGTGGCAGTCGGCATCCCTAGGTAATTACAGATGCCTTCACCCTCTTTCCCATCAGAAACTTGTTCAGGTAGGGCAATATCATCGCTTATGACTTGATCAATTACTTAGTCCAAGTTTAGTCTCACTGCCATAGCAATGATTGTCAAGAATACGGATCTCCATTGGAAACACTCATTTTTCTGGCATTTCTGATAAATTGCTCCATCATATTATAGGGATTACAGTAGTAGATGGCCAGACTTCATATGATTTAAGGATTATGTTTTTGGGGTTGCCAATTTTTCATTCAGTCTTCATCATGGCAAATTTAAAAAAGGTTTTTTATTTAGTTCTATATAATGAAGACTGAAGTATTTTGGTTGAAACATTTGGTTTAAAAACCCAAAAAGCTTTTTTTAAAGATAAATTTTAACGCAGTTTTCCTTCCATTGATTTTCAGCATCCACCTTTATATATTAACACCTAAACCAACCCATAGAGTTGGGTTTCCGAGTTGGGTTTCCTCTTACTGATGCCCATAACAAAACCTACCGAGGGAATATTCAATGCTCCCTCTGATCTTCCACAATCATATATTGGAAGAATGAAATCTAAACAATTGAGGAGGAACCAAACCTTTATTTCTTCCTCAGATGAAATTGGTGAGGATGAAGGCAATTCAATACGAGGATCTCTCCTGTGATCTGACATGATAAGATCACCTTATTACAACACCAAAATAGGAGATTTGAAATGACTCAGAAAACCATATTTTCAGTACTAATATGATATAAACTAATCATTGTAGGTCTCTATACTTCCTCCATAGACAAACTATAATGAACACGATACTTCCTGTATCATGTACATTTAAACACTAAATTTTGAATTGAGATTCTAGCTATACTATTAGCTAGTGAGGTTTGCAACTTTAAATCAACAAGCACTCTGCATGTTCTGTTATTTCCTGTTTTATATACTGCCATAAGTGTTGAGATCAGATGAATGCTTTGATGGCCATTTTCCCTTGATGTATTCTAATACTAGTGGATGCAAGAAGTAATAACTTTGGTAACCTTCTCATCTTGCTGTGATGTAACTGGAATTTTTATACAGTTTCTGTCACTTGCATGAAAAGGTATCGGCAGAAAAACTAAATGATTCAGAGTAATTAGAAATCAAATGAGAAATTTAAAAACAGCCCTTAATAAGAAACATCAGCAGAATTTTGGTCGGAATGTTTGGGATAGTAGTGGTTTAAAATTGGCTCAGTTGAGTGCTGTCCTTTGTTTTTTCGGAACATGCAGGGTCCGATGTGACCCCATTTGGGAGGTTGATTAAGCCGTACTGCACATTTATGGTTCCATGGCTTCATAGACTGGTCACACAATGGTAGCTTATAATTGATAGGCTAAGGGCGAAATCAAATTCATGAACTTCTTGTTAACCACTGCTAAATCCCCCTACCCCCACCCTCCTGTGACAAGCTTCACACACACACACACACACCACACAAACACACACCACACAAACACCTTTTCCCTAGCACAGCAAAAACACTCACACACTTTCTCCCTGGCACAGCAAAGGTGACTATACAGTACAGAGGACCAATTATTTCAAAGGACGACCGTTTGTATCATTGTAAATGGTGTTCCCAAATCAAAATAACTAGCGCAGGTGTAGGGGAGGGGGAGGAGGCCAAATCTACCCTGCATCTTGCTGGCGTGACAAAAGGTTTAGCCTTTTTAACAACAACTTTCGATGAATCTTCATAAGCCCCTACATTTTGGCTCATCTTAAGGCTTTGTTTTCCTTCTCGGCCTTCCACATTGCTTGCTGAGCATGCAAACAACATTCTGTGTTGGAGAAGCAGAACATGAACCTCTGAAAGTAACCATTCTTGTCATTGAATCATGGTGGTATTGTTGCTCTTCATGGCTAAGAAAAGCTGAAGACTATTTAGTTCATACATGAAATGGTTTTGTTACAAAGAGCCCTAAATTTTGCTGCCTAATGTCACTGGGAGCAAACAAGCTTTACAGTAAGCACCATCTTGAGAATGCAACCATGGGATGATGCCTAACACACTCAGCTTGATGATTGGTGCCATAGAGCTGGATAACGATTTGTAATGCATTGAACATTGTTGCTTTGTGGTAGGTGATTTAAATTTCCACTTTTGTTGGAAAATGGCAATATCCAAAATAACAGGATAGACAAGAGCAGGGAGGAAGAAATATGTGGTAGAGGAGATGCCAAGCTTGAGGAACCGGGTTCAGATTCCAACTGTGGTGATTCAGTTTGTGTGGAACTGCAGTGGTTTCCAACTGCATAATTATTGTATAATAAGAGCTATTTTATTTCGAAAGCACATGGCCGTTCTCTGCAAATATCAGAAGCTCCTACTTGACTTTTGTTGACTGTATATAGCAAACACCCAGTACAGTTTTAGGCTTAACGCACTAAATTCGTTGCAAAGATCAGTATGATGTGGATTTGTGTTATTTGTCATTTATAGATATTTCACAAATTTTTCCATTAAATAAATGTCCACCCATCTGTTTGAGCCATCTGTTTGAGATGAAAATTTAAGTATCCATGGTTGCTGAGGAGATATTTATAGGAATAAATATTTTCAATTACTTTAATTTTATTTTCATTATTCTAGTATACCATCACTTGTCTGTGTTTGAAGTTCCAGCTCATTGTTGTCAACCATTCTTGTACAATAGTGTTTGCGCTGCCTTTTTGTCCACTGAAATAAAAATGATTACTCTAGAATTGTTTTCACGAAATGAAAATATTTCTATATACATAAGTCAATTTATGCTTGCCTTATCTTTTCAACCCTTTTTCACGAGATAGAGTCCAGTCTATGTGCTGACCTTACTTGCCAGTAATGAAAATGGGCTGATAGAATTACTGATCACACATGTTGTATATGTGAATACTCTGATAGCACCATAAATGGCAAGTATTGATATCCATGTTTAAGGTGTAAAAAAATTTGAATTTTTAAATGACCTCATTGCTATTGCCAGTAACTAAACCATAGCACCATTATGCACAAGTATGAGACCAAAATTATTTAAATGGATAAAGCACTAAAAGGTTACGATGTAAAACCAAACAATGTTTGAGTCCTTTCTTAAGTAAGCATATTATTATTGAACTCCGTTAGTGTGAAACTATCTCCATAACATCGAAAAGAAAGACATGCACTGCACAAAAGCAAACACACTTCAACGGTGACTTCCCCACCATTGTATTTCGAGCCACTTGCAAAAACAAGGCGGGATAACAAACAAAAGCTGCAAGATATATGGAAGAATGCTGGTAAAATGATTCTGGGCACTTTACATGGCAAACATTCTCTTGACAAGAGTCCATAAATTTTTTAAGATTTCACGAACTAGTCTCATTGCTTGGGTACCCCAGTATATACCTCCCATAGAAACTCTAATGATGCATGATAGGAAAAATTAATTCTAATCTGCTGTGATTCAGAATTAGAAAATGTTCCACCGTGTCTTGCCAACACGTTCACATGCAGGTAAAGATTTGTGTTAGAACTTGCATTTATTTTAGAGGCAGCTTAAAAAGGCTTGAGTAGAAATTTGGATGATGAACCGACAGTAGCCTTGTTTTATTAATTTATTCCCTTATCTTATTGACCATGAAACTCATGTGGACTAAAACCTTTTTTTCGTGGCCTTGCTTCTGAATTAGACTGGATAAATATTAAAATCACCTTCTCAATAATCAATGTATTCATCGACGATGCTCTAGCCTTCATCAGAAATAAACAACAAAGGAGTGGCCACCGACACCTCTAATATCGAGAAAATGGCATCATGGTCGACCCCCATGACAACCAAGGAAGTCCAGCAAATACTGGGTCGGGCTGGATATTATCCTGATGAAGGCTAGAACATCTAGTCGAAATGTCGAGTGAATACAATTTGAAGTTGATTATTGAGAAGGTGATTTTAATGTTATTATGTCAACTTAGAGTTCATTGAGGGGATATAATATATTTATACATGCTGGATTGTATATAGCAATAATGGAAATATACATTGGCAAGAGGCTATGCTTCTCCCAATTGCAACAAACTGGAAATAAAGTGATGCACACCTATCATAGTTTGCCGAGCAAAATTGCTCAAATTGGCTATTTACACAAAATGAAAAATTGGGTTTTTTCATAATTATTCGGGTTTGTTTCTTAGTGACCAAGTGAATTATCTAGTGTTTCTGTGTTGATATATATTATATATATATGCATGCATAAAATATCCCATTATATCATGTGATGAAGGTTTGAGCAAGAGTTAAATTCTTCAGTGACAGTGCCATTTATCCTTCAGGTTCCTGGAAATTCTTTACCAAGTGAGAGAGCTGTGTTAGGTATGGAGAGTAAATTGTTCCCCAATCAGAAAATGTTTGGCGAAGACTACCACTGCGAGTAGCTCTCTCCTGGTCATGCAATACCTATGCTCTGGTTTGCTGAGCAGTCTACTAACATAGGCACATTCCCTGCCACTCTCATCAAGTTGTGACAGGACAGCATCTATTACAGTATCACTTGCATCATGTCTAACAGGAACGATTTGCAGAAGTCAGGGTAAGCCAACACTGGGGCTGAGATTTGAGCCTCTCGAAGGCCTTCTGAGTTTTCCCTGATGAGCATAATGCTTGGTGAGATAATGGAGGGGACGGGTGATATCAGCAAAGTCACAGATAAACCGTCGATAATATCCAGCCAGACCCAGAAATTGCTGGAATTCCTTGGTTGTCGTGGGGGTCGGCCATAATGCCACTCTTTCTCCATATTAGAGTGGTCGGTGGCCACTTCTTTGTTAGACACAATATGCCCAAGATAAGTAACCTCATGCTAGAGGAAATTGCACTTCTTCAGCTGCAACCTTAAACCAGCTCTAGAGAGACGCTCGAAGACCATGCTTAGATTTGCTAAGTGCTCAAAAATGTCTTCCCTGGGATTATTACATTGCGACCACTGCAAGCCAGCAAGTACTAGATCCACCAAATGCTGGAAGTTTGCTGGGGTATTGCAGAGCATAGCTTTGAACTCGAATAAACCCTCGGTGGTACAGAAGGCTGTTTTGAGGCAGTCCTCCTCTGCTACCTCCACCCGCCAATACCCACTGAGAAGGTCTATGGTGGAATACCACTTTGAGCCAGCAAGCGTGTGAAGGGTATCGTCAAATCTAGGGAGAGGATGTGCACCCTTGTGGGTGACCTCATTAAGCTTACCATAATCTATGCAGAATCTAAAGCTATTGCCCAAGGGACTACTCGAAGGCTGAATTACATCACTCTTAAGCATGCCGACTAGCAGCTCCTGTACTTCCTTCCTCCGATGTGGAGGGAGCCTACAGACAGCCTGTCTGATTGGCGGAGCACTACTGGTGTTGATTAGTGCTTCATCTGGGTGGTGCGGCCTAGGTCTGATTTAGATACGGCAAAAAGGTCAGCATTCTCTGCTAAGAGTGCGGAAAACTGCTCCTTCTCCGCTGGCTCTCTGCAGCTCCACTTACTTCCCTCAAGCAATCAACTTTGTCTAAATCCAAGAACAGTATTTGTATGGGTATCCTCACTCTTCCAATGGTGGTTCTACCGACTCTAAAGTAGCCACCACAGATTTTGACAAAAGGGACACTAATTCATGGATTTAATAGCCTCACTGGCACTTGGCCATTTTTTAGTTCACACCAATACTCGGGCTACAGCAATTTGTAAGCATTCCCCGCCTTTGAACTCCACCACACAGGACCCCCTTTGGGGTGGATCCTTGTAACATGCCATGAAAATATGCTCAGAGTATGGGGGTGTTTAATGGACTCAGCTAAATACACCAAATTCACCATATCACTCTCAGGACAAGATAGGGAGTCTTGATGCAACTCAATGGTTGATGTATCGCCTAGATGGATCATTGATCTTCCCTGACCTTTTTTTTCTAAGCCAAGAGTTGCTTCAGATTCACCACGATGATGTCAGCCTGATGGAGGATTCCTTAGTGACAGGTCCATGGGTGAGTATCCGTAGACTTGCAGAGGAGATCCATCCACGCTTACAAGTTGCTGTTCTTTCCAGGGTTTGGGTTTGACTCCACTGCCTTAACTGTCCTTGTCCCATGCATCCTTTCGCATGAGAGACAAAGAAGCTCCTGTGTCAACTAGTAGGGTAGTAGCAAGCCCATTGACCTTGCCACTCACAGTGTAGCCACCTATAGGGGTTACTAAAATAACACCAACTTAGAGCCTTATCCTCATTATCGTTATGCAGTAAAGGCTCTTCATGCAGAACGTTTCCCATTTCCCGTTTCCCTGTGGCTGGTCCATTTGTGAAGAGCGACAATACCCTCATTATGTGCCCGCTTCTACAACATTTCCAACAGTAACATCGCTAGCCTGCTGCCTAGAACCTCTCCTTGGGCACAGGTCACGGTTCATTTACCCTCATGGAATGGTTTGCTCACCTCCGCTGGGATCCCTCCTCTCTACCTACTTGCTTCTGTGTCAGAATAGTTCATTTCTAACTTTATCAATTCTATCCACATTTTCTTGACTAGAGTAGCGAGATTATCTCTTTCAGAGCCCAGCTACTCACCCCGTCAATGTATGTTTGTCCTACTTCTGGGGGCTTCCTCTCAACAACTTGCAACCATCATCCTAGGAGTGAGATACGACTCGAGCTCCAAGGTAACCGTGACTGTGCCTGCAGGGATTTCCAAATATGATCAGCAAGTTGTGCGAGGTAAGCGTTCAGAGCTACTATTTCCTAAGCATTCTCCCCCAAACCTGGGAGGGCCTTGTCTGCTAACAATCTGAGGTCATCGGCGAGATCTAGCCAGCTTTCAGACTTACTCTTTCGTTTGGGACTTCCGTGTTTTGGGCTCAAACCGCTCGCTCAAAGCTTTGGTGGCTTCGTCGAAACTTGATAGCCAGCATTGGAATGCAATCTGTCTCGCTGTCACCGGCATGAAATAAATAGAAGCCCTTTCTATGGCCAAGATATTCTGTGATTGCTATTGCTGATGGGTACCTGCGGATCAGCACCATAGGCTAGCTGTAAAAAAAATTAATGAAATGAAATTATTAATAGACAAAATCAAACTCAACTGAAACTTTACAAGTAGCTATGTACATACCTAATATGTGATAAAATGCAATACAGGATCCCATACACATGTAGCTGTTACCAAACATAAACAGGGATTGATTAGCAGATAATTCAACACTACATGACATAACATGACATAACTACAACTACTAGCGACACACAAAGGCATTACACAAATAGCTTCATACCAAATTAGAAATTACAATGATTTTTCTTGATAGTCAACTTAAATTTGCTCTACTCAACATTTCAGCTAGATATTTTATCCCTCGAAAGTAATAATTAAGGATTTTTAGCCAAACATAAAAAGTTCTCAATGCACTTCACAGGAAAAACATTGAGGGTAATCTTGTTGCAGTGATTGAGATCTATTATAGACAAGATGGGCTAGCCGCAGCATTGTAAAAGCAGCCGGAAATCAAGCCAGCTTGTCAGCCTCTGAATGCAAATCATCCAGAGCGATGAGTGATGGATAATTGGTCCATTTTTCAGAGTTCCGACAGGTCCACATGTTCCTTCCACTTCAGTAGAGTTTTCCTAATTGCTCATTCTCGAACCTCTAATTCCAATAATACAACTTTTAATTCAACGATCACATTACTTGTTTAAGATGTTTCTGCTATGAGCACACTTCTTATACATGGTCATAACAAATTGATAAACAAGACTGCTTGAGCATAATGTTGCACAGAATTTCTATATATAATTTGTCCTCTTAAGTGCTGGATACTTGATTATTATTATTTTTGTGAAAAATGAGCTCAGTAGAAAAATCTATTTAGAGCCTTACATACATGATAACAATATAGGTGGGGAAATGATTTAAGGGGGGGCTTTAGGTCAAACCACAAAAAACATGCCACGAAGTAAAAACCGTCATAACTTTTAGGTTTCTAGGGCTACAAATATAATTTTTGTGTCAAAAGATAGCCCTTTCTATGTGCTTTCAAGTGATATGTATAATAATATATTTACAGGTATTTTTCTATCTAGATACCTGCAGCCATCAGACCTCCTCAAAATCACCATTCACAGCTTCCCATCTTGGATATTGGATCAAATGGCTTCAAATTTGTTGTTTGTTTAGATAATGCATTACTCTTTGTAAGCAATGATCAGAATTTTTTTAAAATATATTGCTGGGTTCATATAGATGCCACGCCCACTAAGCAACATAACTTTTTATTATTATGAATTAAAAAAAAATTGATCATAGAACACAAAGAGCAAAGAAAGAGCTTCAAAATGATATACAAGGTTTGGGCAAAAAAATAATTTAACCTAGTTATGCTGTGAATGGCGATTGGAAACCAGAATTTGACAAAAAGCTGTTACAGCCTTCTAAAGGGGGACGAGGGTATTTTTTACTTTTTTAAATATTACTTGTGGTGACAACTTTAGAGCTCCATAGATTCTGAAAGCTTCATGGTATGGACTTGATATATAGCTCAAAAGATAGGTCTCTCTGTGTGCTCTCTTTTGATACTAAAATATGTTTCATAGGTATAACTATAGGCAAGTTACTAGACCCTAAAGTGGAGGGAGCTCAAAAACCTGCATCCCATTCAGAATAACTCCAGATTGCTAAGTGCCAAAAAATTGAAATTGGTACGAGTGGCTAGAGGAAGCCCTAGAGCATGCAATGACCTTTTTCATTAGGCGTTAAAAATTTATTACCTGGTCAAGCGCGCGGGTAGAAAATTGAGGGTGTTGCAATCAACGCCCTCAATTTTCTATTTGTGACTCCTTTGGGGACCACCAAGTAGGCTGTGGTGGTAACGGGGATCGTATCTACAGGCACGACTCCATCTGAGATGCTCTATTTTCTGCAGCTCAATCCGCTGCTCTTGCACCAAGGAAGGAGTTGCCCTCTCTCATTCCCTGAACCAACAGTCGTCCTGCCGATGTCTTCTTGCCCACTTGGAAGAGAGGTCAACCAGCTGCTTTAGATGTACATGTTATATCTACTCTTCAGGGCAGGACATTGAAGGAGGCTGCTGTCACTCAGGGACATGCCCTCTCCGTGGGAATCGAAAGGAAAATGGTAGCTCATTCTGAGGCATGCAGGGCTGTAGGTGTCACCTTCATTACTATGGTCGTGGAGACTCTGGGGGGGGGGTGGAGCGAGGATGCAGCCAAGGTTATTCGGGAGGTAGGACGCCTTCAAGGACATCGTTTGGGCATTCCTCCCTCAGAAGCTACTCGCCATCTGTTCCAAAGGCTATCGATTAACTTGTGGAAGGGCAATGCCACACTGTGGATCCGCCGCCTCCCAATTCGATCTCCGGAGGTAGATGGCGTGATTTAACTTTTAACTGGTTATATGTTTGTTCACTTTTGTCTGTACACTTTTGTCTCATCCACTTTTGTATTGATTGATTTACTGTCATTTTCCAATCAACGCGAGCTTGACCAGGTAATAAATTTTTAACGCCTAATGAAAAAGGCCATTGCATGCTCTAGGGCCCACTTGTACCAATTTCATTTTTTTTGCACTTAGCAATCTGGAGTTATTCTGAATGGGGACTTTGGGATGCAGGTTTTTGAGGTCCCTCCACTTTAGGGTCTAGTAACTTGCCTATAGTTATACCTATGAAACATAATTTAGTATCAAAAGAGAGCACACAGAGAGACCTATCTTTTGAGCTATATATCAAGTCCATACCATGAAGTTTGCAGAATCTATGGAGCTCTAAAGTTGTAACCCCAAGTTAAAATAAAAAATACCATCGAAACGCACCCTCCACGGACAGTCTTCTTTCCCAAGAATTGAATGGAGGTGTATGTACAAAAGTCACTATAAGTCCAGAATGGAGCATCCAAATCTTCTCAAATTTGGAATGCAGCATCTTACAGGTCCTGTTAACATATTTATGGGAAGAAAAAAACCCCAAAAAACAAAAACAAAAAACATTTTTGGACCTGAAGCCCCGCCTTAAGTTAGGCGAAGAATTGTTTAATATATCGTTTGAAGGAGAGAGTGAGGACGAGGATCTAATGGAGGTTGGGAGTGAGTTCCAAAGAGCTGTGGCAGAGGGAACGAAGGAAGAATGCATGGATGCAGTGCAGGATAATGGGATTATGATGTTCGATGGGTGGTATTGGCGAGAAGAATTGAGCGGAGCAGGAGCTAATTGGATTGAGTCTGGTGGAAAATGGATGTAATTGTTTATTATTTTGTAAATTAGAAGGAGCTTGGCCCGAGCATGTCTATTTGATAGTGTAGGAAGTTTAAAGGTGGAGAGGTTGGATGCATAGTCAGAAGTCCATTGGCGAGTACAGAGTCTGAGTGCAAAGTGCTGAATGTGTACTAAGGATTTTAAATTACAAGAAGAGGGAGGAGGTGACCACACAGAGGAACAGTAACTTAGATGAGGGAGAACTAATGTTGTGTAAAGTTTAATGAGCATATGAGAGGATAAATGATTGCGATAAACTATTTTCCTTGATTTAGTGCGTACTTTGCTAATGTGCAGGTTCCAGGAGACAGTGAAAGTTTAGAGAAATTGCTTTTGGTGCAGGGTATTAATGGAGGAGTTGACTTCACAGACTGGCAGCACTGTCAAGCCTTTAAACAAGTCATCTACATCGCACAATATAATCTTGCCATCATGTTAGTGACCATTCCAGGGCTTTTTCTGGCTGGGATAAAAAAATTGTCAAAATAGAAGAGCTAGAGCCAAAAGATAATGTAGCCTACTAGTCATAAACTAGTCCTAATAGTAGAGATCTGTATATACATGTATATGATAAAAAATTGCATGTAGTAAAATTGCACTAGAGTAAAATACTTCAATGGTAAACATGATGATTTTTCTTAGTGCCTATTTCTGAGTGGGCGTTCAATTTTCCTCAAACATTTGCAACCTTGAGTAGTCGTCCATAAGTAGAGTGGCTTTAACATTAGCTGGTCCTACTCCATTACATGTGTGCTTGTGGTCTTGTTCGATTGCTGCTTGAATTGTTTTTTTGGTAACACTGCAGCATCAATCAACTTGAACACATAGCCACAACTGCAGTGGTTGTCATCATACATTTCTGCTGATTTATAGCAAAGAGAGTAGGAGTGAGTTTGTCCCTTGGCTGTATCAAGGTTATCCTTTTTTTTCTTAAGAAGACCACATGTAACCATCTCCTTCAGTGGCTCCCTCACGTCAGCAATCATGATGGTTTCCAAGAAAGGGTGCAAGACTACTTGAGTCAGAAAGATAACGTAAGAAAAAAGCAGTAATCCTAATGGATACTCTACTTGTAACATATTTAGCAGATATATTAGCATTAAAGGAAACCAACTTATAGCATTTGATAGAAGCAAGCTACCAAAAACACGGAACAGATGAAGTTGCTTTTTGTATCGTTCTTCTCTGAGGTTTTCGCTCAGTTCTTGAAAGTATGATTTCCTCTTCTCTATGTTCGATACCGATGTCCTAGTTTTGTACACCTGTTTGATATTCTTCAGGACTATGCAGATTACCCAGATGTTGCAGATAATAATCACAATTAGAGCTGTGCTGGCAATAGAAACTAGGACTATTACAAACCAATACTTTTTAAAATTAGGTATGCATATCATATCTGCTCTGTAAGTTATAGTTTCTGGACGGATTACAGGAATCAAGCCAGTAGCAATGCTCAACAAAGTTGTTGAAGAAATACTCACTAGTATCCATCGTTTGTTGGCCTTTTGTTCATACTGGAGAGGCTTGTATATGAATAGAAACCTGTCAATGGAGATCAGAGCAACAACAAAGAGAGAATCCAATATTAGGGTGAATGTAATGAAAGCTGCAAATCTGCAGGTCAAACAACGCATCACGTCAGTGCTCCCAAAGATATATTCACCAACAATTCCAGTAATTGTGAAGATTGGCAAAAAAATCAAAGTTATCATGAGATCCGTCACCACCAGGTTGAGTAGCAGCATGATGGTAGGCTGATAGTACAACCTCTCCTTTATAATTGAAATGATTACCATGATGTTCCATGGTAATCCCAACACTAGGATGAAGAGCAGAAAGGGTGCAGCTACTTGGCCATATAATGTTACCAAACTGTCCAGTTTCCAGTATCCTTCTGTGATATTCTTTGAGCTGGGATTCCTGCAGAAGTTAATAGTAGTATTGTTCATGCTAACCGCTTTCTTTTTTCTATGAGTACAGCTATAAAATATAGCACCAATTTGAACTGAGCAAAAATTGATTAACAGATTTTAGCCAGTAGCAGATATAAACATAGCGACGGTGTGACGTACTTTCAAGTTCAAATAGAAGATAAACTGAGTTACTCTCGCTACTCAGAGAACAGAAACAGAACTGGTCTGGAAAATAAGACGCGGTAATTAAAAAACGCCCACACCCATGTGCGCGTGCGCAATTGACAGTTACCGTGCGGCTAGAATGAA
The DNA here is from genome assembly GCA_028752905.1 of Cladorhizidae sp. MBARI D1340-BT2. NCBI lineage: Eukaryota > Metazoa > Porifera > Demospongiae > Poecilosclerida > Cladorhizidae > Cladorhizidae sp. MBARI D1340-BT2. Next base: position 8,364,862 of record JAQNBH010000012.1, on the reverse strand, counting down.
TGCAAGGCACTGTTTAGCAAGGTGGCACCTTGTAAAACCTTATTTTAATATGTTCTTTACAGATGCCCAACTCAGTGGAGATGTCTAATGAAGACCTATGTCATGTAAGCTAAAAAGCTTAAAGGGGGGGACAGTTGCATTTTTTTGGGGGGGGGAGGACTTCTCCATAATTACTTTTGGTCCATAGATTCTGTAAACTTCATCGTATGGACTTGATATTAGCTCAAAAGATAGGTCTCTCTGTGTGCTCTCTTTTGGTAGGTATAACTATAACCAAGTTATTGGAGCTATAGTGGAGGGACCCTTAAAATCCTGAATGCCTGATTTTGCTATACGTAGCGTAGCGTGCGGTTGTAAAATGAATTTCGTTATCCACCCAGCGTAAAAAAGATATATTCACCAACAATCCAAGTAATTGTGAAGGTTGGCAAATGAATCAAAGTTAGCATGATGTCCATAGGCACTAGATTAAGTAACAGCATGATGGTAGGCTGATGATTCAACCTTTCCTTTATGGTGGTTATCGAGACCATTATGTTCCATTGCAGTCCCAATACTGGGATGAAGAGCAGAAAGGGTGCAGTTACTTGGCCATAGAATTCTCCGAAACTCTTCAGTTACAACTATCATTCTGTGACATCATTTGAGCTGGGATTCCTACAGAAATTAATTGTAGTCCTGTTCATACTAACCTCTTTTTCTCTCTATGATAACTCTATGTGTTCACACTAGCTACAAATTTGAACTGAGATAAAAAAAATTCCCAGTAGTAAACAGATATTTTGCCAATAGCAGGTGTAGTCACTGTGTTTCTTTGCTGTAAAGAACTTCCAGATTTAAAATAATTAGAAGATAGCCTCGAGTTCCCTTTTTTCTATTTACCCTTCACCCTTGCTACTCAGAAAAGAACAGAAGTGAAGCTGGTCTAGAATATAATTTCCTTTGCGCGGCATGGAGACGGTTCCCGGTACACTTAAGGAAGACTCTCAATTACCCATGCACACATGTGCATATGTATTTGAGAGTCAGACTAGCGACACTACTAAGTGTGACTCGTGTGATAGTTTGGAAAGATGAGTTCTGTATTTTATGTGATATTTATTGGTGTTACATAACATTCATGTTCTTTACAGATGCCCAATTCAGTGGAGTAGGAAGTTGGCTGGGAAATAGAGACTAATAAAGGTCAAACCTATAATTATATGAGTTATATTTGTCAAATAAATTCTTTCTTCTCTCATTTCTGTCCACAAATTCCTTAGCAATTTTTTAAAAATTATATCCAGTTCCTTAATTTTTGGTTGATTGACATGCATGCAATGACTTGGATGTTGCTGATTCATTGTATTAGACTCTTACATTTCGTGTAGACTCATAACTTCAAATTTCATCCAAATGTATGACCCGGGTAACATCTGCAAATGTAATTATAACTTCAGCATATCAATGTCCCTATTGTACAAGGAGCACACTTCGTGAGGCAATAAAACATCTTTAACATGGGCACTATCCAAAAGTAACTCATAAAGAGATAGTTGTCATGCAAAAATATTTTCTTTGAGTCTCCTTTGACATCTTGAAAATGCCCTCTTCTGAAATAAACTTCAACCTAACTGCGGAAATATTGAGGTGCCCATCGTCAATTTGCCTTTGTAGTTGTATTTGCCAATGGGTTGATCACATGTACCTGAATCCTCCTGTTCAATTGAAAATGTTTGATCTGTTCATTTTCTCTTAGTGCTTGTATTGCTTGTAATGTAACATTCTCCTTGAAGCATTACTGAGTAATGCTAAATATGAGATGCAAAAGCTTGACACCAAAATGTAAATGTAGAAAAGCAATGCAAGAATGCAAGAACTCCATTAGGTCATCTGGAACAGTAATCAATACCATTAGATGCACCTTCCAAAGTTATTCACAAAATGTCATAATCACTGATAATTGCTTGAAGTGCTCCAGTATGAACTGTCCAACGAATTGGAGAGAGTCTCCTGATTTTCTTATGATAACGGAGGTTCCTGTTGATGTAGGACAGTTTCATATCTCGTCTCTTTCTTATTTAGAAAAACTATAAAAATCCATCTCAAAATTCAATGCTTCATAAATTAGCTTGCTTCTTCTAGCACTTCTTGCACGCACAGATTAATACCAGCTAGACAATGCACTGGAATTGCTGCATCAGTGTCATCCTTAAACCTTTTACTTACCAAGTGACCCTGACAACTCTGTGAACCATCATAGGCTTGTAGCTACCCAAATGAAGCACCTAATTGCATGTGTCAATTTCTTAGAGAGAAATATATGGTACTGCTGCTGATTGTCAAGCTAAGTGAGACTTAACAAATCTTTCAATACTTAACTCATCATACACAAATAACTAGCTGCTCACAATTTTAAATTTTGCTAGTTTTATCAGTTATAAGAGAAATCCAGCATTGTGATAGAATATCAGACATTAATAAATGTAGCACCTTAAGGACCATCATCTCCACCTCGTTGATTATTTCATATTTACTATTATTTACCCATAACTTCTCACCTAGAACACACTCCAGCATCACAAAATTAGGATCTCCAGTGTATTCATGACAAATAGAAAGGGTTTGCTTTAAAATATATGTGAAGCCCAAAGCTGGTTAGTAAAGCTTTGTCTTCACTTTCCTCTATTTTTGTCAGAAGCAATCTACTAACTGATATACTTGTATACTTGTATCCAGTAGAGGCTGTGCACATGCATATCTAAAGATTCAAAAGCTCTGATTTTAAGACTTCTTTTTTTCATTTGGAGAAACCATCCTGTGAGCATGCAAGTAACATAAGTTTTAGCTCTGATTTAGCTATGTCATGGTCATTGAGCTTGGATTGTTAGGGCTAGGAATTTGATGGTGTGATTGTCAAGTAGTTGATTGGAGTTGGCAAGGTGGAGATCAACTCAACCAACTTTACACTGGAGCTTGCAAAACACAGGTGACATTTGGGAACCTAGCTATCAAATTTACCCATTACATCCACCTGTCAGTTGAAACCAATACAGCTAGATTTAAGCATGTTGCACAATGGAATTTTTCCAACAAAGATTGAAAGGGTTGAGTGGCATATGCAAGAGATGGACATTTCTTGGGGGGATATTGATCAAGAAGGGAAGGAGTGAAGGAAGCATTTGACTTTTCGATTCTGATCTCTTCAATGGAAATGGTGACCCATTAAATTCACATTTTGGTAGTTTGGATAAGTGTATCCATGAAGGTGGACAAAAAGAGATAGGCTGTGTAAATGGCTGAAAATACTGGAAAGGTTTACCTTCGGCTCTAAATTTCTGTTGTAGCTCTCATTAAGGAGATGTTTGGCATATATCAGGAATTATGGCAGAAGATTCGCTCATGTTTGATGGACTTGGAAAGACTAGATTTCTTGGTGATCTTGCTTTGCTGATGTACAAGTGTAGAGAAGTTTTTGGCCAGTGCTTTTATCTCATAATTATACTAAAGCACTATTTTAATTAGCCTGGGGAAAATCTCTCCTTGACTTTGTCTTCAACTGGATAATCTTCTTTAAGACTCTGTCATGGTTTGGTTTCTTCGGGGATTTAGAGTTGATAACATTATGCACATGAAAACAGCTATATTAATGTTTAAACAAATGGAACATCATACCATCAGATATTACCCTAAACTTGTACATTAACAGCTAGTTCTATAGTGGGTAAAATAGAAACCAGGCCATGCTTATCTGCCTCCATCCAGTCGTCATCTGATTTAGGTAGTTTGATAGGATCTTTGAAAACTTGTTGTTAACAGCCACTGAAGAAGATGGTGGGACTGTTGGCATGCATGTAAGTGAAGATGGGCTGATCATCCCATGCAGCGTTGCAGTGTTTGGAAAGGTACATAAGTAACTGATTGTGCTGGCTATGGTCAGAGGACTAGAGAATAAGTGGGTTGGTGGCTGAGCTTGAGTTTGGTTGTTGGCAAGAAGCAGAAATAAAGGTTGGGATTAAGGCTGGTGGATGTGAGTACTATCATCAGGTTTAACAGAGTTGTAATGGAGGTAAGACTTCACCCTTCTCAGTGCACTGAAAGCATGTTCAGAGCAGGCATTTGTTGCTGGTATTACCAGAACAATCTTGACCAAAGACATGACACCTCTGATATGATGGACCAGATCTTTTTGTTCTTTTTGAGGAAATATGACATTATGCACTTATACCTTGACTGAAACTGTGACAGGACTCTGCCATTATAGATAGCTAAATTTGTAGGGTATTAAGGTTAAATTTCATATAGAACTCACACAGTTGGTCAACATTTTGTGAGACAAGTTCCCACAATACTCCTTTAACAAGAACCTGCTCACAGGTTGCATACATGGTGTAATCATTTTGATTGAAATGCTCTACAATGCAGCTAGCTACAATGACCACAGTTTTAAAGTAGATCTGACAGTAAAAGTCCTCTACATAGGAATGGTTCTCAGGTTGAGCATTACCCTCAAAATACCTTAATGGTGTGGAAGTGAAGGTGCTAGTAACTCAAATTATTAAGTGACCTCAGTCCAATGGAGGCTTGCATCCCTGTCTGATCATATACCTTGAAGAACAGTGACAGAAAAATTGGCATTCTCTTGGGCTGCTCCTCCCTAAGGCTAGAGCTGAGGTTATCTGAATATGAAAGTACTATATACATTGGTAAGCTGAAGTCCGCTGAAGTCCATTGAAGAAACTCATTTTAGCATGTATTCTTGCCTTCATGTCAGAGTCACTGACATTGTTGTGTGCCCAGTCCCATAGCTTCATCCAAGTTACATAGTTGTGTCAGCAAATATATTTCATTTATTTGCCATTTTTGTCATGGTCGAATCCGCCATAGCACTTCCCACAGGCATCTTGAATTCTGAGATGCACACACAACAGCACATCTTTTATGTAAGCGACAATTGTGTCTGCATTTGTCTGAGTGATAACATCAGACCAATGTATGCCTCACGCACTGTCATCTCCGTGTCCACCCAATGTAGGCCAATTAGAAGTTGTTCCATGTTGATCACATCAGTACCCTCATCAGCCATGACACTGGATCCGGGTTCAGCTGTGTCACTTGCTATACAACACAGCAGCCATGATTTGTAGTATTTCATTCTTAGCACCCTGCTTGTGATAAGAATTATCAACACTTTCAAAGTACTTCATTGCCTTCTGCTTATGAAGGGCAATACATTGACAGGTGGGGTAGGATATACTTTGGATGATTTTCAGGAGGCAGTTCCTATTTTCCTCCAAAACTATGTTTGGTTAGCAAGAGAGCTCTCCTCACAGGTTTGTCCATGTCAGAGAAGCAGCAGTTTTAAATTATATATTGAAATGAGAATATCCTGACCCGCTTATTTGCCTCATGACATTGTTTGCCATCACTACTATAGAGTTATATTACTTGGACAATGTTGTCATTTAGCTATTGTAAGCTTTTGGGCCCATTGAATTTTGTTTCATTGTCATCTGTGAAGGTTTCTGGGATGTATTGGTGGAGAGGAATGGTGAATGATACTGGGGAATATTGCATGAGGTGTGATATATGTCAGCTAAGACTGAGTTACATCCAACCGTCTAAATTCAGTTGGAGCCAACTTGGCATTGACCTAATAGGTCAGTTGAATGAATCCTGCTCATTTATAAGTATCCTACTGCCATTTTAGTGGATTTCTTTACTTATTAACAATCCGGTCCTTTTCTTGAACCACAGAGAGGAAATAAATACATGATTACTGTTACTGATTACTTTTCTAAGTGTCCCAAGGCTTCACCTTTTTCCAACAAGACAGTAATTGGTGTACCTTATTTCCCTATCTTTTGTCGGTCTTTTGTCGGCATGGATGGCCAAAGATGATTATATCTGATTAAGGAAGGGAATTTGTTAATGCAGTGTCAAGGTACCACACTAAGTGTTACATGACTATGCTAATCCAGTTGAGATACCTTTTATGCAATGTTATTTCCACTCATGCAGTAGGTGTATACAATGTACAGATACATGCTATATCTTCAATATGATGATCAAAAATCTCACTCATCATAATAAACTGGAATCGTGACTTTCAGCTGATGACCTAAATTGTAAATTGTAGGTTTAACCAATGCTTCAACCAATGTACCTTGGACTTTTTCAGGGAAAATCAAAAATGCACAAAATCCAAGTTATTTATATAGGAATTAGGTGCATAATTTTTGTTAGGTGCATTATCCTAATGTTGATTCAAACGCTTATCTATTACCCGACAAGCACAAATATTTTCACTCATTGCTGACTAACACGAGGGAGAGAAAAACGGCAACAGCGTCTGTCTCTAGCAAGACACCAATGACATCTGTGTCAGGAGAACTCCTGACTGGGGAAGGAGGAGCGCCCCTGAAGGACCTAGGTGGGCGGATGGCCCCGAGTGGAGGTCAGGAGCAAGTGTGGGTACGGGACGACAACACCACGATGGAACGGGACGACAACACCATGATGGAACCGGGGTGGCAAGATTCGGTAGGACCAGACCACAACCGGCAGACCACGGTTCATCGCAAGTTCAGACTAGATGAACGATTCGACGTCACAGCAGCACAGAAAATGACCTAATAAGGTCACAAGAACAGCACAAGAACAGAGTATAAAAGAGACGGACATTTGAGAGAGAGAGACAGTGAGAGCAGATATTAGAGGTCGTTAGCGAGAGAGAGATAATAACGAGGTACTAATACTCTGCCATTCTACGTGTTATTATTATGCCAGTTTATTGATTGTGCTCTGAACTGTCCAAGTATTTGATTGTTGTGCATCTAAGTTTATTTGTAGCAAAGTCAATACAACTACTACACCTCTCTTAGTGAGAAAGGGAGAATCGTGTGCGAGTAGTTCTGGTCCAGGTAGACTTTAACTAGCGAGAGTTAAAGGGTGGGCTTGGGCATCATCGGATGAGAGCTGATTATTCGAGAATCTGGGAATACGAATCCGACAAGTGGTGTCAGAAGTGGGATACCTAAGCTAAGTGAGAGAGACTTAGTGGGGAAGGTATCTGGAAGCTAAGTAGTCTAGAAAGATTCTTAGTGCGTGTAGACCTAAGGTAAGAGGTCGCATTGTTGTATATATCAGGCCTAAGGTGAGAGGTGCTGATTTTTACAGGTTTGGATAAGGCACCAATAGTGCTGGGAGAGGTACTATTTTGTTCTGGATTTTTGTTGACTTATCATTGCCTGTAATAGCAGAGAACGGCTTGAGTTATCAAACTTTGAAGCCTGAAAATCAACTCTGACCTAGGGTGTTATTGAGTGTTTGGGTTTTGTTTTTCTTTAATTGTATATTAGCCTCTCGAGGCAAGTGCATATTTCAGTTTTTATAATCATTAGCTGATATTTTGGTCTCAACAATTAGTATATCTGTTTTGCGGTTGCGTGGGAAAATGTCACGTCGACCGGGAGAGGATAGACAGTTGAGAAGTGATGATGACAGGGAGACCCCAGAGAGACAGGGGAAGCTCGACCGTTTCATGGATCGGTGGGTCGAGATGGAGCAGCAGAGAGCTGCAAGGGTGGACCAACAAAGAGAGGAGGACCGAGCGGAAGCAGCAGCCCAGCAACAACGGTGGTTTCATGCTCTGCAGGATGCAGCTGCCAGACCTCTTCCTCCACCTGTGGCCCCACAACCCCCCAAAATAACATTGCAGAAATTCCAGGAAGGGGTGGACGATATGCAAGCCTACCTGGAAATGTTCGAGACGGTGGCTACAGCAGGAAGATGGCCAAGGGGAGAGTGGCCCCTCCATCTCCGGAGTTCACTGGCAGGAGCTGGCTTGATGGCTGTGGCAATGTTGTCACCAGCTGACCAGGGAGATTATGACCGGGTCAAGACAACCCTACTCCAGACATACCAAATCACTGTGGAGACCTCCCGACGCAAGGCCTTCGAGACATCCTTTGATTCAACCAAACCGGATGTGTGGCTAAGAAAAAGAAAAAAACATTTCAAACAATGATTGGATCTAGTAGGTCAACCACCAGAGACTGCAGTGTTGATGGAGATCACACTACAGCGATTGCCTCGTTGGTTGGAAGGAGAGATGAGGAATCTCAACTGCCAAACGTATGACCAACTTACCGAGTCCGTGGTGCGTCACCTTAACAACAGGAGGTCCGACAGAGCGTTCGGGGGAGAGAGAGTTAGACCAAGGGAAGGGCCTAATACTCCACTGCTCCGACAGGGAAGTACATCTACTCGCCCTGGGAACACCCCATTCAGTCAACCACCTCCATCAACCAAGGGAAACTCGTTCCGACCAAAGCTGGAGCCAGGTAGTACCCCCTCCGACCGACCAACTCGGAGCGATATCAGTCAGGTCGAGTGCTTCCGGTGTGGTCGCAAGGGACACCTGAGACGGGACTGCAGAGTGAGGATGGAAGAAGCTCATTTTGGGAGCAAGACACCAATCAGGTCGAACTTACCTCGGTGGACGGAGGAAGTGTTGATCAACAACAAAACAGTCACTGCCCTACTCGACACCGGATGTTCAAAGACAATGGTTCATCCAAGGTGTCTTGGGTCGAAGAGATTGGGGTGGAAGATCCCCTATGTCACAGCTAGTGCCAAGAAGACGTGGTTTCCAGCGGCAAAAATCTGTCTTCAGATCAGGGGAAAGACATGTGAGTTAGCAGTTGGTGTTTCTAAACATTTGAATGTTGACATGCTGCTAGGCAGAGACGTACCAGGTTTCCGAAGGTTGCTGAAACAGGCAATTGAAAAAGAAGAAAGGAGTGAGGAGAGTGAACTTACGGGGGTGCCGGAAGGGGCTGAAGCACTGGTCAGCACCAGGGCCCAAGAGAGAGTAGCAAAGGAGAGAGAGGAGTCGGGAGAAGTGGCACAGAAGGCAGATGAAGCGGTGATCCACGATCTGGAAGAAGACAAAGAGGAGGAGTCAGAGGAGAAACTGGAGCAGCTGTTCGACTTCTCTGATGACCTTTTCCTGACCGCCCCGATTCAATCAGAACGGAAGCAGCGCACTGATGGGGAGGACCAGACGACGTTGGAACTGATCTCTCCGAGTCAACTCCGTACTCTCCAACTACTCGATCCAACGCTGGAAGGATGGCCGAAGCAGGCGGATAAGAATAGTGAGGGTGACATGACGTGGTCAGCTGGCATCCTTGTCAAGAAGGCGAGTACGACAGGTGAGGCAGAACGTGTAGTTGTCCCCCTGTCGTGTAGGTGAGAAGTGCTGAGGATGACACACAGCTCACCGATTGCGGGACACTTTGGTGAAGTAAGGATGCTGGACACTCTACGGCAGAGGGTGGTGTGGCCTGGAATGACTGGTGACGTAAAGGAGGCATGCCACTCTTGCCCCGAGTGTCAGCTAGCTGCCCCCGCGACGTTAAAGAGGGCCCCACTACATCCTCTTCCGGTGATGACAGTTCCCTTTAGTCGCATGGCGATGGATATCTTTGGTCCTCTAAAAAGGACAAAGAATGGTAAGAAATACGTGCTAGTAATCATGGATTATGCCACCAAGTGGCCAGAGGCATTTCCTCTTTCTAATGTTACCACCGAGTCTGTTGTTGAATGCTTGGTAGAAGTCACCTGTAGGCTAGGCATACCTGGGGAGATTTTGACAGACAACGGGTCAAACTTTACATCTTCTCTCACTGGCATCCACCACATACGTACTTCCCCATACCATCCCCAAACGGATGGTATGGTGGAAAGGTTTAATTCGACATTAAAACGGCTGCTCCGAAAATTGACGCAGAAAAATCATATGGAATGGGATATGTGCTTACCATATGTGTTGTGGGCATATAGGGGAAGCACACACAAGTCCACAGGCTACTCTCCCTACGAGTTGTTGTACGGTCGGAAGATGGACACTCCTCTGGACGAGCTGGTACAACAGTGGACCAGGAAACAGAAAGAAGGGGATGTGGAGGTCAAAGAGTACCTCCGACTGTTGAGAGACAAGATGGTCCTGGTATGGGAGTTGGCGTCGTCGACTGAGAGGAAGGCAAAGGACAAACACAAGGTGTATCATGATCAGAAGGCAACTCAGCGTACATTTGAACAAGGTGAATATGTTCTAGCTTTCCAACCTAGAAAGCAGGATAAGCTTTTGAGTAAGTGGCGAGGTCCGTATCAGATTGTGCAAAAATTGTCTGATGTAACTTACAAGTTAGACCTAGGAGAGGGGAGGAAGCAGTACCGAACCTTTCATGTGAATGGGCTGAAGGAATGGCAAACCCCGACAGCGTCAGTGTTTCTCTCTGTGGGAGGCGAGGAAGGAGAAGCTGAGGACGGAGAGTTGGAAGAAGACCAGGAGAACGTGTCTGAATTGACGGAGGAACAACAGCAAGAAATGACAGAACTGAAGGAAGACTTTCAGGACATATCAATGATTTACCTGGGAGAACAACCCTGGTGGAACATCACATCGAGACTGGTGATGCGAGTCCTGTGAGGTTGCCCCCATACAGACTGCCCCGTACCTCCCACGAGTCCTTGAGAAAAGAAATTAAAGAGTTGCTGGACTTAGGAATTATTATACCTTCCAAAAGTCCATGGGCAGCTCTGGGGTTTAGTCCCGAAGGGGGATGGTACCAAGAGACTGTGCGTAGATTACAGAAAACTTAATTTACTCACCCGGGCAGATCCATACCCTATACCTCTCATTGAGGACTTAATCGACCAGCTGGGGGAGGCTAAATATATCTCAGCCCTAGACTTGACAAAAGGGTATTGGCAGGTGCCTGTAGACAAAGAAAGTCAACCCAAGACCGCTTTCATAACCCCATGGGGGAAATATGAGTTTCAAACCATGCGATTTGGTTTGGTGGTAGCCCCCTCAACCTTCCAGAGACTGATGAACACAGTGTTAGCAGGAACACACGAGTATGCAGCGGCTTACTTAGATGATATAATTATCTTCAGCAAGAGTTGGGAAGACCACGTGCAACACCTTACCAACATTCTCAAACGGTTAAGGTCGGCAGGTTTACACATTAAGCTAAAGAAGTGCAAGTTTGCATGTAATAGATGTCATTATCTAGGACATGTAGTTGGGCAAGGCAGGGTCAAACCTATCCAAGCTAAAGTTAGGGCAATTGAGAACTTTAGCACACCAAAGACAAAGAAGGACGTCAGGGCCTTTTTGGGTATATGTGGATACTACCGGAAATTTATACCAAGTTTCTCGATGGTAGCCACTCCCTTGTCGGATCTTACCAAGGCACAGCAACCCGTTAAGGTCATTCGGGATGAGGTAGCCGAGAAGGCTTTTGTTACCTTGAAAGACCTACTTACCCACTATCCCATTCTCTCTACCCCAAATTGGGAAAGACCTTTCTTACTGCAGACAGATGCTAGTGCTACGGGAATCGGATACGTGCTAAGCCAGAAGGACCACTTGGGGGAGGAACATCCAATTGCGTATGGGTCGAGGAAACTGCTACCGAGGGAGATAAACTATTCGACCATTGAGAGGGAAGCACTAGCATTAGTTGATGGGGTGAAACATTTCCGTATCTACCTGGAGGGAACGACCTTCGAAATACAAACTGACCACAACCCCCTTACACGATTGGGACACCTGAAAGATGCTCATGGTCGGTTGGGTCGTTGGGCACTTGCTATGCAGCCTTACAGCTACACCATCTCACACAAACCAGGCTCAAAGAACTCAAATGCTGATGGACTCTCTCGAGAGCATGGCTCTCGTCTAGAGGAGGGAGGAATGTCAGGAGAACTCCTGACTGGGGAAGAAGGAGCGCCCCTGAAGGACCTAGGTGGGCGGATGGCCCCGAGTGGAGGTCAGGAGCAAGTGTGGGTACGGGACAACAACACCACAATGGAACGGGACGACAACACCATGATGGAACCAGGGTGGCAAGATTCGGTAGGACCAGACCACAACCGGCAGACCACGGTTCATCGCAAGTTCAGACTAGATGAACGATTCGACATCACAGCAGCACAGAAAATGACCTAATAAGGTCACAAGAACAGCACAAGAACAGAGTATAAAAGAGACGGACATTTTAGAGAGAGAGAGAGAGAGAAAGTGAGAGCAGATATTAGAGGTCGTTAGCGAGAGAGAGATAATAACGAGGTACTAATACTCTGCCATTCTACGTGTTATTATTATGCCAGTTTATTGATTGTGCTCTGAACTGTCCAAGTATTTGATTGTTGTGCATCTAAGTTTATTTGTAGCAAAGTCAATACAACTACTACACCTCTCTTAGTGAGAAAGGGAGAATCGTGTGCGAGTAGTTCTGGTCCAGGTAGACTTTAACTAGCGAGAGTTAAAGGGTGGGCTTGGGCGTCATCGGATTGCGTGGAATCAGCTAAGAGAGCTGATTATTCGAGAATCTGGGAATACGAATCCGACAATCTGTATCATTAAGATTTCCACTATATGTAGCATAGAAACCATCTTAGGAACACGATGACCTCAAACAAGACTTTCCAGATTATACTCATTTAAAACTGCTATGGTTTGGAAGCCCACTGCTATCACTTTACGGACCTCTCTAACCTTAGCGAGGATAAATGTTTGCACACATACTATCTGTTAGGCACATGTTCATAATTAGGTGCATGCTTCTCGTTAGACGGTAGTTTTTTAAAATTGATTTGTGTTATAGGTGCATCTGCCTAACGGCCAACTTTTACAACCTACATATATATGCATACATAATTAATAATGCAGGTTGAACTACTACCCATGACATACCAGGACTATGTAGCAGAATCATGTGGAAAGCTCAGTAAATCAATATAAAATGCCACAAACATATGCAACACTTCATTTAAGACTGAAATTGCAGGAAGATTGAGGAACACATCTAGTGTAATCTGCTGCCCAACTGTACCACAATACCAGCAAGTAGTACAGTCTTTAGTAGCACAACTATATTTGCTGGAATGATAAAAGCTCTACTGTAATACTTTTCAAAGTAAAAATTACTCTATAATTATTTGCAGCTACTGTCTTATACTCTGGATGTGATGCAGGGGCGGATCTAGGGGGGGGGGTTGCAACGGGGACCCCCCCCCCTTTTGGACAATATTACGATAATAATGATGAGGATAATAATAGTTATAAAATTCCAGAATACTACAATAATAATGTACACTTAATGAAATTCAGTTAAAGAGTATGATTTCCTCATTATAGCTTCTTTTAATGAGGCAGTAACATTAAATGAGGCACCAAAATGGCAAATCCAGATCTGTATTTTTCACTTAACCTTGTTGCAGCTAAAACCACAGGTGTATACATCAAAAGATGTGCTACCTTTTACTCTCTGAGTCACATGAGCTGAACTCTTGCTCTCTGGGTCACATGAGCTGAACTCTGGCCTCTGGCAAGCTATCTAGCTATGGCTAAATATAGTGGATTGAAAGACTCCAAGCAAAAGACATTAAAAAAACTGTTAAAGAGTTAAAGAGGTAAATAGCTAGAGTATAATGTGATTATTTGGTTTAATATTATTAAATGGCAAATTTCAGATCTGGCGAGTTTACTCAAGAATCACCAGTGAGCAAGAGGATAAGCATTGAACCTGATCAGACCTCTATAGTTAAGTGTAGAGAAGATGAAAGTAATGACAACATGGTAGCTGGTTATACACTAGACTTAGGAATAGTTGTGAAAGATGCACATGGTTCATTGGATAACATACGGCACTTGGCTAGTAGCATTCCTGACTCAAAGCGGTTCCACTATCTGTCATCACATTTCAGACCAATAGCATCTGAAGCCCTTCAGTCTCATCCAGTCACCAAGCAGGGTAAAACCTGGACAGTTTCGTTTCAGATGCACTGGCTCAACCAATTTCCTTGGCTTTGCTATACATGTAGTAGGAAACTTGAAGGAGGAATTTGTTCTTATTGTATTCTGTTCCCAGAGCCTCCAAACAGACAAAGAGGTGGTGGCGCAGGTACAATACCCGGAGTGTTGGTGCTATCCTCCTATCAGAAGCCATATACGAAAGCACTGGGTAAGGATGGCATTCTTTTGCATCATGAGCGGACTGTCATGCATCAGCATGCTACAGAAAGAGCTGATTGTTTCAAAACAAACTACTTCACTCCTGATGCCAGAGTTGACTCACATCTCACAAAAGTGAAACAAGAACAAGCAGAAGAAAACAGAGAGATTCTGCGTCACATAGTTAATTGTGTTCAGTTTTTAGCTAAGCCACGCTTACCATTCAGAGTACACAGAGGAGAAGATAAAGTTGACTTTTCGGATGAACCATGAACAGAGGAAACTTTATAGCCACGTTGCTAAAGGAAATACCACTTTACAACAGCATCTTTATCTTGCTAGCAAAAATGCTAAATACACCAGCAAGAACATTCAAAATCAGCTGATTCACATCCATGCCAACAAAGTGAGAGAGAAATTGTGTGACCCTTTGAAAGTGAATAATCTTCCATTCACTAACATAGCAGATGAGGTCACCGACCCACATGCAAATCAAGAGATCCTTTCTGTGTGCCTTCATTATGTAGACTTGTCTGCACCACAAACACCAAAAATAAAGGAGTGCCTAATCAATTTTGTTAGTCTTGAAAGAGCAAATGCTCCCACTATAGCTAAAAAAATCTTGGAATCTCTTTCACATCCCTCAGTGAATTTAGACCCATCTAAAATCTGTGGCCAGGCTTACGATGGAGCTGCAGTAATGGCTTCTGAGAAAGCTGGAGTCCAAGCACAGATTTAAAAAAATTCTCCTTCAGCTATTTATACACATTGTTTCTCTCATTGTCTGAACCTTTCTATTGCTGCTTCTTGTAGACTTCAAGAAGTGAGAGACCTTATTGGTGTAATAAATGAATCATTCTTGTTTCTGAACAAAAGTCCTAAGCGGCAACGCTTTTTTGAGCGTACAGTTAAAGCATACATGCCAGAATCATCCCATTCTAAACTTCCTGGATTATGCAAAACATGCTGGGTAGAACGCCACATATGTTCCGACGTTTTTCATGAGCTATATGAGTGCCTTGTTACTCTATTGGATGCCATTCTGTCACCAGATGATCATCCAGCTCTGCTTGAAGATGATGAGAACTGGAAGTGGGATAAAGAAACAAAAGTAAAAGCACAAGGGTTGAAATCTTCTCTTTGTTCTTTTCAGACCATAGCTGTTTTCATTGCAACGAAAAATGTCCTTGATGAAGTCCAAGTTTTAGCTTCTAAGTTGCAAAATAGAGACCAAGATATTCTTGATGCTCACAAAATGGTAGGCACTGTCATTGAGAGTATCAAGTTCACTAGAACAAACATCAGTACAATTTTCAGCAAATGGTATGAGGAGATTCTTAAACTTGCTGACAGTGTGGGATCATCTGCTAGTATTCTAGGAAAACTAGTCTTCAAAGGAATAGGAGTAATACTCCTAGCGATAGTCCTGAAGAGTTCTACAAGAGAACTATAGCTATTCCTCTCTTAGATTTTCTTTAGTCAGATGAGTGAAAGATTTACATCCGATAAAAGGTATATTCAAGGGCTTCTCTGCCTCATACCTTCTGTTAATGATGCTGATTTGAACTTAGCAAGTTTGTTATTTTGGGAACACGATTTTGGGAACACGATCTTTTTTCCCCTAAATCTCTCTGTAATGAGCTAGAAAGATGGAAACGACTTTGGCAAAACAAAGAGATCCAAGGTGGTACACTTCCTGACAATTTACTTTTAGCTCTTGGTGCTTGCGACAAGGACTCATTTCCCAACATCCACCAGCTTCTTACAATTGCATGTACCATACCAATTACGAGTGCTGAAGCGGAGATGTCATTTTCCTTATTGAGAAGGCTCAAAACCTGTTTACGATCAACAATGACTGACGACCGTTTATCCGACTTGTCAGTGATTGCTATTCACCATGGCGAAGGAGTTACAACTGAAGAAATCTGTCAAAAATTTGTAAGGACATATCCGAGAAGACTCTTTAATGCTTCTTTGTTTGATTAAATGTTTACAATTGTACTTACCTGTGATTGTAAAAAAAATTATGTGCTAATAAGACATTTAATTAAAGGGTGTGGTTTGGGTATATTTTGGGGGGAGAGCTTATAAATAACCCCCTCCTATCATAATAACTTAGATCCGCCCCTGTGATGCATCCTCAAAGCTAGCTATTATGAAGATGTTTTCAGACATTAGTGAAGAGGTAACATGTGATTACTGTAATACTGAATAATATGTGATATGCATGTGAATTTCCTTTATACTATGCTACTAAAATCAAGTTAAGTGTCAAGGTAACCACAAAGCTGGATCAGCTAAACTGGGTATGTTTGATGCTAATAAAGAGCATGGACACATGCACCATCATCGGTATGTAACCTTAGGCCATTATTAGCATCTACCTGTATGCGTGTTCCACTCCCCTGGAACGGAAAAGATTACATTTGACCTCATAGTTGACCATGATAGATGTTTATATCTTTACCTATAGGCATGAGTCCATTATAATTTGGTTGCGAGAAAGAGAAATACAAGTATGTATGGCTTAAGTATACAAGACTTAAATGGCTATTTATGTGTCAATCATTCTTATCTACATGAACTAGACTCTGAAGGTGAATCACCTTTAACAATAAAGAAGAAATATTCTGATGACACTGTTTCTGATGGACACTGTTTCTGACGACACTGTTTCTAATGACACTGTTTCTGACGACACTGTTTCTGATGACACTGTTTCTGACGACACTGTTTCTGACGACACTGTTTCTGACGACACTGTTTCTGACGACACTGTTTCTGACGACACTGTTTCTGATGACACTGTTTCTGATGACACTATTTTTTCCCCAAAAAGTGGATTGAGTTTGTGCAAATGCAATGCTTAGCAAATTGCTAATGTAGGACACCGAGATCATCCACTCAAGATGTCAAGCAGGTCTCTCTACAATTGAAAGGCGTCTTGTGATAGTTCACTAAGATCTTGGTATGATAACTCACTTTTGTGTGCAGTAAGCAGAAGGAAAAGGAAATAATGTGGCACACGTGAGAGGTGTGTCAATAAAAATTGTGGCAAGTGTTGGACATGCCTTTGGTGGCAAAGGAACTCTGAAGAATTGCTGCAAATTCAGACGGTGCAAGAGAATCAATGCAAATAGTGATGGTGTGTACTACATAAACAGTACAGATGGTTTTGTTTCACCATAAAAAAAAATTAGGGTATATAGTCCAATTTTTTTTGGAAAAACTGTGTATAATGTTGTAGGAACCAAAACTGCTTAATCAGCAGATGCTCCTCCCAGTCCTAGAAGTAATTAGATAGCTGTAAACTCTGGTTGTTTAGCATTTCAAAGTAAAATATTCACAGGCTAGTGCATCATGTCAAGTGGGTAAAGTAGACCTCAACACATTGACAGAGGGAACCGTTAACAGAGAATATATTTTGAAACATAGAAAACTATAGTGTATGTGCACTGATAATTACTCTATGTGATTTAATCTACAATATTTGATACAGGCATTCAGTGATATTGCTCAGGTTAGTAGGGAAGCAGCCACTCTGGGTGTACTTTCTTTTTAAACATCAGAAGGAGAATGCTGCACCATTTAGCATCATTGTGCTTTTTAATTAGCATGTATTATAGAACTTCAGGTTAGTATTTACATATATTTCTGCACCAATTATAGATGCATTGTACCTGAACATGGAAGAAGCAAATAGGGACCACAAATCTGCACGTTGCATCACCTGCTTCTTTTATACTGGGCTCTGCAAAGCTGATTGTGACAATAATTATTGTCACAAATTGGATAAAGATAGAAATGATTTTTAAGACTAAATATATTGCAGATTTTAATCTGATTTTAATGTTTACCAATGCAGGTGGACTCTTTTTCATTTAGAAAACTTGTTATTCCAATTTACCAGCAATCACATTGGTCATTAGCTGTATTAAAATCATATCAATTACTTGAGAAACATCCAGTAAGTATGGTAGGCAATATTTCATTTACGAACACTAACACAATGGGTTAGTGGTAGTTGGCATAAAAAGAATATTTGAGTTTTTGTAAAGCAGTAGATGATGCAATGTCAATAACAAACAAAGGCAACGACAAATTCTTCTTAAATATGCTAACTCTATGTCACAACAATGCTGTGTATGTGATGGGCTTAACAGGAACATCAAGATTTAAAAATTCACTGCCTCTACATCAAATATTCTCCTTCCCCATCGCAAAGGTACTGGGTAGTGAAAATGTCCATACCTTAACGACTTGGTTATATACAAGGACTTCGTTGATATTTTTTACTGCTAACTGGTGGCACCCTAGTGGGGTTCGGTGGGAGGGTCTGGACAGCCTGTGGGGAACCAGTGACCAGGGATCGGGGGAAATCAATATCATCCCTCAACAGATTGGCCCGATTTTATGATGAAGAAGTTCAGTTTTTGCCGCATTGCCGACACTCCAACCACTGACTTGCTCCAAAATCTTATCCAATATGGCTCAGAAAGCTGCAAATACCACCGGAGTGGCCCTCTAGGAGTTGTAGGGAGAACTCTCCCTCTCAGACGCTTCCCACCATTGTCTTTTGAACCCCTATCAGGGACCTATGGACCCCTTTGCCGCCCCTGAGATAGATAGATAGATAGATAGTAGATTATTGCTTTACAGAATTATTGATATACAGCAATGTGCAGCAAAGAAAACATTATAGAAGGTTCTGAAGGTCTGCAACTTCATGCAGCCTGTAATTATAAGTTAGAGTATATTGGGGATGATGAGTCCTGGCCAGAGAGGTCCAACTAGGGCTACTAGGCCATAGATGATTCTTTCCAATAACCCCAATAAAGACAGAGAACATGGACCAGAGAAGTCTCTGAAAACCATACAAACTCATAGGTCAAGGTTTCCCCGAATCAGCAGACAGATTCTCCAGACAATTTTCCTAGCCTGCAGCATACCCTCGGCACTTAGAGAACAATCCCAGGGGACAAGTTTATTTATCAGGGGCGAGATTTAAAAAAAAAGTGTAGTTCACCCCGCGTCACGTGGTGTGGCGTGTCGAAGCGTTCCTAAGCGCTGCAAACTACCGTATGCTGTAAGCTGTGGACAGTTAAAACCCTGTTAAACAGGATGTCCACCAGCCAAAAGCACAGGAACTTCGTGGAAGAACCCATGGGTAAGAAATCAGTGACAGAGCTAGCAGGGATAGGAAGAATTCTTGGGAATCACCTGATTGAAAAGGATTTTGACAAGGCCTATATGATATTGGGGGTGTTCCTCGACTTCAATAAGAATAAAGCACTATTTAAGGATTGGCTCAATGAGATGTGTGGAGCGAATAATAAACAACAGAATGACTGCTACTACTGTTTGGCAGAATGGTGTGACTCATTCATGTAGGGATCAACTGGGTTGAGATTTATCCCACCATTCTTTCGATCAGCAACATGAGACTAATATTACTATAGTATTCTCATATGCCCTGTCTTGTATTTCCATTAAAAGAACTTGGCCATTCCCAAAATATATTTGGGTTACTGTTGATGTAATTGTGAATCTTATTTCTGTTGAAGTGTTTTTATAAGGAATGTCCTTAGACTTAGGAAATGTTCATCAAGTATTTGAAATATCTGTTACCAGTTTTAACAATGCTATTTAGGATAAAAGGAATACTTTGATATTCAAGCAGATGTTTACGATTTATTTATTTTATTTAGTTAACTTTCATTCTAAGCTAAATTCTCCACTCCCAATATGACTGCTGTGATACTTCAATTGCATCTTCTCTATCTATTTCTGTATTGATGGAGTAGTATATACAGTAGGAACTCTGAACAACCATGAGACCACTTTGACACTCAGAGATTACCCTGAGCCACCCTTAACCACCCTGAGTCACCCTGAGCCACCCTAACCACCCTGAGTCACCCTGAGCCACCCTGAGCCCCACCCTGAGCTACCTGTAGATGGCATACCTCTTTACCATCCAGGGGGGTTCCACAGAGATTGCTATATACGCAACCCTAGTCAAAGTTAGAAGTATACGGTGTGTTTTGGGGGCTATTCCAGAGACCACACATATCCTTTTTATGACGAAGACTAATATCCTATACAAATGGGAGCTTCTCCCTCCAAGGTATTTCCCATGCTCTTTTCTGGCTCTATGTACCTAAAACATGGAAACTCTATCAGTCTGCAAAGTTTAAGTTGAATAGCTCGTAGGTAACTTAAATAAACATTAATTCGATATTCGAGTCGGGATCTGAATTCCGATTCCACTGAGACAAGGTTTTGGTGCTGCTGTTTGACGATGACTTCACCCACTACACTTTTGCTATGCACCCTGAAAACATGGCACAGATGTCAGGGCTGTTATTTCTTAAGAAGCAGATGATAGTGATTCAGAAGGGTATCAACTTCTTCTCCATCCTTGTACTCTTCTCCTCTATTACTTTCCTCTTCTCCTGTAATTATTGAAGTAACAAGATATTATAAATGTAATCACATTCTGTGCTTCGGTGCTAGGAAATAAATTTCACCACAATGGTGGTCAATTCATACAGGCAATCTAGTGATATATATATGGTTGGTAGGCAACCACTGATTTTATACTCGATATAATGTTGTCAACGTTCCTTTATAAAGTTGGGGGTGGGAGTGAAGGAGGGAGGAATGCATTTAAGTAGTGAATAGCACTGATCTTCAACAAAATACTACTTATGATGTGTGCATCAATGTATATATAATATATATATACACACATTAAGACAGGCATTTGCATCTACTTGAGTGATAAACATGAGGTAAATGAAATCATCTCTGATTGGTTAGTTCTCATGTTACACTGAGTAACTTCTTGTAGGTAGCTGCTTGACTGAAGAACCAAGTGGCAATTCTTCCTTCTCCACATAGCTATCTTGCTCACTGAAGGATGGTGTATGTCTCTTGCAGTATCTTCAATTCTTGCAGAGACATGTTTAGAGCATGTTATGGCACATCCTGCTGTTCGTGTCCATCTGTTTCAGACCATTTTCCTGTTGGTAATGAACTCCGTCTCGGCTGATGTAAACAGTTATAAAAATCAGGTAGATAGTTGCGCAATTTTTTCTACCTCATTATTATCAAATATCATCCTGTCTTTCCTGATACTTGTAATACCCCAGTGAATTTACTTCCATTTCTGACTCTTCCTGTTTTGTAGCATTCCAATACTTCTTGGATATGACATTCCTCTAATATAACTATCAAAGAGCCATCTTCTGATTTATCCTGCTTCTTCTATTGAACACTCAGATCTTTATCCAGCAGCATTACCAGCTTGAGTACATCTGTACCGTAATGATACAGAAAGAGCTTTGATTTTCATGACATGCCCATCAAATCTTATCTCTGAATGCACAATGGAAGGCCACTGCTTCACTGCTCATTATCTTCTCAGCTACAAAGTCCATATCCACTAATGATCTTGATCAGCCTGTAGGTAAGATTATATATGTCAAGTCTTCTGTTCTGCAAAATCCTGCTTTGCAATGCCAGACTTGTCTGGGTAATGGAGCCGATACACCCAACAAATGAAGTGAGTGTGATTCTGTTGACCAAGCATGCAGCCCGTTTGCCATTTTTGCATGTTGGAGACATACCTAAATCCCTTTGCATTCCAAATGACTATATAATGTATAATGAAGGTTCAAGTGCACATGCCAATATTAATGTATCCCACCACCGTCAAATACTACAGACCCAATGAGACTCTTCCTATACAAATGTACGGAATAATTAATGTTCTCAATTGGGAGAACTTGGTGGATTGGCAAGTTTTTATTTTTATATTTATTGTAGTTTTTTAAATTTAATTTTTATAACCCTAAAACTTATGGGGAAGCTACTGGTCAAATCCCCCAAAATGTAACAGATTTGTAATTACTGTAATATTTTTTCTCTTCCCTCTGTTCTTCCCTCTGTGCTATATAGCAATTTTGATAAAAATTGTGGCTATTTCTATATGCGTTCAAATAATCTTTCTATCTGTATTATTAGAAGACATATCCAGCAACATCAAGGTCACTCAATAACTGCAGTCCCTATTGTGGTATATAGGACTATCTCCACACTGCTGTGTTACATAACAAGGGCTATAATAATCAAATCCTAATCTGTTCTCCTGGTATTGGTCGTCGATTACTACAGATGTGTGTGTGTTACCACTCTGCATCATAGTGATGCTTTCTTAGTTGCCCTATCGCTGAACACAAATAATCTCAAATCTACTTAGAGATCAAAATAAGCCTTTTATCCCAGAGAGTTTGAAGTTGTAGGAACTGGCAAGAGTTAAGCTGATGATCTCTTCCCAAGCCAAAACCGATCAAAGCCCTTACCAGCCACACAAATGTCATCAACAGAGTTTCAGCACATTTCCTATATAGCACACTAGGAGTTTAGCTGCCAAGCAGATATACTTAGAATATTATATTACCATACTGAGTAGTATATATAATATTACATGATATGGTATGATTTGTCTTGTTGTTCAGTTGATCTTCTATAGATATATAGCGCACCATTCTGCCAGGCAATAGTAACAGTCACTCTGTTGCTTGACATTAGCTCCACACATCCGGTAGAGCCAATCTTTAAACTTAGACTCATTCTTCCTGAGGGTGAGGAACTTTCCCAACACCAAATACGACTTGTCATAGCCCTTTTCTATCAACTCACCACCGAGAACTCTGCCAATTCCTGCCAGTTCAATAACGGATTTCTTTCCCATGGGTTCCGACACGAAGTTGCGATGTTTTTGACTGGTGGACATCTTGGGTTGTATTAGCTCCAACACCGCCAGCAGCAGATCGCAAAAGGATGTCGCAGGGTAACGAACGCTACACCACCCGATGCGCAGTCAGAATTCAAGCGTAGAGATTGAAGTGCCCATTCTCTATTGATGGTGGCGTCTTAGTCAAGAGTAGTATCACGATTATTTTCAGCTGACGCCATTATCGTACTTTGAAGTTTCTTTTTCAAAGAGCTTTGTTGATTTTAATGCCAAAGCCAACGTATCAACCGAAATATTATAGCTGTAACTACTTCGGTCTTCATCAGACAACGCAACACTTCACACTCTGCTGGACACGAGATGATTCTTCTGAATAACAGTGTATAACCACAGCACAATCAGACAGACGATGGTGGGCGCGGTTTGACGTGCATAACCGCGAGAATTCAACGTATCCAGCCGGACATCTCGCTGATCTACAGGTGTAATTGCAGCGCCGCCTCCTTCAAGAGCAACTACCTCAATTTGCTGGATCGGTAGAATTAGAAGTATTTTCCCACAAGATTGAGTGTATTGGTAGCAAATTTCCATTTCTACATGCATCTTTATTCTCCTTGGGTCTGCAACCTGATGCGTTCGTTCGCGTGCCGCGCGTTGATATTAAAACGCGTGGCTAATGGCATTGCGCGAGTTGGCGTTGAGCAACCCAAGCCCTTCAATATTCCATCGATCTGAAGCTAACTGGTGAGGAATGAAGATGACCACAAGTCAAAAATATCGTGACTTCGTTGTAGAACCAATCAGAAATAAATCTGTCACAAAACTGCCAGGGATAGGCAGAGTTCTTGGGCGCACAATGAAACAAAAAGGCTACAGGAAGGCATATTTGGTACTAGGAAAATTTCTTAGCTTGAGAAAGAATCCTTACAGGTTCAAGAGTTGGCTCTACAGGACGTGTGGAGCAAATGCCAAGCAACGGGAAGACTGTTGCTGCTGTCTAGAAGAATGGTGCGGTTCATTCTTGTAAAAATCTTCCCACCAGACCAAACCCTATAATATTGTAACTCTCAGTATGGTACTCTCAGTATGGTAATGCAATTTTACAACTGTTTTGTTCTTGCTCTGCTGAGCCAGTGAAAGGTCTGAGCACACCAATATTTTTGATAGAATGTAGGCTTTTTAATGTCTGGAGATCCTGCCAACATTAGCAACAGACTTCAACATGGGAAGGTGCCATAGTGCCAGGAAAGATATTTTCTGCATGCTAAGTCTGGAGTGTCAGTGACCTCTCTCCATGTGAACAGAGACAGAGTCGTTATTACCAAAGCAAATTAGAAGGTAGTTCTTGCTCTTGAAAACCTGCAATTGTTGGTAGGCATTTCCAATATTATATGGTATATATTTAACTATGCTAAGATAGAATTAGCTTCCCATGTTAATGTATAGCACATTGGTTCCACATGCCTTCACAGACCACAATAATTATAAGCACTGATTAACCAACACCACTATAGTAATCAGCAGAGCAAATTTGGTATGTTAATTTCCTCAGACCCTCTTTCCTCCCCACTCACACTCATATGTATACTTCTATGTGATTACTCTGTTATCTGTATTGAATTTTATTATACGGTAAATATGATTGAAGCTGGGGCTACTCTATGGAATTGTGAATTTATAGTAGTAACACACTTGCTATAATAATTATATAAGGACCTTTTTAAGTATTGGGTAATTGCCCTGGACATCAGTACTAGAGACCCTTGCACATCTTATTATTATCATCATTACTATTATTATTATCATTATCATTGTCATTATTGTTATTGTTGTTGTGTTGTTCTTGTTATTATTATTATTATTGTTGTTGTTGTTGTTGTTATTATTAGTAGTAGTAGTAGTATTATTATTATTATTATTATTATTATTATTATTATTATTATAATAAATTAAATAAATAAATAAACAAACAAACAGACATGCTATATTATAGTTATATAATAATCAATTACAAATAATAACTATATACATAAATAACTAAAAAGCTAACCCGTTCAACTCCCGACCGACCCCAAAACAGACAAGGCATTCCCCTGCTGGACAGCCACTGAGAGACGCTGAAGGAGGTAAGCACGGGCATTCACCTCCCCAGTTCTTTGCCTTATCCTGAGGCTGAGCTCCTTCAGGAAAGCCATCGACATGTTCCCGATGACCCCCAATGACTCGATGGCCACAGGCACAAAAAAGTGGCAAGGAACTAGGCTGGCATACTTGGCCACTTTTTTCTCCTCAGCCATAGCACCCACAGCTCCAGGACCACTCACTGCTCAGTGCTGCACCCCGATACGACTGGGAAAACGTATCTGGACAGGTTGCATCCCATACCAGTTTCTTGCCATTCTTCCATGGCACCATGGTTACCCCATCAGGTCTTTTCCCGTCGGAACGAAAGAGACCCGACAGTTCCAACCTGGAAGGGGCCCCGGCAGATGACATGCCCGGAAGATGATGTCATTCATGGCGATATGACGGTAGAAACATCCTTCACTCCTCTTGCAGCTAAGACCGTGCGTAGCAAGGCGATCCACTTCTGTTCCACAGTGCTGGCAGTTATGGGGGTGACACAAAGTGGAGCCCAAGCGGAGTCCCACGGCAACCCTGATGATATCATCATCCATCCTCAATTATTATTATTATTATTATTATTATTATTATTATTATTATGGGATCCAGCCCTGTTGGGAATAAGTGCAATTTCTGGATATGTGAAGCAGTTGTTACAACATGTACAATTAAACATGTTGTGCTCAAGAAATGAGTGTAGCCGGGCAGCAGTTTTAAGTTTGCATGTCTCACGACAACAGCTAAAGTAAAAAATAGCACATAGAAGGAAGGTTTTGTCAAGTCTTGGATGTTTTTGAAGAGAAGCATGTAATAATGCAGCTGCACTGTGTATTTATCTGACAGCTGCACGTTGTTTTAGTACTAATAGGGCCAACTACACCTCCCTATTTTTCAGTAGGTGGGTGTACCGTACATGCGTACATGGATACATCAGTTGCACATAAGACATTTGATGTGATACAAATGCATCCATAACTGGTGGAGCATTTTAATCAACCTTTATGATCTTTTCAAACGTGACAGTTCAAGTATTATATAAAACCCTTAAAAAATTAGCAGCTGCATCACATGGGCCGCTAGCCTGCTGCCACATGTCCTACTGCATGAGCTATATAGCCAGCCATGAAGTGTCAAAAGACACAGAAGCATAACTAAACTAGATTGAGGGGGTTCACAAAGGAAGAGCACACTATGGAAAATATTTCATATGCCACACCCATTTTTCTAAACCTTACCCACTGCTACAATTGTCTGTGGCTACAACCACCAACTTCTGTGAGGAAGGGGGAATGGTGTGGGAGGAAGGGGGAATGATGCGGGAGGAGGAGGAGGGTTCACATGAAACTTTGAATAACCATAGGTATGTCAACCAAGACACTCTTTGAGAGCCCTTAAGTGGTTGATAGTGATGGTGATTACACCAGAATGGAGTTATCTGCTCATGCCAGCTTTCATAAGCAGTCCAAAGTATTAGATGATATTAAACTTCAACTAATCAAGAACTGGATACCAGATCTAATATTCATACGCCTGATCCAAAAGTAAGAAGTTTTAAAGAGGCTCTTACAGAAGATGGGGTCATTCATAGTTGGAACAGTTTCATTTCAATCATACTTGGTGGTTAAGTGATACTCTTTGTGCTGGTCAAAAGCCAATAACATCGGGCAAAGTCTTAACACTCGAGCTAACTTTCAAAAGCATTCCCTCTTCAGTACCGTAAATCATTTTCAATGTTGCATACAATTTTTTTTGTGCAAAGTTAGCTGATTTTTAAATCCACTGCAATCAGCAGCAAGTCTAGTACATCATATTTGAATTTTCCTGAAAACAATGCATTAAATTTTGTCTACAAGACATTGATTGCCCTTTGTGGACATAAGGATGATTCAACTTTTCTGAGTACTCGAATTTTAAAGTTATTCAGGATATCAGAATTTATGCTGGAGATTTGCATCCATTGATTATCTATAAAAAAATTTGCTAACCTATGCCAAGCATCCCATTTATTTCACATAATGAGCTGCTGACTGTTTGCGAAAAATTATTGTTAGTCATTAATCAAAGTTTCCTTGAGCAACTTCAGCAAAATTATGTTATTACTGATGAAGTTGGAGCTGAGAAAAATATTGTTATCTGAAGAATGGTGGTCCTGTAAAAAAGTTGGTGATTTTTTTACTATGAAATATTATGGAAAGAGCTCTTACCTATGTCAATTTAAGACCTGAACTCAGTAGGGCTCGATGATGGAGCTGCTAACATGGCTGGCTGTTCACCAATGTGTGTCTACTTGGTTTAAAAAAGTTTAATTTCACTTACTACCATTGTTCCAGAGTCAACTTACCCTGCCAAAAACTGTAAATGTTCCTGAGGTTAGAAAACTCCACACTGACATCACTTTAAGTTTCTTAAATGCAGCATCTAGAAGAATATTATAAAAAAATGTTTTCGAAATACAAGCTAAGTAAGAAATACAAACGACTAAAACCAAAACTATGTTTAAAATAGAAGCTCAATGGACGACTTTGATGCATCATATCCTGTCTTTACCCAATTCCTAGATGACTTGTTTGCAACCACGAGGATTTGTAGCATATGGATATTTTCAATATGTACCAAGAGATAAAAATAGTCAACAATACTCTCTGAGCTCAGAGAAGACTTAAATATATGCAGCAATATCACTTGGCTAACACAACTGGCTTGGAAGAAATGTCTATTCCAAGAAGGTATGGGCACCTGCATTAGACAGCATAGGTGATTTAATCTTGATATTGCTGTATTAAGGCTATCAGTTCCTTCTCCTCTGCCACCACTTCCCTACCCAATACATCATAACACACTCGCCCACCTCCTCCATCACTGCATCACTTACTCCCTCCACATCATTCCCCAAAAGCAATGCCACCTTTCCATCCTATTTGATAGATTAATCCTCAAGACCTGAAGAATATTAGAGAAGATCTGTATTTGTATCCTTCATGAATAACAACCCGAAGGTATTTAAAGAATGGTTCAGTCAGCTAAAGGCTGGTCACAATATGCTTAGGCCATCGCATCGCATCGTCGCATCGCATCGCTTCGCGTTTTGCATTTTATGAATCTCTTATCTGAGTATATTGAGTATATTTTATTCATGACTCCTATAACTATAGCAACAACTGAGTGAGCAAACACAGCCAGCTCTGAAGCACTATGACTCCCAAGAGAGCAATGTCAGTGATGGACCACTCTGGAGAGACTTTGCTACATTAATGCAGACATGAACATTGATTATGATGCAGTTATCAAACCAGCAACCCTTTAGAGATTAATGCAGAGAACCCTGGATGGTCATGGTGGTATGGACACATTCTGTCGGGTATTCGGAGTTGTGGGAACAACATATCAGGAAGGTGTTTGCTCGACTTCAGAGGATTGGCCTTCTATTATATCCAGGAAAGTGTCAATTTGCTAAAGCTATATATGACACATTATCTTCAGTAAGGAAATTAGACCTGAATCTTTAGAAGGTGGAAGCAGTGAAAAGGTTTCCTGCACCAACTTCAGTAAAAGCTGTGAGACAGTGTGTGGGAATGGCAAGCTACTATGGACAGTTTGTAACATCTTTTGCAATAATTAGCAAGCTTGCTTGAATGCCCTGAGGCAAGACATACCATTCTGTTGGTTTAGGGCCTGTCAGAATTCGAATGAAATTTTTTTTGGGGGGGGGGGAAGGGAGATGGGATAAAATAATGGCAAAAAAAGCAAAGTTTATATCTCAGCTAAAACTCACTTTGGCAGCTTCTTGTAGTGTAAACGATGTCTTCTGACAATTTGGTCACCCCAAATATTTTACACAACATTGAAACCTTCGTGAAAGTTGTTAAAAAATGTGTTAAACTAGAATTTTCATCTTCAGGATCTATGTATCTCCTCCCCCCCCCTACACACACATACATAACTCGCATTATATAGTATGCCTGTTGGTTATAATTTTACTAACCCCGAAAGGTTCCAAATTGTTCTATGCCATGGCTGATCTGTGTATATTTACATATCTAACTTCATAAAATAAGTCCATTTGTCGTAATTTTACCATCAGAACACTCCAAACTACATTGCAAAAACTAACACTTTTTTACTAAATCGTTTCCAAATATCTGGTAAAGAATAATCACTTTCATAAACACGCTTTTGGGAGTGCGATATCAGGTCTGAGTTATGATCAACTTGATTTCCTCAAAACTTCCAAAACTTCCCTCGTGACATACAAAGTTCACAACACCAGCTAACTATATGCTTGTGTATCTCCCAAAAGAACTGGGTTATAATGTAAAAAAATACACCTCGACAATACCAATCATAACTTCCACCCACTACCCTCTATCAACATAATTTTTGTACCAAAATGTAACTTAGAAGATAAGCTATTTAATATGTATTTAACTTTTGTCATAGGTATTTTTTATAAGGTGTCAGCCTGGCAATCCAACTTTTGCCCTGTCCTCTTGAATTAAAAACCCATTAATAATGCTAAGTGGCTGCTAGGTGGTTTAAAGGTAAGAGTACATGTAGTAGTTTCACCTAAACTATTTTAATCAGTATTATAATGCATCACAGGAGAGGGGGGGGGGGGGGGAGGGGGGAAATCCCATACAAACCACATGCAGATATGCCCAACACATTCTCATAACAGTGAAAATAGATTAGCTTAGGTTAAAGAGCACACAATAAGCATTCTGGCGATATATAAATTATGGAGTTTGGGTGAGAAATTAGGGAGAAATTTGTGGAAATATTGTCAAATGCTTCTAATCTAACGCGACACGATTCTTCTTCATTCTTTGCTGGGTTTCTGATGAAAATAGTGAGTGCAAAAGCTATCGTAACTGCATCATAGAATCTTCAAATGTTCTGAAACTCGGAATATGACTTCAATATGAGCATTTAATTTTTTTTAAGTGAAAAATTAGCATTTGGACATTATTCCCCCAGCTAAGTCTCCAACAGATGCACATTTTTTAGCCATGAAGTGATCAATAGGTTACTTCTGTGACTGCAGTTAACATCACAGACTTTTAACAAAACCAGGTATATAATTATAAGTGTGCCAGTGACCCTCTCACCGGCGGATTGCCAGGAGAATTGTTGGAAATTGACACAGCTACAGTTAAAAATTAATATAAAATCAGAAATGCAATAAAGTCCCTAGCAACCATATATTATGGGATAGCATTATTGTTGATAAACATGTGGTAACTTTGTGACCACACGCTGACCACAGAGTATGCATATTATTATGCTCTTTTATAAGAACATTGATTATGATGCTGAATATCATATTTACGTAAATATTTTTGTTGCATTTCAAACAATGTGGTCAGGATGTTGTGACCACATTCCGACCACAACTAATGAATATGATTGTGTGTTTATAAACAACATTGCTTCTAATGTTTTTACATAAATATTTTTCTATTACTTGAAACAATGTGGTCAACTGTTTGTGGTAACATTCTGACCACAACATATGAATATAATTATGCTTCAAACAAACATTGTAAATGTAATGATTACATAATATTTTTTGTTATTTTAGTTTTTTAGTTTGTTAGTTGTTTATAATACTGTGGTCAAGATTATGTGACCGCATGCTGAACACAATTATGAATATTATTATCAATACAATAGATTCCAGTTGAACAGGGACCTGAGATACAAAGCTGCCTCCTCCAGGATAGCAACCCAGTGAGCATCATACTCCAAGAGTCATTTTAGGTGCACTGTCTCCAAGTTAGGATAAACCATAAGAACATTGCTTATAATCCAGAGTATATTGTTTACATACATATTCTTTGCTATTATTTGACACAATGTGACTATTATGGTATATATGACACACTGTATCATGGATTCGGCTGGATAATGTTATTGAGAATGAACATAATTCAATAACTTATAGCCATTTAGCCAAGGAACTAACGTCTCTTGTTACCATCGAGCACCACGAGGAGGTATGGCTATATTGCCCGACACACAACACACACATAAATCATTGGTAAAGCAGATCCCGTATGACAAGAGCACCTTGCATGCAAAACCCCACACCTGATTTAGTTTGGGAAGTGCTAGGTGTAGAGCTATGCAATTTAGTATGCTAGCAGTTACACTTACATGACCAGATGATGGAGGAGTGTGAGAGGGAGTTATGACAGTTCCTGGACCTGGAGAGGGAGTTATGACAGTTCCTGGACCTGGAGAGGGAGTTATGACAGTTCCTGGACCTGGAGGGGGAGCTGTGAGAGTTGCTTGAGAGGAGGTTGCAAGAGTAGCTGGTGAGGGAGTGGCAACAGGAAGCAACAGGGATGTTTCTTCAGCACCATAATCCATCACCAATTCTGTCAAAATGAAAAATATTCCGAGTAAGATTTCAACAAATACTAGTAGCTATAGAGCTAGTAGTAAAAAAATACTGGGCAATACCTGGGTCAAAGCTCTAGAAGATTATTGTATATACCCCTTTTACCCAGGAAAAATAGCTAATGCACTTTGGACATTTAGCAGACTATACTAGAGCTAGATAACCTTTACAAACCTGAAAAGCCTTCCTCGACATTAGGCAGATCGTCACTCCCAGCTTGAGCGCTACGCTCATTTTCACGTAGTCCAACAACTTCGACTGCTGTGGCCAAGTTTTCCACAGCTCCGCGGTCACAAGAGGGCTCGCCCAGGTAGGCATAGATGCCATCAGCCTCATCTTCACTTGATTCATCCTCAGAGCAGTCTTAGTTACCGCCTGTCACTCGAGAAATGACTTCTGCAAGACTTAGTCTCTTCGATTTATTTTTATGATCGTCAAAACTAAAAAACGTCCCACGCTTCAAGATTTATTTTCCTTGGTTACCTGGAAGTGATGTAGTTAATATTCGGTGGGCAAATATAGCTTGAATAGCGCTATTTTATGGTATAAAAGTATCGCTTATAAACATTCAAAAGTATTTCCCCCCGATTTATGAAAGTCAGACCGCCGTACGGCGGCAACGCCGGTGAGAGGGAAATTTCCAAATATCTGGTAAAGGAGAGTCACTTTCATAAACGCGCTTTTGGAAGTGAGGTTTCCTCAAAACTTTCCTCGTGACAATACTTATTACATGCAAAGTTCACAACACCAGCTAACTATATACTTATACTGCATGTGTATCTCCCAAAAGAACTGAGCGAAGTCTCAAACAGCTGCACTTTTTTTAACCATGAAGTGATCAATAGGTTTCCTCAGAAGTTTACTTGTGACTGCTGTTAACATCACACAAAACCAGGCTCACCGGCGGATTGCCAGGAGAATTGTTGGAAATTGACACAGCTACAGTTAAAAATTTATATAAAATCAGGAATGCAATTAAGTCCCTAGCAACCATATATTATGGGATAGCATTATTGTTGATAAACATGTGGTAAGTTTGTGACCACGTGCTGACCACAAAGTATGAATAATTATTATTATGCTCTTTTATTTGCTTTTTATCAATAAATGTGTATAAGAACATTGATTATTATCCTGAATATCATATTTGCGTAAATATTTTTTGTTGTATTTCAAACAATGTGGTAAGGATTTTGTGACCACATGTTGACCACAACTAATGAATATGATTGTGTATTTATAAACATAACATTGCTTCTAAAACATTTCTTCTAATGTTTTTACATAAATAGTTTTCTATTACTTGAAACAATGTGGTCAAATGTTTGTGACAACATTCTGACAGCAACATATGAATATGATTATGCTTGTTTATCAACATAAGTGATGATAAATGTAATGATTACATAATATTTTTTTGTTATTTTTGATACTGTGGTCAAGATTATGTGACCACATGCTGAACACAACTATGAATATTATTATTCAATACAATAGATCCCAGTTGAGCACCTGAAATACAAAGCTGCCTCCTCCAGGATAGCAACCCAGTAGTGAGCATCATACTCCAAGAGTCATTTTAGGTGTACTGTCTCCAAGTTAGGATGAACCATAGAACATTGCTTATAATTCAGAGTATAATTATTGTTTACATACATATTCTTTGCTATTATTTGACACAATGTGACTATTATTGTATATATGTGACACACTGTAACACTGTATCATGGATTCGGCTGGATAATGTTATTGAGAATGAACATAATTCAACAACTTATAGCCATTTAGCCAAGGAACTAACGTCTCTTGTTACCATCGAGCACCTATATTGCCAGACACAGTTCGAACACACACATAAATCATATCACAACAACAAAAAACAAAAAAAATCACACTACACATTGTGTGCGGACAAACATGTTGCTGCAACATGATGCCCTTTCAACGTGCAACACACAATGCGTAGACATAAAACAAATAACATCAACAAACACTAGACACAAAATTGAAGTTAGCACCTCCTGGAGAACTCTACCAAATGCAGAGGTGCACTTTGCAATGTTTACAAATGACCCGACTCTCGTGTCTGTTTCCAACTCGGGGAAGCTGGTATCTCATCCTCACCGCCAGACAAACAACACAGTTGTTCCTGTCCTCCACCTGACAAGGACTGTCGTCTAAAGCACGATTGAGCCGGTCCAGTTGGTCATTCTCCTGAGAATGTGAAGGCCCAGCCCATTTTCTTGAGGAAAAGCTTCCAACCAGTTCTTTTGCCACCTCCATCCGGAACTTCAGGAAGTCTCGTTTTGGCCTCTCATGCTCCATAGGGTGAGTGTGAGAGTCAAGGATATAACTGTTCAACAGACAACACTCCACAATGTTTGCGAACACACGCTTCCACCACTTGACACTGCGCCTACCAATGTTATAGTAGGACTCCGTAGATCACCTTGTCCACACCTCTCATGTGAGTCTGATAGTCGACCAGACAAGGTGGACATTTTACATCCACCTGGCTACCATCCATTTTCCTCCTCTTCACTGTTGCGGATGGCTCGGCTTGGTGAAAGGCTGACAAGAGATAAATTGATCTCTTGTCAATCCACACGGTTGCCTGGAGAGGGCCATTAGAGTGGTAAACAGAGTAACCTCTGTTACTCATTGTAGCCTTGGTTGCCAGATCTCTAGGGAAATACCGTCTATATATTCTTGTAGTGCCACAAGCATCTATTCCTCGGTTGTAGAGGGTAAGGAAGAGGGTAGGGCTGGTGTAAAAATTGTCTGTATACACCTGATGGCCGCTGGATTTCTTCCCTTCCATCAATTCCAGCACCACTCTGGTACAGAGGCCAACATCTGTGGTGTTAGAAGGACCCAATCCCTTGCCAGTATATATTTGGAAGTTAGCAACATAGCCATTAGTTGAATCTGCCAATAGAAAGGACTTGATACCCCACTTGGTGGGCTTATCCTTCATATGCTTCTTGAAGGCCAAACGTCCCTTGAAGGGAATCATTGCCGCCACCTGCTGGTGAAGGTTATACTCGGCTCTAAACTTGGGTATAACAATGTCCAGCAAAGGGCATTGAGATGGTGGAGGTACTAATTGGCTATCAGCCAGGTGCAAAAAGCGAAAAATCTGTAAAAATTTGGTTCGAGACATAACACATGCTATACCAGGTGTTTCCAGATGAATATCATTGGCAGACCAATACATTTCAAGACGGGGCAACTTGGTAATGCCCATATATATATAAGTATCTCAAGGAATGTCTTCATCTCTTCGTCTGTGGCGTTTGACCATGGGCATTGGCATGGAGTATTGCTCTGCTGTTGCGCCGCATATCTGTTTGTTTCTGCAACCAGAAGCTTCCACACTTGGTCAGTAAAGAAACGTTCAAATAGCTGACATGGTGATAATGTTCAGGCCCGTACCCAGGGGGGGCTCGAGGGGTTCGATCGAACCCCCCTTTCATCTTGCAGAAAAGCTGGTAAGGTACGTTACGTCACATGTGCTTGTTTTTCTGAGCAGAGTTGGCAGCTGATAATGGCGAGCAAGAGTTAGGCAACCATGGGCTTCTGAAATATTTGAAAAGGGTGGTAGAAGTCGAAGAAGAGCGGAGTGAACCAGGACAGAGTGGAGTAGTAAGTGACAAAGAGGAAGTGGTGACATTTATTAATAAAGATGAGAATAGCAGCAGTGACAATGAGAGCAGTGATGATTCTTGGGCTGGTAATACCTGTGGTAGTGTAGCCACTAGAATTGAAGAGGGTGCAGCAGTATCTCCAGTGATGTCTTGTTATAAAGCCTGCAATGTGGTCTTCAGTTGACGCAGTCCAAGATGCTGTAAAGTCCTTATCTCTTGGACAGAAGTACAAGATCTTAACTGAGCACTTTATAGCCGGAAGTATGCCCTAAGGTGTACGATTCCGGGTGTAATAGGAGCTTTCAGGTGAAATGGCTCCAAAAAATATCCATGGTCAGTATATAGCAAGGCAATAGATGGTGGATTTTGTAAAATATTGTGCGTAGCTTGCTTCAGATAGGACTAAATGTGGTGCTTGTGAATAAGCCTTTTAAGAAGTGGGTTAAAGTAAATAAAATACTTGGTATATACACATGGTTCCACTGCTTATCATATTAATGCTGTTGCTGATGCTAGAGCTCTGCTACAGTCCATTGACAAACCTGAGCATAATTGATGTTCGTATGAATGCTGAACGTGTTTGAAATATATGAGACAACAGGCATATTGTGAAGTGTTGGGTCGACAGTGTGTTGCACTAAGGGGTGACAAGAAGAGTCACAACCATACAGGAAATCCTGGAAACTTTCTTGCTTTCTTGAATGTTTTAGCGGAGCATGATCCTTTGTTGAAGATGCATCTACAGCATCCAAGGGTGAAGAATGCGACATCACCTAGAATACAAAATGAAGTGATCGATATTATAGGCAGGTCAATAATTCAGAATAATATAGTAAAAGAAGTAATTGATGCTAAATACTTTTCATTAATGGTTGATGAAAATAACATCCTTTAATAAAGAAATAATACATTACGTGTTCGGTTTATCGATTCTAACTGAAATTTGGGAAGAATTTTTAGTTTTAACTCGTATTACGGGGGTGGCCATTGCTACATGTGTACTAAAGGACTTGGAGGAACTAGGACTTGATGCCAAGAATGTTCGAGGTCAAGGATATGATGGTGCATCAAACATGTTAGTGCCAAGGCAGGCTTGCAGGCTCTGATCCGAGAAAAATCACCTTTGGCAGTGTACACACACTGCACTGGCCATTGTCTGAACCTAGTAATTGGTGGTTCTTGTAGTCTACCAATGATAAGGAATGTGATAGACAAAGTTAAGAGTATTTCTTGAATAGTCCTAAAAGGAATCAATCATTGATAGAAATAATTAAGAGTAATGTCATAGATCTTGGTAAGAGGGCGCCCCTTATTGACTTATGTAAAACCCGTTGGGCAGCAAGACACTCTGCGTATTCACATTTCTATCGATGTTATAAATTTATGGTCACTGCTTTCGAAGGAATAGGACTTGGATTGCACATTGATACATTCACTGCTAATTTTAGTAATGCTGTGTGGGATTATGAGTCAAGAAGCAAAGCCACTTCTCTTCTGCATGCTCTCGCAGAATTTGAGTTCGTTATTGTTTTCCTGATTATTTATCAGTTTCTTTCACATGTGGCTGGCATTACAGTGAAGTTACAGAGTACAACACTCGATGTAGTTCAGGCATTTCAGCAGATTGATGGTGTTTTATCATACCTACAAGGTAATAGGACTAATATCAATAATGAATTTCATAAAATATATATACATGCTGAAAGAATGGCGTCATCAGTGAATGTACAGCCATGTAAGCCCAGGAGCTGCGAAAGGCAGAGAAACAGTCCTAATGTAGTGACAAGTACAATTGAGGAGTGGCTTAAAATAAATGTGGCTCTCCCCCTTGTTGACCATAATATGTGACTTAGAGAGACTCGATGCTCACCATTATCCAAAACGTCATCCTCTTTGCTATGTCTTGTCCCTTCTATTTTGTGTACGAAGAATGATGTAAATTTTTCTGATAGTGTGGATGTTTATTTTAGTGATTTGCCATCTTTTTGACCAAGAACTTGGCTGTTGGAAACAAAGTTTTGTCTGCATGCCTGTTTCAGAAAGGCCCAGTACTTGCTCTGAAAGAGTGTGGCCAACTTTTGTTACCAAATGTATACACCTTATTGAAGATTGCTTGCACCATACCCGTCACTTCCTGTGAATGAAATGCCAGTACTGTACGCAATTTTATGAGATTTAGTATGACCGAAGATTGATTGACATCTCTGGCATTGATGCATATACATTACCAGCATCACATTGATCTAGATCAGGTTGTGGATCTTTTTTCCAGGCTGCACCCAAGGCTGTTGCACTTGAGCAGTGTATTTCTGGATTGATCACAGATTACCCACACATAGCTATTCCATAATATATATATATATATACTCTATATTGAGCCATTTTACCTGAAGCTCCTGTACCTGAGCTTCTGCCTTTCATCCTGAACTTCATGATGATGATTGTTTTTTCAATGTTTTGAAATTGACAGTTTTTAATGCACATCATATTACTGTTTACATGCATTTATATTGAACAAGATCAATTAAATTATTTGTATATTAATATATAGAAGGAAGAAAGGAAATATATATATATATAGTTGTGACTGGCCATCACTTGTTTTGTTTGTTTTATTCTTATTATTATTATTACTTAATTTTTGATTTAATTATTATAGTATTTCAATTTTAATTAACTTAATTCTAATTTAATGTTTGTGGCAGACTCCATCACTTAGTTGTATATATCCATAGTAATATGTATATTTTTCGTTATTAATTTAAGTATAGTTTATTATTAAATAACAAAATAATATAATATATAAAGTAGGACCTCAGAGTTATGGACCCCTTGGGAAACTGGGTGTTCCGTAACCGAAACGTATGTTCTTTAGTATGTTCTTTAGTATGCAATAGAGTTGGGGTCAGAAAACATAATGTAGCATACAAAATCCTGATACGAGGCAGCTATAGGCTTACTGTAAGATAATTAGGTAAAGATTACAAAACACCAGTGATGGAACCCCCCTTTTCGGAAGTCTGGGTACGGGCCTGATGTTGGTGTAACTTCAGGAGAAGTTGGGCCAGGAGTTAGGGAGTACCAATATGGATTCTGGCTAGTTGACTCTTCAGTTCTCCAAATTCCAACAGGAGTTGAAAGAGAGGCAAGAGTAATAGTTGATGGGGTGGTTGAAGGGGTAGATGAGGAAGCCACAACAGAACTGGTAGAGGAAGCAACAGAACTAGCAACAGAACAAGACATAGTTGTTCTGGTAGAGGTAGCAGATATTCTAGGCACAAGTCTGCGTCGAGCATTACAAGGTGCAAGTTGTCCAGTGGGGGCAGAACAAATGATTGGTAAAGCAGATCCCGTACGACAAGAGCGCCTTGCATGCAAAACCCCACACCTGATTTAGTTTGGGAAGTGCTATGTGTAGAGCTATGCAATTTAGATATGCTAGCAGTTACACTTACATGACCAGATGCAGGAGGAGTGTGAGAGGGTGTTATGACAGTTCCTGGAGTGTGAGAGGGAGTTATGACAGTTCCTGGAGTGTGAGAGGGAGTTATGACAGTTCCTGGAGTGTGAGAGGGAGTTATGACAGTTCCTGGACCTGGAGGAGGAGCTGTGAGAGTTGCTTGAGAGGAGGTTGCAAGAGTAGCTGGTGAGGGAGTGGCAACAGGAAGCAACAGGGATGTTTCTTCAGCACCATAATCCATCACCAATTCTGTCAAAATGAAAAATATTCAGAGTAAGATTTCAACAAATACTACTAGAGCTACTAGTAAAAAAATACTGGGCAATATATACCTGGGTCAAAGCTATAGAAGATTATTGGGATCAAGTGGCGTTTATGACTCCAGCCATCAACAAATTCGTTTTAATTTTACGCACGCGCGTTTTGGGTGGGGGTTCATTTCAGGCAACACTGAGGTCTATTGCTCCTGCTGTGTTTGGGAGGTTATAGGCTATCTCAACAGCAAGGGTTTCATGTTCCAGATAAGACATCACATAATTATTATACTATGTTATAAGACATCACATAATTATTATACTATGTTATAAGACATCACATAATTATTATACTATGTTATACCCGTGTATAGGTGTAGTTCTTCAATGGTGCAAAAAAAAAGGAGACCTGAAGGATGGCAAAACCGTTGTAAATCACTTAAATCAATTCGGCATGGGAGTTTTTTCTCGAAATCACACATGGTACTTCAGACATGGCTACTATTAATATATTGGTGGGTGAGGCAGTACCCTGCATTGGATGCAGCAGATGAGTGTGGCTGCTACAAGAAAAGTGCGATTAATGTGTACCAGTGGCTTAGGGAAGTGTGCTCTGCAGTACTATGTCGAAACCAGATTGTGCTTGGTGGTGTTGGATCTATTATTCAAATAGACGAGTCACAGTTCACACACAAACCCAAGGTATATACTTGAATGGATGATCACTTTCGTTATTGACTCTTTAGCATCATAGAGGCCACCCACCTACTAAGGATACTTGGATATTTGGAATGGTTGACACGGATCATACGCCTGCTCTTGGTACACTTGATAAACGTATTGTGCCTATTTCAAAGATTTTAATTCAATGAAATGTATTTAGGTTACATGCAAGTTGTGGACAAGAGGGATGCAGCCACCTTGCTACCCATTATCCAGGCGCATGCTGCACCTGGATCAATAATTCATTCAGACCAGTGGGCAGCTTATAGGCAGGTGGCTACTCTGCCTGGGATTGTGGCACATGAGACTGTGAACCACTCTATTGAGTTTGTGAATCAGAGTACGGGTGTGCACACCCAACATATTGAATCCTATTGGAACAGGGTATATATGGTTTGTGGAACATAATATTTTTATTTTAACAACAATTATTGTTCTGTGCAGGTGAAGGTGAAGCTAAAGAGGATGAAAGGAGTTCATCACCACCAGCTCCCATCCTACCTGGATGAATTTATGTGGCGGGAGAGAAATGGAACAACTGTAGCTTTAACTTATAATAACATATTAATTAACAGAAATTAAAACCCAATACCCTGTTTGATTGTATTATTATTTATTTGATCTTTTTATTTGGATGATATTTCATGAAATTGGATTGAGAAGACAATTAAAAAGACTACCCCCGCATCCCGTATGCAAAGGTCTTGCATCATGAACCTGAAATGAACCCCCACCCAAAACGGGCATGCGTAAAATTAAAAAACGCGCACGAATTTGTTGATGACTGGAGTCCACTACCACGTAGTCCAACAACTTCGACTGCTGTGGCCCAAGTTTTCCACAGCTCCGCGGTCACAAGAGGGCTCGCCCAGGTAGGTATAGATGCCATCAGCCTCATCTTCACTTGACTCATCCTCAGAGCAGTCTAAGTTACCGCCTGTCACTCGAGAAATGACTTCTGCAAGACTTACTTTCGATTCATTTTTATGATTCGTTTCAAGATTTCTTTTCCTTAGTTACCCGGAAGTGATGTAGTTAATATTAGGTTGGGCAGCGCGCGAGTGGGTTTCCAAATATCTGGTAAAGGATAGTCACTTTCATAAACGCGCTTTATGGAGTGCGATATCCGGTCTGAGCTGATCATGAAATGATCATTTGGTTTCCTCAAAACTTTCCTCGTGACAATACTTAACATACAAAGTTCACAACACCAGCTAACTATATACTTATACTGCATGTGTATCTCCCAAAAGAACTGAGCGAAGTCTCCAACAGCTGCACATTACCATGAGTGATCAATAGGTTTCCTCAGAAGTTTACTTCTGTGACTGCAGTTAACATCACAGACTTTTAACAAAACCAGGTAATTATATACCAGTGATTAAATATATATATACATACATATATATATACATATTATACATATAATTATATATAATATATATATGTATGCACTTACTAATGAGTCTGTAGGTAGATGTATTAATACAATTAATTAAGCCCAATATTACAATATATATCCTGCTTTAAAAAATATATTTGGAGCATTGTGAAATCCTGTAATTGTTTATTATCTACTTTGTGCAAATTCTTGTTTCATTTTTTATACGTTTATTTTTAAATAGAAGCATTTTTGTCGTATTCATCATCTACCTTACGTATCTATCGTCTTTTCTTTCCTACACGTAATTAGCACAATTATAATATATCTGTTTGTCATAATTTTACTAACAAAAGATTCATAATTGTCCCATTTGCCACGACTAATTGGTTTCTTAATTTAGCACCATCAGTAGTGCCTGTCAGCATAAACATTCTCAAGTAATATTGAAAATAACTAGTGGAAGGATAATATTAAGTATTTCTGAAATCCTCATAAATAGGTTTACACACATGATAACAAATCTTCTAGATCCTAAAAGTAAAATTGGACCTAAGGAAGCCTTTCATGTGACTCATTGCCATTTAATAACTTGTTTTGGAGGGTTTTTTTAATTGCAGAATCGCTTTTCTCACCATAGCTGGTTCTTCCCAAGCATTTATCCAGATAGAATAAGCTCAGGAAATATAAGGAGTATGAAAGAGCTAATCTGGAGCAGGGAAATGCTGTAAAAACATACAATCACACTCACCATATTTGTGCTGTAAGCTTGTGTTTTCGCCCACCCCATCCTCATAACTAAATCAGCTCTAACTTTGTCAATATTAGTTCATTCAACTTGCACATTGCATTCTTAAATTCCATTTGAAGTCAGCATTAAATTAACCACTGGTCCATATCAAAAACTGCAACAGCTAAGTACTACAATTGTGGGAACTATGGAAACCACCGTCATAGTATATACTGTCTAAAATGTCAACACTTGTCCAAGTAACCTTTGCACGTGAGCTGGTAGTCGTATGCTTACTTTTACACCCTGACACTTTCGTCTGCTGTGTATATATTCCTCCATTAAGCCCTGAACCTTACTATTACAATATCATCCACTCTCTTAGCTCCCTGTCGATCTCCTCACACCACATCCTATTAGGAGACTCTAACATTACAGATGGAAATTGGTTCTCCTTTCATGCATCTTCATCTTCTTACACCTCTTTCTGTGACCTGTGCACATCAATGTTCCCGCACACATTCTAATAACACCCTTGACTTGGTCATTTCAAATTTCCCAGACTTGATTTCCAACCTAACTATAGAGACTTCCACCTATTGAATATTTCTGACCCCCATTCTATCTCTCCACTTCAAAGGTCCTTCTCTTCTCCTACCCTGAGTTTATTGAACAATTCTAAAGCAGACTTAGATAGTTTAGTGTCCCATTGAGATTGGCCTTGATCATTGCCTCCATCTCAATAATCTAAATGAAATCGGTCCCATACCAAAGAAGAATTGTCTCACGTCTGTCATCTTTATGTTATTACCTCAACTTCATATTTACCAAAAGTGAATTTTGTTCTTCCATTAGTCGACTTATTACCATCTGCTATTGATCAAATTGGTCACATTACCTATTAAGTCTTCATGAGTTCATTAACCCTGGACACTGCTATAGCTCCTGACATTGATCGGATGAGTCCACTTATCCAATGGGTATGTGCTGAGCCTCTATTGATCCCCATAACTCATCTACTTAACACCTGCATCCAATCTTATTCTATGCTTGATCAACATATTATGATAATTCCAATTCATAAGGCAATAGTCACTCGGATATTAAAAACTACAGACTGATGTCTCTACCTTATCTACTATCAAAAGTCGAGAAAATCATGATTTTTCTCCACCCCCTCCTTTCAAAGAACTACTTCATGGGGATGAAAAACCAGCTGGGAAGATTCTCCCCCCCCCCCCCCCCCCCCATCTAATACGACCCCTAAGAGAGTTCCAAGTTGCATGGCTATGGGGTGATTCAGAACATCAGGCCTTCTCTCGAGTCAAAGATGAATTTGTGAAACCAACAATGCTCCGCCTTTACAGCTCCAAAGCGATTTCTGCTGATGTTCACCCTATGGACTTAAGCAGTACTATAATAGCTACTCCAAAACAGAGAGAATTGGAAACCAGTGGTATTTGCCCCCAGATCGCTGATGGAGACTGAGCACAGATACGCACAAATAGATTAAGAGACACTGGCAGGCACCTGAGCCTGCGAGAAGTTCTTTAACTATATTCTGGGAATGCAATTTCGGCTTGAAACTGACCATAAACCTCTGGTTCCTCTGCTGAGAATGAAAAACCTGGATAGGTTACCACCAAGAGACCAAGAGCTTGTTTACAGCAGACCCCTTGTCAAGCCCAACAGATTCTGACGTGAGTGACTGTGAAACTATTATGCAAGAAGAAGCTGAATCATTCAAGTGCTCGTAGATCACCTGCCCTCAACAATGGGCCGATCCTGCTGGGAATGTTGTGACATAACTAATGAATGTTACATTACTTCAGTGGAATGAATTGAGTCCAGCCCAATTCAAGTTGTGAAAAATGAATCCAGGTTCTGTGTTTCTTTCTAAACAAATAGTCAGAATGTCTATCTTGCCATTCGACCATGTGGAAGGCATGATGGGTAGTTAATATTCCTATAGTCTGTTATGGCAGGCTGTGTGCCTACCTACCCCTGATATCCAAGGATGCTCTATGTATTATCAGACATTCTGGTGGCCCAACAGAACCATGCAGGCTATTCAGACCTGTTGGTCTACAAGCAGTTCAGATCGCTACCTTCCAGTAGGAGCACATTCTAAAAAAGCACCATCATCTGATCAATACAGACATCTGTCTATACCTATGCTCTGCCAATAATAAAGAAGTCTATTATGAATCTCTTCGCAGACTATGAGTTTTTAGAGTCTCTTTCCTGTCTTCTTGAAACCTTTCCTCCATGACTATGACTGTAGTGTCATTTTCTCCCGTTTTTGAGCTCTTGTGTTCTTCTTCCAACCATTTTTTTATTCCTGCAGCCTGTTTTTTTAAATCTGCCTCGAATAGAATCTTCCTTCTTGGAAGCATTGCTGCTGCTCTTAGACTTGCACAGCCTCATCTTGCAAGATCTTGCTCTCCATGAGAGGTGAGATCTCCCACATGAGACAGCTTGCTTGGGTGGGATCCTCCCAACGGTTATGCCAGCATCGACCTGGTGCTCAGTTTCTTTAGACAAATGCCACCATTAGGTACCATTTCTGGAAATATTCAGAAAACCGCATTTGCATTGGAGGAAGGTATGAGCAGCATAGCTCCATTATTTCCAAGAGAACCTTCACCAAGGCCTTGTTTGTTCGTGCTCTGTCTCCAATCACACGCTTTTAGTT
This sequence comes from Cladorhizidae sp. MBARI D1340-BT2, assembly GCA_028752905.1. NCBI lineage: Eukaryota > Metazoa > Porifera > Demospongiae > Poecilosclerida > Cladorhizidae > Cladorhizidae sp. MBARI D1340-BT2. The sequence continues at coordinate 8,320,673 of JAQNBH010000012.1, read as the reverse complement.
GCACTGCTCATAGGGACATTCTTTAGAATTAGCAAGGGAGGAGGGGCTTGTTCTTGTCTGGGATGCAGCACCAGACAGGAAAAGGGTTATTCTTGCCAGAAGTCATGCCTGCTGTCAAAATTGATGTACTGGTGCACCAGTTGGATGGAATTATTTCGAAACTCCAAGTCCCATGTCAGTCCTTGATGTACCAAGTACCATGCAGCTACAAGTGTGTGGTATGATCTCAGAGGTTGCCTCGCTTCCAAAAGCTCTGATGAGGTGGCATTGGGCTCTGGACAAGATCTAGGTGAGCAGACTGCTGTGGCTGTACTTGCTGCAGGTCTATCCTGGGTCTGAGTTAAGACAAAATGCTTGGTAGATGTAGCATCCAGACTAAGTGCAGGGTGGGGCATGCCCAGGAGCCAGGGTATTGTGGACTGCTGGTATTACAAATAGCTGTATACTGCAGAGCTAACAGAGCTTAAGTTAGGACTCTAAAACTAATGAAAAGGTGCAGAGGCTTCCACTGTCATGCAAACATTGGATCGTAAGAAGAGCAAGCAGATTAACAGAAAGCTCATCTATGCCAAGCAGGTGTGAAGGTTGCAGTGATATCTAGGCCACTTATCTAGTTGGCTTTCTGGAAAGGCAACATACTCAGCGATAACTTCGTCCTCTACCTGCATGCTCCAGGAGAACTCAAGGGCAGGAGAGTTGGAAAGCCATGCATCTATTTGGTCTATTTCTGTGCACACAACAGAGAACTGGGGGCAAATCTGGAATGTCCATGCTGAAATACATATCACATAACTGCAGGACAGTGATGCTTGAAGAAAGAACTCCAGGTAGGTGGTCACCTGGCTGATATGGAAACTCCATAGTTCTTTTACACATGTTAATAAGATGGCAAAACTTGATGAACATATGCCTGGAAACATATGCCTGGAAACATGGCAGTAACCTCCTATCTGATGGAAATAATCACGGCTAATATCTTCGTTGCCATTCTTGTGCTTGGTTCCTCTCCATCGTGATTGTCAAATATAAACTCAATGAACGACTCTAGCTTCTTGTGACTGACTAGCCAGCTTTCCGTTGAATTGTGCTACAAAATTGTAAACCAGAGACAGAAACAGTGAAAAGGAAATGGTGACGAAGAATTCAACCATTCCCAAGACAGAGACCAGAGGGTCAAGGAAAGTTGCTGACAAATCATTTATAACAAACGGAACCAGGTCAGCCACATACACAAAAATGTGCCACAAACGTTCAACATCTTCAACAGCTCATTTCTCTTACTTCAACCGTTTGCCAAGACTATGGAACACCATCCCACAGATTGACTTGGAAAAATCCTCAGCCATCATCAGATAGAAAGTCAAAGAAAAGTTGTGGAACCATTTCCTGAACACATTTGACCCCTCTTCTCCATGTACCTATCATTTACAGTGTCCTTGTGCCTCTTGCTCACGCCCCCTTACCATAAGTTTTTGATTTTTGTTTAATCTTATTTAAATTCTTGCCCCATCCATAGCTACAGTTATTATTATTATTTTTACCATCGCATTTTCAAGGCAGTCAGTGCACCGGCCTGGCTGACTATCAGTACTCACACTCACATATGCAACTGTACATCTCCCTCTACAAAATTTATGATACTGAGAAGCAATTTAAAAAAAAAATTTAAAAAAATTTAAAAAAACTGTCACTTGATATAGTGCAGATATATACAATGGTTGATTATCCAGTGTCATTGCTACTGCATATACACGTATTTTTTTTTAAAGTCCATTGACATTCAACTGCAGATCCGATCATCGAAGGGTTCAATGCAAGATTTTAAAGATGGGGTTCTTAAATATACCACGTGGCCATAAGCTACAGGTGCCAGGAGGGGGATCCCCGTGCAGAAATAAAATTAATTCTGACTAGTGATGATGCGTAACTAGTAAGCTACAAATGAAGGAGTTACAGTGAAATTCGGTTTATTGAGGGATGCAGTTAATTAATCATCCTTGGATGTCTAGTAAAAATCTACGAGAAGGACAGTTTGAATTCCCCTTCACTACTTCCTCTGGGTTGAGACCACTGGAATGATGACACTGCAACAATTTAAATACTCCAACGAACTCGCAGTTGTCATAATAAAATTACAATGACCTTCTCAATGCTCTCGATGTTTCGACTAGATGCTCTAGCCTTCATCAGGAAACTAAATGGTCTTGTCCCATTAAGATTTGGAGTGAAGTTTTTATATAAGACCTAGCACACTGATATCTTTCATTCACAGGGAGAGTAGCCATAACAAAAAGTGTATGCAGGTTAGGATGGTAATCCTGACAGATCAAGTGCCTCATCACCTTTTCAGGAGTGTTAAGTTATTTATCCAGCTGTTGCTCACTTCTCTACTTGCTGTGCCATATATCCAAGTCAGTGTCGAGTGCTTTAGAAGATGGTAAATCATCTTCATAGCATTTTATGAGGGTGTAAATCGACTGAACTGTAAATCACACTGTACATTTCTGATGGTAACAGTTGTGAACTCTATGACAATGAGAGAAGAGTTGTCATTAATCGAACATCAAGTTCAGATATCAAGTGAACATAGGAATTGTCAAAATACAATTATTGTACTCTCAGTATTATCCGAGGGAATATTTTGATGATATTTACTGTCTACTCAAAATTCGAGGACTTGACACATCAATACCAACACCTCGACTAACTGCGAGGACAGATTCACACGATCATGAAATGCATCAGAAAAAGAAAATTCTACATTGTCTATTCCCTGTGGGCATGAATCTCATCCACACAACCTTGAATTTCCTTTAGTATAGGAAAGTAGTTTCGGTGAAAGTTACCAAAGTGAGAATAGGGATGTGGCAAGAAACTAGGAATGAGCATCTGAATGTGTCCCTCTGTTCCACTCTGCTGACTCACTGTCAGCTATTGCTTGCAAGCATCTCAGTGTTGGTTGAATTAGTCAAGGAAACTACTTCAAATACCTCATGACAATCAACCGAGCTCATCTCTTTTAGTTTTCCCTTCTTTTAATCAGGAAGCACATCAACAATACACTCAAGGCTAATTGTGAGTTGCTGAAAAAATGAGATACAGCATCAGAAGTCTGCATCATGCTACTCACACCACGAATGCTACAACATATCATGACACAGAGATTAAGCCCGTGTGATACACAGTGAGTGTAGAAAGCCTTATGGTATTTTGTGTGGTGTGGGATGCTACACCTTTGGTTTCCCATTGCCCCAGCACCGGCATAAGCTTTGCCACGAAGTAATTGTGGTTGTAGTTATCGCTAAGCTGACTAAGGATGGCGTCTGCCGATGGCTTGACCAATAACATAACCATCCCACAGATAAAACGAAGACAATTTTCACTTAAAATTCCATCATCGAAAAACAGAATACTAATCGACAAATGCTCGTGATTGGCTGCGCCTGTTGCTTCATCAGCAATTAGGGAGGAAAACCTAGCTTGCCTAGTGTTAAATACATTGTCTTTCTGTTGCAGTCTGGTGAAACCACCCTTGGAACTAGCACACTTGCTTGTACTGAGAAAGCATTCACCAAATTTGCCTTTTTTAAAGTTATTGAATTGTTTAGTTACAGTTACTCCAAGTTATTTCATAGAAGACTCACACTGCCCAAACAAGGCAGAAGTTGCAGGCCCCTCCATCTTGAGTTTCAGAGTAGAACAGACCATTATATTTTGTAATATCTCACCAGACTGGAAGTAATGTGTCAATCATTTAGCTATCATGCGATGAGGGAACTTGTAGTCGTATGGGAACAAAGTGTTGCTTGAGCAATACATTATCAGAAATGCACTGAGCCTTCAACTCAACAATTTTTCACAAAACCACCTCCGGATGGATGTCCTGTGTTGTAGTATCTTTCTTCCTGTGGTAATCTGTATCAATGCTGTAGTACATGACTGTTGTTCTTACTGTGGTAATACTGTATCAGTGCTGTAGGATCTGACTGTTCTTCCTGTGGTAATACTGTATCAGTGGTGTAGTATCTGACTGTTCTTCCTGTGGTTATACTATATCAGTGCTGTAGGATCTGACTGTTCAAATGTATGGCTGCATCCTAGGACTTGGGTCAAACTTTAGAACACAGTGATCTTCTTGTTGGGAAAGTCTGCTTGTAAACAGAGCTGCAACATTCTAGATTGAAGAACAAAGAGTTTGGAACCGGCATTTCTATATGCCAATCAGCCCTCTCAGTTAATCGGACTCCACTCACTCTCCAATGTCAGTCATTATAATATGATATGAGTGGATATTCATCATGTGGGTCATGTAAGCTCTTCCACATACTTGGGACTGACCGGGTGTATGCATCTTTCTTGGCATTTGTATCAGGTAGTAGACCTGTCATAGCAAACTTACCTGTGGGCAGATATATCGACATGACCCCACCATCAAGGCTATACTGAACAAATTTGGATTAGTCAGGTCTGAAAGTAAGTGTGGCTATAATGGGTGTGTCTGGATGTGGTTCACACTCGTCACTACTGGAGGGAAATACACATTTTTCACTTCAAGGAGCTGGTACAGGTTGTGGAGTTCCAAAGTGATTTGTCCTTGGGACTGGAATTGGATTCCTCCGTGAGGAGCTGGCATTGGCATCAGTTCACTGTGGGGGTTAAACACACACATATGCACAATCTTTATGTATATTATACAGAGACAGCTAACGAATTTTCTTTTTTTGTGTGTGTTGAAGCCATCCCACAGAATTGCTTGATATTGTGGTAAAAAAAAGGTTTCAAAAAGTGAAAAATTCCACCCAGGATCCTGCGAACTGTGGGGAAGGAAAAAAAAGAAGTGATTCCACTAGTTTTGAAATGGTGACCTGGAGTACCACACATGACATAGAGACAGACAAAGCTATCCATTGTGGCAACTGGTTCTTTTTACAGAACTTCCCATTGTACGGTAAGGGAGAATTGAGGTCTAACTGGGAAATTATAGAAGCGAATGTGTGTGTGTGTGTGGGGGGGGGAGGGCTAGGTATGCCTACATCATGATCATATTAGGCGGAAAAGTTCAATTAGATTTGGTTGGCACTAATGAGTGTTTTGACTAATATACCCCCTACTTTAAGAACTAGAGTTACAATGCTAATACAAACAGTGAAGACTCCCTTCAGAAGCAGAGCAAGCACAGTAAATTCTAGTCCTCGGCAATCTAGGGCTTGGATTACCTATAAAAATGCGTGCAGAAAGGATAATTTATTACAGTAATAGAGTCTGCCGTTTCTGAGTGCGATTTTCTTTTGGCCGAGGAGTACTCGCCCGCGCGCGTTTTTGGACCCTTTGACCCTCCTCCTGTGGTACACAGTGGCTTCCGGTGTGTTTTGGAGTAAGTTGAGTGTTACTTCAACCTCGTTAGCTAATCGTTTAGCACGTTGTGTTTTGGCTGGATGTAAATGACAGCACTCGTCTGATTATGTCTGCTCCAAATCAGTGCAGTGGAGCTCTGCTCCTGTTAGTGCTGTGTTCAGCCAGTCTGGCCCAGGTGCAAGGTAAGTTGCTAGTGAGTAATATTAAACGACTCTTCCAGTCAGCTGCATGCTGCTATTAGCATTAACAAAATACAACAGCGAACCAACTGTTGTTGATATTTACTCCAATATTGCTAAGTGTTTTCTAATTGGCTAGTACTTAACTAGCTGGCTGTAGAGCTAACTTAGACGCTTTTCCCTAGTTATGGCTATGGGTAGGACCAGAGCTAGGGCTAGAACAGCCTGCATCTCTTGCATGATCTTCCACTTATTTGATTGTTATTGTGCACACATGCAACACACAAATTCTATTGCCATTTGCATCAACATTTATAGACCTTACTTTCAATTTGCTTTCCCCATCATCTTCTTGGGTATGATCATCCCTCCCCTACCCCCCGCCCCCCTATTCCTCCCACTCCTCCTTTGATCACCCAGTATTGCGTATCAGGGATCCCTCCGCTCACGGAGTTGGGAGACAGTACAGTGGTCTGGTTGAAGTCTTTCTCAACAGTGAATGGGGCACAGTGTGCAATAACAACTGGACTTACAATGACGCTATCGTCACTTGCAGAACAGCTGGCTTCACGTCCGTGGTCCGGTCCGAGTTATACGGTCATGAAAGGTTTGGCTATGTGAACAGCGCTGTGCTTTTGGACAACGTCAGGTGCAATGGAAGTGAGCTGAGTTTCTTCGACTGTCCTAATAATGGTGTGGGAAATGTGTCCTCGAACTGCGCCAACCACTACGGTGATGTGGGAGTGGTCTGCACCGATAGTAAGTTCTGGTTTTACATAGCAAATCTAATGTTCTGACTGCACTGTACGTCAGCTACCCAAACTATTTTAATTAAATTTAAAACCGTTTTTTAAATTTTAATGAAGCTCCAAGGAAGGACATCAAAGGAAGTTTGTTGTTGTTGCTTTGGTAACCAATGGGTAGAAATTTGCATCATGTACGAGTGTGTACATGTATATATGTGCATTAGCAAATCTTTTTTTAATTTTACTTTCTTCTTTCTCAAGACAAGTGTGTGAGAAGTCATTGAATCTCACGGGGAGTTCATGGAATGTACATTCTCCACACCCAAATGACGGTGTTTGCTTACGTGTGCGGACATTATGTGTGTGTGAGATTTGTGTCAGCATTGACGAGGTTGCATGTCAGGTGAGCAGAATAAGTTTACCAGATTTGAGCTTGTGGAGGAATAGAATGAATATACCGTCCGACTTGGAGTTCTAAGGCTACAAATATCTTTCACCTAACACTATACAACAAGCAGGAAAAAATGGACACCTCTAAATCGTGGATGGTTACCGATATAGTTCCAATTAAGGGTACCATGTGCGTTGTGTTTAATTCTACACAACGAGTGTTACCATTGCAGTTGTGTTCTGCCACCGTACGTTGGGCCATGCAATGCACGCACAAAGGGGTTTGTTTATCATGGATCATTAACGATGATTAACGATGTAATATAAACTCTACAAGTGCATGCACTGACCCTTGCTGTTGGGCACCCACTCATTCAGACTTTGTGTCATCTTTTTCGGAAGCCACCGTCTCTACTGCATTGTTAGTTTAGACCGCTTGCCACTTGTAACTATGGGAGCAAGTGTGGCTGTACCTAGACCTACACTTACAGTCTCTGAGTGCATGCATCATTAGTATGGCTGTACCTAGACCTACACTTACAGTCTCTGGGTGCATGCATCATTAGTATGGCTGTACCTAGACCTACACTTACAGTCTCTGGGTGTATGCATCATTAGTATGGCTGTACCTAGACCTGCACTTACAGTCTCTGGGTGCATGCAACATTAGTATGGCTGTACCTAGACCTACACTTACAGTCTCTGGGTGCATGCATCATTAGTATGGCTGTACCTAGACCTACACTTACAGTCTCTGGGTGCATGCATCATTAGTATGGCTGTACCTAGACCTACACTTACAGTCTCTGGGTGTATGCATCATTAGTATGGCTGTACCTAGACCTACACTTACAGTCTCTGGGTGCATGCATCATTAGTGTGGCTGTACCTAGACCTACACTTACAGACTCTGGGTGCATGCAACATTAGTATGGCTGTACCTAGACCTACACTTACAGTCTCTGGGTGCATGCATCATTAGTATGGCTGTACCTTGACCTACACTTACAGTCTCTGGGAGCATGCATCATTAGTGTGGCTGTACCTAGACCTACACTTACAGACTCTGGGTGCATGCAACATTAGTATGGCTGTACCTAGACCTACACTTACAGTCTCTGGGTGCATGCATCATTAGTATGGCTGTACCTAGACCTACACTTACAATCTCTGTGTGCATGCATTATTAATATGGCTGTACCTAGACCTACACTTACAGTCTCTGGGTGTATGCATCATTAGTATGGCTGTACCTAGATGCATCATTAGTATGGCTGTACCTAGACCTACACTTACAGTCTCTGGGTACATGCATCATTAGTATGGCTGTACCTAGACCTACACTTACAGTCTCTGGGTGCATGAATCATTAGTATGGCTGTACCTAGACCTGCACTTACAGTCTCTGGGTGCATGCATCATTAGTGTGGCGGTACCTAGACCTGCACTTACAGTATCTGGGTGCATGCATCATTAGTGTGGCGGTACCTGGCAGAGAAGCTTATGCAATACTGACCTGAAGGTTTTTTTTGGAGTGCTTCGATGGTCAACAAAATCTCAACTCTGACAGAGATGATGGCTGTTGGACACAGACGAACTAATCTACAATGTAAACCACACCTCCTAGCCACAGAGCTGCAAGCTTCTTCTATGGCAAATGTTTTAGTTTCTGCAAGCGACAGAGCCCAACCTCACGCACTTTGTCAGACCTTCTATCATCACTAATTTCTTCCTGAAGACACTGTATAATATTATCCACTGCTCTGTTCATTATTCAGCTCATTATTTCTCAGGCATTTCCCCTGCCTCCACTACCAGGGCCACTCTCCTCCCCTTCCTTCAGCTCCTCCAGGATCTACTCCCACAGATTTCCAGCTTCATCAAAACTTCACTAATTTTAAATTATATTATTAAACACGAGGTTCATGCTGTAATAACTCCAGAATTGAAGACCTGCACTGCCCAAAAGCCACTAGTTAATTTCCTCCATTTAAGCTTGAGAAGTTGGACATAAGAATTCTATATAAATCAGATTAGGTATATATATAACCCTTTCACTGGCAGATTTACGGAGGACTTTTTACAAAAATTGACACAATTTCAATTTTTTTTAATTTATAGAGGAGACCACATGAAGACAAGTACTATATATCAGGTGATAGCTGATGCATGAAGGGACGTTATGGTAAATTTTAGTTGCTTAGCAACAAACCACAGAAATGTGAATATTGTTATAAGAGACAGGAAGTAAAATAAAAGGGTTTATATCGGGTTTATATCATCTCAATTCATATTACACATGAAACCAGCAATGTTAGCCGGTCAACTTTTGGTCAACAACAACAACTGTTTGTCTACAACAATTTTTTGGTTGATTATAACAAACCACAAAGATGTGAATATCATTACAAGACGAAAAAGGCTATTTCAGCTCGGTTTCATACACATGAAATCAGCATGTTAGCTAGTCAACGTTTGGTCAACAACAACTATTTGTCAACAACATTTTTATAACAAACCACAAAATGTGAATAGCATAACAAAGAGGAAGTAAGGGCTAGGGTCCATAGTACTGAAAAATAAATAAAAGTATGTGCAAAGTGTGCATAACATAATCATAAATAAATATAGATATAAAATAAAAGGGCAATGCTTGGCACTGTGAAGGTCTGCATGTTCAGCATAACTCAGACAAACACATAATGCTACATTATAAAATATATATATAGGCTATATATATAAATAATAACCTCTCCTCCAACCCTGTCTTCTCCTCTGCTGCTTCCTCATCCTCCTCCAGGTCCATGAGTGAAACTACCTTCCAAGGAGAAATAGTTCTTATTATTATGCTAGTTACTAGGCTTTACTATACAACTCTTATCTATTCTTACTTTGGGGGAAGTCTTCATGATCATCGCTATCGTCTGAAGCTTCGCTTGGCAGAGTAGGGCGACCTATACTTTGAAAACTTGCTTCGTGGTCGGTGCCAACAGCTTCTGTTATAGCTGCCATAGCATCACCGTCAACTACGCCACTTCCCAGGTAAGCACAGGTACACAAACGTCAATCTCGGACAGGCCGAAGTCATCCTCAAATAGGAAGTCTTAACGCTTCGTCTCGGGTCGCCATTTCTTCTTCGAGACCGGGAATGAACCGGAAGTGATGTTTGCTGGCACGTTTACTTCCCTTTCCTCATTCCGTATTTTCCAGATATTCATGGGTATATTAGAGGCATGCTTTAGGTAATCGTGCAATTTTTGAAGTTAATACCGCGAACGGTTGATTTTTTACGAATTTTTTCGTCGCGACTAATCAGTTTTCGCGACTTAAGTCGCTTATGCCAGTGAGAGGGTTAAGCTTGAGAAGTTGGACATAAGAATTCCATACAATCAGATAAGGTATATATAGAAAAGCCACTAGTTCATTGCCTCCATTTAAGCTTGAGAAGTTGGACATAAGAATTCTATATAATCAGATTAGAAAAACCACTAATTCATTTCCTCCATTTCAGCTTGACATAAGAATTCTATATAATAAGATTAGATATATGTAGTAGAAGGGAAACTGAGGCAAAACTTGTGCAGTGTTCAGTCTTACCTAGGTGAGTAGCTAGAGTTGGCCTATCCAATAAACTACCTACAGACTCTGCTAATAGTCTTGGCACTCTACAGAAGCACAAGGTGAAGCTTCCTATACATATGTTCACTTGGAGTAGTGGATGTCAGTTTTGATTGGGTGCGCTTCAATCGAGTTGTTGAGTGTTCAATTTTATCGTGTAATTTTTTTGAATAGCAAACAAGCAGATTGTGAGGCTTGGAAGCTGGGCTACTAGCCCGGGCAGAAGCTAGGATACTAGCCTGGGCAGATGCTTGTGGCATAGGCTAGTGGTGTTGGGCTCATTGCTTTGCACTGAAGTGGAAGCTGGGCTATAGCCCAGGCAGATGCTGAGCTACTAGCCCGGGCAGATGCATGTGGTATAGGCTATAGTGTTCCATATTATTGGCTCATTGCTTTTAGCAATGGTGACTGCCAGAGTTTTCCGTGACTGTCACTGTCGAGGACAAGGAGAGAGTGGCTGACTGGGAGGTCACAATAGGAAGCTCGCTGACATGCAGTTCTGATCAACATGCTCTAGCTGCAGCAGCCTTGCCTTAGGAAGCTCACTGACAGGAGGCAGTTCTGATCCATGCTCTAGCTGCAGCCTTTAGGAAGCTCACTGACATGCAGTTCTTATCCATGCTCTAGCTGCAGCCTTTAGGAAGCTCACTGACAGGCAGTTCTTATCCATGCTCTAGCTGCAGCCTTTAGATAGCTTACTGACATGCAGTTCTTATCCATGCTCTAGCTGCAGCCTTGCCTTAGGAAGCTCACTGACATGTAGTTCATAGCCACTGAGGTCTGTGGGGTACGGTAGACGTAGTTTGTGTGTGTCTGGGAGAAATAAATAACAGCTGTTTGTGTGTGAAAATGGATGTTAAATTATTATTGTTGTTGTTCTTTTTTTTGTTTTTGTTGTTATTATTATTACTATTATTATTATTATTATTATTATTATTATTATTATTATTATTGTTGTTGTTGTTGTTGTTGTTGTTGTTGTTGTTGTTATTATTATTATTATTGTTATTATTATATTATTATTATTGTTATTATTACTATTATTACTATTATTATTACTGCCGACTATTACTATTATTATTATTACTATTATTATTACTATTATTATTACTATTATTATTACTATTATTATTACTATTATTATTACTATTATTATTATTACTATTATTATTACTATTATTATTACTATTATTATTATTGTTGTTGTTGTTGTTGTCGTTGTCGTTGTTGTTGTTGTTGTATTATCATTATTATTATTATTACTATATATTTATAAATTAGTATCACCATTATGATTGGGGTATGTGATCAGTGAGGCCTCTATACTAATACTGGGTGTGAGTCAGCATGGTTTCTGTCACTATGGTAATAATGATAATGCACTTTAGTTTTTGACCACACCCCAGTGCAAGTACCCAACTACACTGTGTGCTGCATGTGCCTAACTTGTCTGCATTTAGCTTGTGAGGTCATTATAGTGCTGCATTGAAGATTGATATGGACAGGTTCATTGACCAGAGGTGGTTACCATGAACATTGCCATGTGATTCAATTGTCTTGTATAAACAGCCAAGAAATACACTGCATGCTTTCTCAGAGTTTGACATTGTAAGTGTAGGTCAAGGTACAGCCATACTAATGATGCATGCACCCAGAGACTGTAAGTGTAGGTCTAGGTACAGCCATACTAATGTTGCATGCACCCAGAGACTGTAAGTGTAGGTCTAGGTACAGCCATACTAATGATGCACGCTCCCAGAGACTGTAAGTGTAGGTCTAGGTACAGCCATACTAATGATGCATGCTCCCAGAGACTGTAAGTGTAGGTCTAGGTACAGCCACACTAATGATACATGCACCCAGAGACAGGCAGCTCGACTCCAAAGGCCCATGAGGTCACTGGGTTACTATGAAGTGGGTCATTTTCATGTGGTTTCCTGTTGCTAGAAACTCCATTTTGTTGGAGATGGAAGTCTGCCAACGATGTTTGAATTCAATAGTTACACATAATAGATGACGCTTTTCCCACATAGAAACTGTATGAGTGGTGTGCTCTTGTTGGAAATCGGAGCGAGCTCTCACTGATGAATAAGTTGTATTGCATTTTATTTAGTGCCATATCTCTGTGTGGCTATAGCCATGCGGTGTCCTGTGAAAAGATTGCCTGTCTTAAATAAGATGACCCATAAAATATTTGAATGGATCACCTGTTTTAAATATGATGACCCATGGATCACCCGTCAAGGGGTGGGGGACAGTTGCATTTAATTAAACTTGCCACTTTATAGCTCCGTAGATTCTGTAAACTTTATGGTATGGACTTTATATATGTAGCTCAAAAGATAGGTCTCTCTGTGTGCTCTCTTTTGATACTAAAATATTTTTCATAGGTATAACTATAGTCAAGTTACTGGACCTAAAGTGGAGGGAACTTCAAAACCTGAATGCCCATGCTAAAGAGTTGAAATTAGCACCAGTGGCTAGAGGAAGCCCTACTCTAGTGTTTTCATTAGGCGCTAAAATGTAGTGGTCAAGCGTGTGGGTGGAAATTGAGTTTTATGGATTATTAACAAAATTCATTTTCCACCCGTGCGCTTGACCACGTACTTAGATTTTAACGCCTAATATAAACACTCATTGAATAGAGTAGAGCTTCCTCTAGCCACTGGTGCTAATTTCAACTCTCTAGCACTTGGCAATCTGGAGATATTTGTGCGGCAAAATCAGTCATTCAACCACAAGGGGGGAAAAGAGAAAAAATACATGTGGGTCACTCTCCTCCCAAAAATGCAACTGTCACCCCTTAAGTAAGATGACCGTAAAATATTTTAATAGATTGCCCATCTTAAATAAGATGATCCGTAAGATGGGTTTATGTAAGTAAGGAAATTGTCTTAGATAAGTATATAACATTACCAGCACACACATAGACCAAGGAAAGGAACCATCTTCACAGGAGTGGGAATGGACGTCATGGATAATAGCTGTCTGGACAAGGATGCTGGAGTTTCAATACGACACAGGCACTTGCCTGAACATGCTCTATTATGGAGGAGGACTCTGTTTGTCGTCAGGTGGAGAATCTGCATGTTAAGCTTCTTGGCAATTAAATAAGAACAGAAATCATTACGAGTACTAATGCTTCTTAGCTTCTACTCTCTCTGGCAATGGGTGCTTAAAGAAGAAGCCGGGCTGCATATGGAATGGCAAGGGTTGGCAGATGGGAAAGAGGTATGCCAGATAGGGAAGAGGTATGCCAGATAGGGAAGAGGTATGCCAGATAGGGAAGAGGTATGCCAGATAGGGAAGAGGTATGCCAGATAGGGAAGAGGTATGCCAGATATGGAAGAGGTATGCCAGATAGGGAAGAGGTATGCCAGATGGAGAAGAAGTATGCCAGATGGGGAAGAGGTATGCCAGATAGGGAAGAGGTATGCCAGATGGGGAAGAGGTATGCCAGATGGGGAAGAGGTATGCCAGATGGGGAAGAGGTATGCCAGATGGAGAAGAGGTATGCCAGATGGGGAAGAGGTATGCCAGATGGAGAAGAGGTATGCCAGATGGGGAAGAGGTATGCCAGATGGGGAAGAGGTATGCCAGATGGGGAAGAGGTATGCCAGATGGGGAAGAGGTATGCCAGATGGGGAAGAGGTATGCCAGATGGGGAAGAGGTATGCCAGATGGGGAAGAGGTATGCCAGATGGGGAAGAGGTATGCCAGATGGGGAAGAGGTATGCCAGATAAGGAAGAGGTATGCCAGTCTGTGTACCGAAGACCAAAATAGATCAAGAATGCATTTAAAACAAAATGGCAGAAGTTGTTGTCGGTTATTGCACTGTTTCTCCTTCAATCCTTTCCGTTCAACCAGAAACACTCGGCCCAAGTCCTTGCTAGATTGTCGTTGGTCTCTTGTACTTCTGTAATGGCTGCAAGATGGTCTCACAGGTTAAGGCTGGTTCGCAATATGACGGAAAGCACTCAGAATCCATTTTCGTTGCGCTGCATTCATTTGCGTGCCTCCGCTGTGTTTGAACCTTGGACCCCTCCACAATGAACGACAGTACTAGCAGTGAAAATGAGATACACCAAGTATCCTCCATCACTTCTTACACTCGCTCTCTAGTTCCCATATTCAATTAATTAGCTCGTGCCCTCGAATAGTTCGCTCTTTAGTTCCAATGTTCGGTTAATTAGCTTGCGCCCTCGAATAGTTCACTCCCTAGCTCCCATCTTCAGTTAATTAGCTTGCGCCCTCCATTATTTCGCGCACATGCCTAGTCCTAGCAAAGATTATTAATATTCCATACATATATATATAGTAGTAATAGAAAAGTACTGGGATGGCTAGTCCTACTATAGTTTCATGCGAATGCAATCATCAGGGATGATGATTGCATTCGTATGAAACTAGAGTAGGACTAGCCATCCCAGTACTTTTCTATTATTACTATTCAATAGCTCTGCTTTAACACAGCACTGAGCACTATTTGTAGCCTTCATCAGCAAACTACCTTCTAAGTATTTATATATAATATATATATATAGTTGCATTATTTTTGTAGGTGGCAGTAGTTGGCCAGTTAGTTTCGATAACCCTATCCTTCTAGGCACTTCCCTTATCCCTGAGGTCTTATAGCCTCTGGCTGAGACAAGGTAGAGCCCGAGCAGCGTCCTCACCACTTCTCCTCTGTAGACATCTTTAAAAATGTAAAAGTCCAAATTCTAAGATCTCTGATTGGTCCGATGCAATGAATGGGAATGATGCAAGAGTTGAATCAAATTCTACTCTTGCGTTCCGTATCAGTTTCATTCCGTAGGCTCTTTTGTCTGTTGTGTGAACTGTTCACAAAATCATCGCAACAGATCGGAATGCTGCAATGCACGCGACAGATTAGCTTTTTGTCGTATTGTGAAACTGCCTAATGTTCCTTCATGAACATCTTCAGAGGAAACTTCTTCCAATATACTCGTTTAATTAACTAGAGATGGCCGCAAATGCTGCAGAGATAGCCACACCTTACCAGATCTCTTGTTTTACAGAACACGCTGGTCAACTTAACACGACAAGAAGCCACGCCCATAGCAGCACTAGCCGTGCCCGTGGAAAAGCTGGCTACATTAAGCCTACTTCTTTTTTTATTTTTACGTGGACAACTTCATTTGCACATGCTCACGATGAATATATGACCGTCTGCCTCAGGTGGAGCCTCGTCTAGCAATTTCTTTCGATTCTTCTCGCTCCGCAAAGTGGACCTATTCATGGTGGAGTGCAATCTGGGAAAGTAGAGTGTCCACGATTTTAAGAGGAGCAAAGACAAGCCAAGAACCTGAAGTTCAGTTATCTGGCACACCCTCCAGCCCCAGCGTGGTCGGATAAGTGCCCCCTTGCTGTATTCATGAGTCTTTTACACGTAGATTCCCAGATGAATTCTCTGCAACTCGATGGGATGGCTAATTCCGAAACAGAAATCTAACACGTGTGAGAACAGGATGGTGGAAGGAAGAGTGGAACACAGGCCGGTTCACAATATGTCGCTCACACTAGCGAAGCAAAGCGAAGCAACGGCACGAGCTATTTTTGTTGGTTGGTTGGTGTTGCGAACAAGAAGTCTCGTCGCTTCGCTTGAAGAGGCTTGATTTTATATTCCAGCACCGGTTACGACGTCACGTGTCGGTGGGCATGTTCTCATGTGCTTTATTTGTGTTTCAGCAATGCATCCTTTCTGCTGAAGGAAGAGATGAACATGAATAGATTGTTAGAGGCGGTGAGGAACATTCGCAGTATACGGCTCTATCCTATCGAGTTGTTTAAGGATTGAAGGTTCAAGAATTAATGGATGGAATTCGTAATTCGTGGTGAAAGTTCGAAGCAATGCGATGTTGACCAGGCCACCTGGCTACATTGTGAACCTGCCTAGCCTTTGTGTGGATGTGTTTCAGTTAGATACCAAGACGCTGGTGGCTCAAGTATTGTGGGTCTCCAGGAGCACAGGGGGGAGGGGGTGCCATCGTGCTGGTCATCAAGTCCGGATGCTAGACAATCGCAGGGCTGAATTATCTTCTGCTTCATGTTTGGCAACTGGAAAGGCTGTCTCGTTGACATGTTCGCACTGCATACAACATACTGCGAGATGAGATTCTTGTCCACTTGGCTAGTTACACCCTCCAAGAGCCTCACTCCGCAGTTATAGCAGTGCTCAATATTGAACCCCACGCAGGAGGTTGAGACTTCCCAAATTTGTCTTGGTCAGGCTGGAGTGTGATAGTTGTCTAGCTTAGTTAACTCCTAGGAGTGGAGTGTGATACTTAGGTGCCCAGCCTAGCAACCATGACTGCCTCCTCCTAGGAGTGGAATTATTCATGTGTATATATGTATCTATACTGTATATTATACATGTGTATACACTTATCTATATTGTATATTATATATGTGTATATACATATCTGTATTGTATACTATACATGTGTATACACTTATCTATATTGTATATTATGCATGTGTATATACATATCTGTATTGTATACTATACATGTGCAGAGCTAGAAATAACAGGCGGTCATTGGTCATTTTCTGAGCAATTCACCAATTTGTCAGACCAAATCACTACTTGCTCAGATTGTCCTAACAGCAAATAACAAGCTAAGTGGCTACTACTAGTCAGCTGCTTAGAGTTGCAGCTGCAGTGGTTACCAAGAAGTAAAATTCACTTAGTTGTGAAAAAGAAAAAGGAGGGAAAAAACAGTGTGGTTAGCTAATAGCATGCAGTGGTGTCCTTGGCTAATTGGTGCCCTTGGCTAATTGTATCCCTAGGCTAATTGCAATGTACGAGCTGAGGTCTGGTGATTGTAGGAAATAGGTACAAATGATTTCAATGCTGATAGTTATGGTGGGAAAGTACAACTAGACCAAACCAGTGGCCGAGGAGGAAGTACAGGAAGAAAGCCTGCTACTACTACATCAAGCACCTCAGCATTGGTAGTGAATGAAGATGAAGAGAATGAGTCAGACAGAAGTAGTGAGTCTGGTGACAATCTTCCTTTAGAAGACTGGGATAACTGGATGGAGAACATGCAGTGACATTTTTGTCCTACTTAACTTTTCATGCTGTATTGTCATTTGTTTTTGTTTTTATGAATAATACTATTATTATTGCAAGTATATATACCAACATTTAGTAGAAGTATAATGACTGACCAATATTAGAAAATGACCTAGCAAATCTTATTATGCTAGGACATCATGTCCTACCAACATTAAACCTTATTTCTAGCTCTGCATGTGTATATACTATCTATATTGTATATTATACATGTGTATATACACGTCTATTTATCTATCTATTTAATTATTGGCAAGGGTGGGTGATATGGTTGAGGAGCTCCTACACAGCTCTCTGTCTGCATTATCCTCTTACCTGGTATGAGCTTCTCAACTAGAAAAAATCAGTATCCCACCTTAAACTGAGCCTAATGACGAATCTATCATAACATCAAAATACATTGAGCTATGCCAGGCCTGTGGGAAGCACTCCTGACAAAGCCATGCCTAATATTTACCAGACAACCAGGTGACTTGCATAGTGCGTAGAACCTTACCGACCAGGTGGGGATGAATTCTACATGCAGGGGTTAAAATATAGGTTATGTCTAACCAGTTATCGGCCAATCAAATCTCATGAATCTACTTGATGTTGTGATGAATATATTTATACTGTTAAGTAAGTGATGAGTGACCTCCATTAGCGCGTGTCATCCTGGTTCGTAAGATTATCAAAGAAAGATACATCTCGAGCAATCTCGATTCTGTCTTGTCGAGGTTTAGTAAGTTAGGCTGCTCACTAGCGGATCTTTCCATGGTTGCTGTTAATCTTGAGTTACACATGAATAAATCTTGGGACATCGGTGCCAAAGAACCTTTAAAGTATTGTATACCACAGGTGTAGTGTGGCACTGGATTGTTGCTGTAGCTGTGGCTCGCCTTAACTAAGGTTCTAATATAGTCACTGGAGACATGACCACACAGGAGGCAAACACCATCTCACCCTATGTGCAAATCCTGTGCTCTTATCCAAAGTATCTTTTCATGTAGGCCTACTCTAAGTTGTGAGAGGACATGAAATTGAGTGCTCATTAATTAATAAACAGTCTATGAACATACAGTGCCCACACTAATGAGTGCTCTCCAATTAGGAGGACTGAATATTTTATTTGGGGGGCTGAGGGCCTATGGGAGTGGTGTGGGGGTCTAGGGTCTCTGTTTACTATTTCATGCTATCTGGTAAGGGATTGCATTGGTCACCGTGCAGCCCGTCCTAACTTGCGCTGCTCAGCCCTGCCAGTCTAGCTTTGAATCTGTTGATCGTTGTCTTCACAACAATGATTATTCGTGGTTCACATAAGCCAGCATTATTTAAGGCGGGTGACCTGTTCATATTTTATTCATGGTTGAACGTATGGTGCATAGATACATAAGATAGATAGATAGATAGATAGATAGATAGATAGATAGATAAGCATATGTCATGCATAACAATACCAATTTTTTAAATTTTATTTCAGTCCACATTCAAGGCTAGCTTCACTTCCTACACTTAGTAGTGCTACATGAATGTTAGTCTCCTTGGATACCAACTTGGGCACTCTTCTGAATGAAGCACACCATATAAGCAAGTTCATGTAGGCTTAAGACAAATGCCCTCAGGCTCTCTCTCATGTGCCACTCCCCAATGAAACAAATTATCCATCTCAGGACAAGGCAAGTTTTTCTTCGGTCAAATTAAGATTTGGTTCACAAACATTACAGAGAGACTGAGAATTGGCCACCTAGGAGAGCCTTCTCCACCATTCAAATATCTGCCTGTACTTGATAGGGTGAGAAGCAGTGAGAAGTGCCAGAATTAGATCCTGAAGAGGACAAATTGATGTCAGAAATTAATGTTTTTGTCTCTCTCTACAGACCTTCACTCACCACTTAGTAGTACCTTGCCATTACTACTATAGATAATTAGTCATGGTATATGCACACCCACTCACACCCACACACACACACACATTCTCCACTTCACACGACACTTCCAGCACACATTGACAAGCATGCGCATGCACACACACAGGAAGACCAAAATCCCATTCCAACGATTAGACCAGAGTTGTTGGTAACCCTGTACCCCTGGTACCATTCCAACCATTAGACCAGAGTTGTTGGTAACCCTGTACCCCTGGGCCCATTCCAACCATTAGACCAGAGTTGTTGGTAACCCTATATCCCATTCCAATGATTAGACCCGAGTTGTTGGTAACCCTATACCCCATTCCAATGATTAGACCAGAGTTGTTGGTTGCCATGTGTCCCATTCCAACGATTAGACCAGAGTTGTTGGTAACCCTATACCCCATTCCAATGATTAGACCAGAGTTGTTGGTAACCCTGTACCCCATTCCAACGATTAGACCCGAGTTGTTGGTAACCCTATATCCCATTCCAACGATTAGACCCGAGTTGTTGGTAACCCTATACCCCATTCCAATGATTAGACCAGAGTTGTTGGTTGCCATGTGTCCCATTCCAACGATTAGACCAGAGTTGTTGGTAACCCTATATCCCATTCCAACGATTAGACCCGAGTTGTTGGTAACCCTATACCCCATTCCAATGATTAGACCAGAGTTGTTGGTAACCCTGTACCCCTGGGCCCATTCCAACCATTAGACCAGAGTTGTTGGTCACCCTGTATCCCTGGGCCCATTCCAACCATTGACCAGATATATACACACCCCAAGTAAGCTAGGGTGCCTGCACTGAGGCAGGTGTGTGAGGCGGGCTAGTGGAGGGTGCCTAGTGGCTGAGGGAGCTCAGCATAGCCAGTGTGATTTGGGAGTCTTCCTGCCTAGAACTGAACACACACTGCCTGTTTATTTCCAAGTATTCTTGAGGCTAATGTCCACCATGTAACTCAAGTTCTTCAACAGTGGCCCACACAGAGAAGAACTTTTTACTTACACATAATGCATGCAGCTAACACAATATCTACAGAATGCAGTGTACTCCCTTACCACAATTTCACGGGTGCTCCTTACCTATTTTCATATTGGTTGAATTTGTGTGTGTGTGTGTGTTAATGAGGTGAGCTGCATACCTTGTTTATCATCACAAAGGTGCTATATAAATAGTGTGTTTGGGTGTGTTATATCAGCGTTGCGCTGGTCCACTTTGAAGATAAACTCTCGCTCATGTCCATCAGACAGTAGCCACCAGTTTGCAGTTTATGAAATTGCACTTAATAACCACCTTGTGTATTTGTGGACATTCCTGAGACGATTTCTGGTGTCGTCCGACCCCGAGTGTAAAAAAATTGTCTTCTTATTTTCATGTTTCGCAGCCTCAGCCATGGTAATGGTGAAACTAATAGGTTACATGTTTTCATCCTCTGTCTGGATGCATCTACCTCATGCAATTGCGGAGGACATGTACTCAGCAGGAAAAGACAACCTCAATAATAATCAATAAAGATTATTATTATTATTATTATTATTATTATTATTATTATTATTATTATTATTATTATTATTATTATTATTATTATTATTATTATTATTATTATTATTATTATTATTATTATTATTATTATTATTATTATTATTATTATTATTATTATTATTATTATTATTATTATTATTATTATTATTATTATTATTATTATTATTATTATTATTATTATTATTATTATTATTATTATTATTATTATTATTATTATTATTATTATTATTATTATTATTATTATTATTATTATTATTATTTTACTACTACTACTACTACTACTACTACTACTACTTCTACTGCTGTAATTATTATGAGCAGAAGAATATAAATAAAGAAATAAAAATCGAAAAATCGAAAATTCCTATTATTTTAAATTTTATTTATGTATACAAAAACACCTTCACACATACTAATTTCATACCCACCTACTAATTTAATACACACCTACTAATTTCATACGTACCGACTAATTTCATACACACCTACTAATTTCATACCCACCTACTTATTTCATACGCACCTGCTAATCCCATACATACCTACTAATTTCATGCACACCTAGAAATTTCATACGTACCGACTAATTTCATACCCACCTACTAATTTCATACACACCTACTAATTTCATACGCACCTACTAATCCCATACATACCTACTAATTTCATACCCACCTACTAATTTCATACACACCTACTAATTTCATACCCACCTACTAATCTCACTAAAACCTGTTTTTTCAAGCTCCTCCCAGACCCTTAGCCCATGCACGTGATAATGGTGTCCTCCTCCACCACCCCTCCCTCCCTTCCTCTTTCCCCCTTACCTTACAGCTGGTGCCGTCAGGTTAGTGGGAGGCTCCAACTCCACCGAAGGAAGGGTGGAGATCTACAACAGCGGTCAATGGGGCACCATTTGCGATGACTACTGGGACATGGTTGATGCCAACGTCGTGTGCAAGGAGCTCGGATTTCCTCGGGCTCTGAATTCTTTCTCAAGGGCTCACTTTGGGCGCGGGACTGGTCCGATATGGATGGACGATGTCAGGTGCAGGGGATATGAGACGCATTTGACTTCCTGCTCGTTCCTTGGTTGGGGTCACCATAACTGCGGTCACTCGGAGGATGCCGGAGTACAATGCTCACCAAGTAAGACCCGGCTTAACTTTATGCCTTAAGTTAATTAATCATTGTTATGCAGTACAGAGTGCATACTCTAATTAGTGCTCCTTGAGTGACATAGCCGAGAGTAAGACGAGCATTATTACACCGTATGGCGCTTTTTCTTGAGGAGCTAGTTTTGAGGTTTTCCCGGGACTTGATCCTGGATGCAAAGATTGTGCCCTCTAATCAGGTAAATAACCTCTGAAATTATTCTGAGAAATAATTAGGTTACAGTAATCCTTGAAAGTTCAGGTCCTCGAAAAACATGCGTGGTATATTATGAATAGCACAGTGTCTAGTATACGACAGGAAGAGTCTAGTAAATGACAGGAAGTACCTAGTATACTAAAAGAGTATATTACAGGAAGTCTAGTATATTACAGTAAGTACCTACTATACGACATGTGTATACTACAGGAAGAGTCTAGTATATTACAGGAAGTGCCTAGTATACTAAAAGAGTATATAACAGGAAGTACCTACTATACTACAGGTGTATACTACAGGAAGAGTCTAGTATATTACATGAAGTAGCTAGTATACTACAGGTGACTACATGAAGTATCTAGTATACTACATGGAGTGATAAAGTGATTACATTTTGATACAGTGCAAAGTTGGTAGTTTGCCTATGGCTTCTGAGACGGGCCACCCCCATGAAGTATGTCTGTGGGAGTGGAGTGCAGCTTTCTGTTGGTGCAGAGATGGAAGCTTATGGTGACCAAGCAGCAGCTGCAAACAATTTTGCTGCCAGTCTAGGAGGAGCCAAGCAGGAGACCCTGCGCGACAGCCAGCATAGAGTCGTGCAATTGGCAAGGTCAGACAGAGGTCACGTGATTTCTGCAGCTTCTTTTCAAGTTTTGACCCAGCGTATTGCCGGCCTGAGACATGTAGCTCCCGCAATTCACTGGAATCACTTTTTAATTTTTTATAACCTGTTGAACTATGCACTCCCAACTCATGAATATAGTTATTGGGAAAGAAACTGGTGTTGTTTAGAGCCGAATTCCTGAACTGTCACTTTGTTACAGCAAATGAATCTATCTCATCCCCCCCCCCCACTCACCCCCTCCACACATCCCTCTCCCTCCAAAGTTATTGAAATTAATTCCTGCCAATAATGTCAGCTTAATAAACGAGAATGTGGGAGCATGGCGGGTGATGTCACGAGCGATCGCAAAGGGAATGGCCGCAGGTGTGCTTGGCGGCTGTTCTCTCCCTCACTGAGACAGCTGTAGAGCCAGCATAGATGGGGCACGACTAGGCACCTGCACAAGTTGGTCAAAGCCGCAGGGATGTGTCACGAAAAGAAGGGAAAACCCCCCAAAACAAACACACCCAACCCTCCAGAAGCAACTTCCTTGTTTGGTGCTGGTTAGTGAGTTTGCCCCTAAATGTAGTGAGGTTGATTAGTTTGCCCCTAAATGTAGTGAGGTTGATTAGTTTGCCCCTAAATGTAGTGAGATTGCCCCTAAATGTAGTGAGGTTGATTAGTTTGTCACTAAACACTGTTTGGTGAAGCCACTGCAAGTATATAGTACGTCTTACTGAATCTATAGATATGGCCTCCCAAAAGGCAGACTGGTTGAATGCTTGGATCCTGCCGCTCTGGTTTCATAGGTCAAAGTGCATGTCATTCCAGCTTTTATTTTTATACACTGTAGGCCTGGAGCCATCTCGGAATCTCCCACGTACATACTAGGAGTATATAAACCCAACCTTCTTGTTTAATGTTTATAAAATTGATTATTGTTGGTGTGTTGGTTGCTAACCAGGTGTCAATGATAAAGCACCTACTTTTTGTTAGCACCTATTTTCTATTTAAGCGTTGGCCATGGCTGTGTCTCCTCCTGCTTGGAAGTCTTGTGTTTCTTCCATTACTATAGCTACTCGATGGTTTTGTAGATGTGTTATCTGTGCACAGATACTCTCCAGGCTCTGCTCTGCATCAGTCACCATTTCTTCTAGTTATCGAGTGCCAGTACTTTCTGCTTTCAATCCATCTATTTGTATGAGAGTTTAAATGGATCTGTTCGTAGGCATTGCTTATTAAGTGTCGTCCATTTTCTTGCTCCCTGTTATACTCTTGAGTTAATATCGCTCTCTCTCCTCCTCCTCTTAGTTACTCTCTCCTCTCTCGGGAGTACTGGGAAACCTCCCTCACCCAGACAGCTTTGAGACTCGCTCAAGATCTTTCTCCGTACTTATCACTGAGAACTCCATCTCTACTGCACATAAAATACCCCCCCCCCCCCCACCCCTGTATGAAAACCTGTAAGCTATAGAGAAAACTCAAAAGACCTCCTGCAGACCACAGCCATAGCTGCTGTATTGGTCTATGTAGGTAAACTGGACTAAGTTTCTAAGAGCCCATAGCTTAGGCAACTGTAAGTTGTGTGTGTGTGGAGGGGGGTGGGGGGTGGGGGGGGGGGGGGGGGGGGGGGGGGGGGGGTGGTTAAGTTTGATAGAGCACATGATGCTATGTGAAATATACAGCTCCCAACCTCAGCTCTAGTTATGGCTGACTCTCTTCTATCCAAAGAAGTAAATTCATGGATAATAATCTGCATTGCTAGCTATTAGTTTTCCAAGTCGTCTGTAATGGACGTGTATATATAATATACTCACGTCCCAGTTGGACTATTGTCGAACATAATATTACATTCACCGGTGCTCAAAGACTTAACAATGACAAAAGTAGAATAGCTTATTTATTTATTTATTTGCTTATTTATTTATTTGTTTATTTGTTTATTTTTTATTTTATTTTTTATTATTTTTTTTATTTTTTTAAATTATTATTATTTTTTATTTATTTTTTATTAAAAAAAAAAATTTTTTATTAAAAAAAATAAAAAAATTTTTGTTGCATATATTTGTTTGTTAAAACATTATTTAATGCACTTACATTTCATCAACTCTGTAGGGTTGTACCACGGTCAGTATCTTCCTGTTCGTCTGGTAAATGGCGACCGCAACTCCAACAACACAGTACATCTGGGAGCTGGCAATGTGGAGGTGTTCTACAATGGAGCCTGGGGCACTGTCTGCGATGACAGTTGGAGTGTGGAAGATGCACAGGTGGTCTGCTTGCAGCTAGGTGGGTCTGGTGATGCATGGGTGTGGTCAGGTGGTCTACTTGCAGCTAGGTGGGTCTGGTGATGCATGGGAGACGGGTCCGAGAAGTGGATGCAGCTCTACACAGCTATCATGAGCTTGTTGGGTTTATTTGGGGATGTTGTTGTTGTTGTTGTTTGTGGGAGTGGTTTGGGGTGGAAGTGGACGTAAGGAAAATATATTCATAGTCACATGTTAAGCAACCTCTTAGAAATTAAGGTTTTGCGTGGGTGTATAGGTGTGGGGTACAAGTCTTATTGGAGTCGGCAAACATTCCCTGGTCTCCCCCTCCCCCCCCCCAGATTGCACCTGCCTGTTAAGCTGAGGAGGCCTTTGTTTCCAATGATAATATCCTGATTGTAATACGCACCTGCTGTTGGCAAGGGTAACCCTGCCGGGTTGAGGGTGTTTACAAATGTAACTGGAAGTGCTAAAACAAGGGTTAAAGTCCAGGTGGTGTGCACGTGTAACTGGATAAGGGTTAAAGTCCAGGTGGTGTACATGTGGCCATATATGAGTTGTTGGCATCAGATCAATACTACGTGTACATGTGCTATACCTGCTGAATGGAACTTTAATCAGTCTACATACCTAAACAACAGATGTGAGCACCTGAAGGCAGAGGCTAACATTAGAAGATGCCCACATACCTAAACAACATATGTGAGCACCTGAAGACAGAGGCTAACATTAGAAGATGCCCACATACCTAAACAACAGATGTGAGCACCTGAAGACAGAGGCTAACATTAGAAGATGCCCACATACCTAAACAACAGATGTAAGCACCTGAAGACAGAGGCTAACATTAGAAGATGCCTAAACAACAGATGTGAGCACCTGAAGACAGAGGCTAACATTAGAAGTTTCCCACATACCTAAACAACAGATGTGAGCACCTGAAGACAGAGGCTAACATTAGAAGTTTCCCACATACCTAAACAACAGATGTGAGCACCTGAAGACAGAGGCTAACATTAGAAGATGCCCACATACCTAAACAACAGATGTGAGCACCTAAAGACAGAGGCTAACATTAGAAGATGCCCACATACCTAAACAACAGATGTGAGCACCTGAAGACAGAGGCTAACATTAGAAGATGCCTAAACAACAGATGTGAGCACCTGAAGACAGAGGCTAACATTAGAAGATGCCCACATACCTAAACAACAGATGTGAGTGCCTGAAGGCAGGGGATAACATTAGAAGATGCCCACATATCTAAACAACAGATGTGAGCACCTGAAGGAAGAGGCTAACATTAGAAGATGCCTACATACCTAAACAACAGATGTGAGCAC